>JAFIRS010001250.1:0-402859 GCA_018342105.1 Gonioctena quinquepunctata | reverse complement strand
GATATCTGATAAAATTTTTAAAAGAGACCACAAAGCCGTCCTGATGATTGGGAAACCATGAAACAGGCTGTAGACGGATGGTGATCCCCTTTTGGATTCGTAACAGTTTTTTTAATTTTCCCTTCGTTATTTGTTTTTGGTCCCAAAAACGCACTAGGAGTAGGGGACTATTGGTATCGTGGGTTGGTCTATGCTGGCATCTGTCGGTGCCCCATTGATGTTTTTACGAAATCTCGTATCTTCAAAATTCCACGATGACAGGTCTAAGCTCCACCACACAGATTATAGGTGTCGCTATCTATAATTTGATACTGTTCATATATATATATATATATATATATATATATATATATATATATATATATATATATATCTGGTGGCACACGTATAGTTCAAGAGATGTTGTTTGCACTACTTATCTAATGATTTGGAATTGTATTGACAAGGCTTTTGTATTCGGTTGGGTTCTGTTTTACTGTTGTGTGGATTTCGAATATCGCTAATATGTGTTTCGAACACTTTAAATTTTTCCCAGGAAGATGGATGGTAGGTGGTAGTTGTGGGTAATTTTGGTTATACGGGTTGGGGATGGGTTGAATTTTTGTTCAGGTTCCCAATGGTTTTTTTTCTTGTGAGTCTTTTCCCAAGATTTTTTTTTTTTGTGGTATATTCGTTGGTTTGAAGTTTGGTTCCTGTGTAGTTAAACTCATAGTTTGTATTTTTTTATGGGTGATGAGAGGTGTGGACGCATATATCCCAGTGAACTCTTCACCAAGTCAACCGATTTCGATAAAAATTGGCATGTATGTGTAATTTTTTCCAACTTGAGAGATGGGCTATTTTTCATCCTCCTGAATGTTAAGGGTGGTCCTCCCCCTTAATTTTTTCATTATACAGCATTCAAAAATACATACAACCCTGAATTTTCACCCTTCTACGATCAACCCCAATTTTTCCATCGCGATTTTTATGTTTTTTTATTTTATCCACAGATCCGCAATAGAGTTGCAAGATGGCAATCGAACATAATAATTGTACTACGATAAATTGAGAACGGGATAAAGAGAAAACGGGATAATAACGAAAAAACGGGAAAACGGGATGACAGGATAAGGGGATAAGGGGAAAACGGGATGACAGGATAAGGGGATGAGGGGAAAACGGGATAACGGGATAAAAAAAAGGGATAACAGGAAAACGGGATAACGGGAATAACGGGATAACGAAAAAACGGGAAAACGGGATAACGGGATGACACGATAAGGGGATAACGGGAAAACGGGATAACGAGATAAAAAAAAAGGGATAACAGGGAAACGGGATAACGGGACAACAGGAAGCGGAAGGAGTCAAAAGCATAGTCTAGATGGAACAACATAAAGGAAAACATGGAAAAAAAGAAATTCTACGCGGACAAGACTTTTCGGGAAAAACATTTCAGGGAACATAGAAACGTCTGTCGGGTTTTAGTTTAGCAACGCGTGGCCGGGTCTGCTAGTATATATATATATATATATATATATATATATATATATATATATATATATTTATATATATATATATATAGGAGAATCCTTTTTAAATTCGGGTATGCAGTCAACAGGGGTATGGAAAAAAAGTGTACTCTTTTTTCTATTCAAGCTTTCGAGTCATTTATTGTCTCTTCATCAGGAACTCTACAATGAATTAAATTGAACATTATAAGATTTGAAAACCAAATAGGCATGTGTGTACTCACAAAAGTGAGGTTAAAAATCCCTTTCACTTGCAGCAATTTATAAAATACCATGTCACAACAGACAACACTCTTGGTAACGTCATATATAGTTAAAACTTTGATCAAAATTGATCAAGATTACTTAAACATAAGTGTATAAACATTTTAAAATTCCAAATGGGCTCTTATGGAGGTCATGTTGGATTCAAGAGGCAGTGGTGACAAATGAAAAATGAATGATTATATGAGTATATGAAGTTGACAATTGACAAGTATGAAAAATAGATCTAACACCTGTTGCCAACATACAATGCGGTGAAAAATAATATCACCAAACAAATACAGGGTACCAACTTATGTTAATTGAAACGATTTTGGTATGTCTCTCAAAATTTTTTAAAAAAAAAAAAAAAAAACCCCCGGGGACACAATTATGTTAATGTATTGAATTGTGGTCCGTCTCATATGGAGAAAAATGCAAATGTTTTAAAGTGTAATCGAGAAACGTTCTCTTTTTTACATTAGATTCATGTTCCAAGATACTCAAAAAGAGTACACTTTTTTTTCCATACCCCTGTTGACTGCATACCCGAATTTAAAAAGGATTCTTCTTTAACTTAGACAGTCGTCTAACCTTCACAACTATATATATATATATATATATATTTATTTATACCCCATACTCGAATTGCCACCTATAGGTTATGCAAGTTATGTATATATAAATAAATGTATATATATATATGTATATATATATATATATTTATATATATATATATATAATAATATATATATATATAATTATTCATTTGTTTATTTATATATAAAACTGGAAAATGAGAAAACGAGATAACAGGATAACGGGAATAATAAGAAATGGAGATAACGGTAAAACAGAATAACGGGAAACAGGAATAACTAGAAAACGTAATAATAGGATGACGGAAAAACGGGATAAGGAGATAACGAAAAACCGGGATAACGGGAAAACGGGATGACAAGAAAACGGGATAACGGCAAGGGGACATAGTCAAAAGCATAACCTAGATGGAACCACACAAACAAAAACATAGGAAAAAAAGAAATTTTATGCGGACGAGGGTTTTTGGGATATTTTTTTAGGGAATATAAAAATTTGGACAGGACAACGTCTGTCGGGTCAGCGAGTTAAATAATTAAAAACATACTTTGATATCATCTTCAAATATTTTTTCCAAGAAGTCTATGTAACCTCACTCGAATAAAATTAAAATTAAATACATATACATTTCTTGTAAATGAATACTTTCCGTAACAACACCGTGTAAATATATAATTAATATCATGTCGCCACAAAAATTATGAACTTCAATTCAATCAATCTTCTTCTACGACTATTTCCAAACCATAACGTAGAAACTGTGAGTATTGTGTGTTTTACTTGACGACGAGCGACAGTCGGCCACGAAAATAGCATCGCGGACGGTATCTTTCGTCGTCTTCAAATTTCTGCAGCCAATCCATTATCGAGAAAAGATTCATACATAGTAATTCTCATTCAGCACAAAGTAATTCTCATTTTCTGAAAATTATTCATTATTTTTCAAATTTTCAATGACCCATTCCAAAGATGGTGAATGGGCCTTTCGAACAGTGAAATAATTTTTTGAATAACTTGATTATACTACGAGTTTTAGCGCCTTCATTTTGATTCTTGGAATATTCCAATTTTTTTCGTTTTTTCCATGTAACTTCTGTCACGACCACGCTGGTATGTCGTAGTTTTCCATTCCATGTGTGGAATAACATAAGAAATGGACCTGCACATGTCCCATTTTCTTTTACCAAAAAAATGAGCCATTGAAAGACAATCGATCGCTCCCACCGGACTATTGAGAGGGTTTCTCAATAATACCTCGTCTCTTATGTATCTGTCTATTAGTCTCCCCAGAGTTTCCGGCAGGAAGGACACTTGACTGATTGGGCGGTAGCTCGTGACGTAAGCATCTGCGAACTAGTGAGTTCTTCAGATTTATCACCGTTTCTTTATGGTCTTGGTTCCTTTTAATTGAAATAGCTTTGTACCTCGTGATATCAAGTCAGCGGCATTTTCACCGGAACTTATATGGCTCGGATCCACAATATCCTAGTCGATCCGTCGTGGAGTGAACATGGCGGAATCTAGTGTAGTCCAAGTGTTAACGACTGAGCTGAATAAGCTAAAAAAAAATGAATTGATCGATATAATCCTTACTTTGAAAGCACCTTCGTCGGTGACAAACATTCAGCTAGTGAATTACGTGAATAAACTTTTTAATATCAACAATCGGAACAGTGCCGTAGAAAAGTTCAACGATTGTCAAAATAACCTAATCTGTGCATCATGTGACAATAACGTTAAAGAATTGGAGAGAGCAAGAAGTGATCTAAGTTCAATTAGCAAACTCGCCTTTCATTTGGAGAAGCGCACACAAGAGCAAGAAGATCTCATACTTCTGCTAAAACAATATAATAATTTTAATATTGTTGAGAAATCTGCTACGCCTTCCTGTAGTGCCAGTTCGAGTTCACCTATTAACGTAAAAAACAACTCTGGTCCCGACCCAGATAATAAAAAGCCAGAAGATAAGAAGAGCCACAAAACATTTAGCGACGTTGTAAAAACAGTTGTCGATAAACCACAACAAAAACCGGAAAACTCGGGTTTGTTTTCGGTGAACACAGACGATACCTACAACGTGAATCACCAACGGAATCCCCCATTTAAAAGAAGATATCAGACTAAATCGATCATCGGAAGCAACAATGACTCTAATGTCACAGTAGTTCCAAGAAGAGGATATTTACTGTATCTCGCATTGGACATGAAAACTGCCGAGACATTTTGAAATTACTTAAGAAATCTGCACCCGAAATCGACATCACCTGTGAGGAATGGCACAGAAATGATCAAGTTTCTACATACAAAGTATCCTTCCCTCTAGATAAGCTGAAAGTCGCCTATGACCCTTCTATTTGGCCGAAAGGTGCTGAAGTTCGCAGATTCCAGTTCAGGGAAAATTTTCTGAAGAACGCCAGGTCGATCAAACAACGTAGTTTCGAAATTGATCAATAACGATGCACCAGTTGACGAAAATTACAAAGTTCACTTCCTCAATGTAAAGGTGGGGCAAGTATATTTAGTATATTTCATATTAATGCTCAATGTTTAGCTAACAAGGTTGAAATGTTTGATGTATTTCTAGAGGGCAAAACTTTGATATTTGTTGCATAAGTGAACACTGGCTGAATGAAACTAATCTTCGCAGTATAAATTTAAATGGTTATATCTGTGCTGCTTCCTTTTCAAGAAGCAATATGATCCACGGAGGAACCGCAATATTTGCGAAAATTGATATTACTTTTAAAGTACTAAATGTTAATAAATTCAATATAGAACAGTCATGCGAGTTCTGTGCAATCGAGTTACCGAAGATGAAACTTACTATCTTGACTTTGTATAGGTCCGGCAAGGGTAATATTGGTGTATTTTTCGAAAACTTAGAGAGTGTTCTAAATGATATTATTTCAGCTGAAACAAGAATAATAATAGTAGGCGATTTTAATATAAATTTCAAGGTTAACTCTAAAGAGTTGAATGATCTGAATTGTATTCTAATGTCTTTTGGTTTGTCAGCTACCATAAGTGATTACACAAGAATCACAGCTACATCATCTACTTGTTTGGACAATATAATAACAAATATTAGTGAATCCTTGTTTGAAAGTGGAGTTATAGAACCTTGCCTTTCCGACCACCGCGGCCAGTTTATAAGTATTCAGGAGAAGAAGTTGTAAATTCAAACTTTTTCTACAAGAGGTCTTTCAGTAAAAATCCATTTCAAATATAAAAACGCTCTAGCTTCTGTTGATTGGACAATTTTGAATCCAGTGGAAATGT
Source organism: Gonioctena quinquepunctata (assembly GCA_018342105.1). NCBI lineage: Eukaryota > Metazoa > Arthropoda > Insecta > Coleoptera > Chrysomelidae > Gonioctena > Gonioctena quinquepunctata. The sequence continues at coordinate 397,223 of JAFIRS010001250.1, read as the reverse complement.
TGAGTACTTGGCAAATTTTTTGGTAAAAACCTACAATGATGCGGTAAAGAAATACTGCCCATTAAGGAAATATTCTACAAATAAAAAAATCATTCCAGTTAAGTGGTTTGATGAAAGTCTTAAATCTATGAGAGATTCGTTATCAGCTCTGAAACTTAAAGCTGATGTAACTAAAAAAACAACTGACGTTAATAATTACATTCAATTCAAAACGATATACAACTGTTCGTTGAAGAAAGCAAAAAAGGCAGCTTATGATCGATATATTATTTCAGCCGTAAACAAATGAAGCATGCTGGCAGATAATAAACTTTGAAAGAAATAATTTTTACCGTGTCAATTCGGTTCCCGATCTTACTTCTGATGATTTCAATGATTTTTTTGTCAATATTGCTGTTGATATAATAAATTCCTTACCACTTGTATCGTCCAGTGAACTTTTAAATTTCAAGAATTTTCCAGCCCCTTGTGGGTCTTTTTATTTGTCGCCGGTAACACCTCAAGAAGTATCGGATGCCATAAAATCTCTGAAGAAATCTAAAAGTCTTGATATACATGAACTCAACTCTCAAATTATAGCAGATACTAGCGACATTATTTTAGTTCCACTTACTGATCTAATAAACTCCATCTTCATATCAGGAATATTTCCTGATTGCTTTAAAATTTCCAAAATAACACCGTTGTTTAAAAAAGGTGATAGAAATAATATCAACAATTACCGTCCTATTTCCATCATCTCAGTCTTTGCGAAAATAATAGAAAAAATCTTGAATAAACGATTGAGGTGCTATTTTGAGTCAAATAATTTTTTAGCAACACTCAATATGGTTTTCGACCCAATCGCTCTACTGCTCTCGCTGTCTTGAAAGTCGTGAATGATATAATATCTACCTTGGAGGATGGAATGCAAGCTGCTATCACCCTGTGTGACCTTTCCAAGGCATTTGATTGCGTATCACATGATATATTACTTGATAAATTACATTATTATGGCATTAGGGGAGTACCACTCAATCTGATACAATCCTATCTGAAAAACCGCTTTCAAGCGGTAAGTATTGGAAATTCCCTATCTGATTTCAAACATAATGAGCATGGTGTCCCTCAAGGGTCTATATTAGGACCGTTGTTATTCATAATATACACAAACGACTTAAGTAACTATATGGTTCCAGTGAAAACTATTTCATTTGCAGATGATACGACATTCCTTTATTCTGGAAAACTGAGATCGGAGCTGTACAGAACTCATGAAGAATTAGCTAATAAATCTGAAAATTGGTTCGCAGCCAATAAACTCAAACTGAACAACGATAAATCGCAATCTCTTTATCTTTCGTCCACGAATGTCACAGAAACTCATTCTGCAAATTTACTAGGAGTAACTCTGGATAGTGATCTATCATGGAAACCTCATATCACCAAATTGAAAAGTAAACTCAGCAGTGCTCTGTTTGTCCTAAGACAACTTCAAACTGTAACCAATTTTAATGCACTCAGAACAACATATTTTTCGTTATTTCATTCGCACATCAGTTACGCTACTATTCTTTGGGGTGGTTCGCCTGATTCTCTCTCAATTTTCGTTTACAGAAAAAGCTGTCAGGATCTTATCCAGTGTAAGCTATCTGGAACACTGCCAACCTTTGTTTATTAAGCACAGAATAATGCCCTTGCCGTGTTTGTATATTTTTCAAGTTCTGATAGAGATTCACAAAAACTCCTCGATGATCACTAAGCAATCTGATATACACAGCTATGGTACTAGACAAGCAGATAACCTGAGACCAAACAGGTTCCGCCTAACCAAATCCAAGAGAAATTCACTGAATTATTATCTCTACAATATACTACCACCAGAATTGAAATCATTAAGTTTAAACTTATTCAAAATAAGGATAAAAAAATTACTTTTGACACATTGCTTTCATTCCACAGAGGAATACATTGGACATTTCAGACTTTGTAGGGAATAGAATTCGTCTCGCCTAATTTCCATTCTTATGTTCACTTTCTATGTTTTTTTTTTTTTTATCTTTTCCCCTTTTAATAATTTAAATTTTTTACACTATACTGATGTACTAGTATTATTTTAATAATGTGTTATATTTTATATTTTAACAATATTTTATATTTTAACAATTTTTTGCTCTACAGTATTGTCGTTTTTTTATGACGTGCTACAAACATGTATTTGTAATGTAGTTAAATGAATATACTCTACTCTACTCTTTGTTAGACACTGAATTTCTTCGACACGGTTGACAATAAATATGTTCCAATCATTGGAACTAGCACTAATCCATGATGAAGTAATTGTAGAATCGAACCATGAATACATTTTGTCAATTTTAATATCAACCGCGGTTTTTACCAAGTCTATTAATTGTGAAAGAAGTAGTGCACTTGATATTTATTCCAATAGCGGAAATTTAAGTTTTTTCAACGACGCAACACGACTTCGGGCATCCAACAATTTCGATATGAAATATTAAACATTAAATTTTGTGCGCACGTGAACACAGGCTCCTTATGCGCACTCAATTGTATTCCAAACCTAGGCAATTCTAAGTATAGTCCACTCGACATGTCTGGGGTTTTTTTTCTATGTGAGATTATTTGAATTTTCATAGAATTGACTCCATGTGCCTCGAAAGAACTAGGATTATCATCGTTCCATCCCAAATTTTCTTGTCCTAATTTTTCAATAAAAATTTCTGTCTTAATTATAATCTGTTCTGATAGTCCTAGAGGCATGAATATCTGGGACACTTGTGATACAATCTAACGCTTAGTTACTTTACTTCCGTTGAATTTGGAAAGTGAGGGTTCATACGGAATATTATCTTCTTTAGAATTCCACAAAGTTCCACACCTCTCATATTCTACAAATTGTTAATCAAATCGGGATTTTTAAATAACCATTTTCGTAAATGTATACCCGCGTCTTCCAGAATTATTGTATCGTCGGGCTTACTATCTCAAATTTCTTATTCTGAATCGGAACCGTGAAGGAAATCGTTACCATAAAAAATAATCTATAGGCTCACTTTCAGAAAGTTAGGTACTTACCTACTTCATTCAGTTTCAATAGCGGGTTGATCAAGACATCTGGTGGCAAGGAAAGGTGCTGAATCAGGGCGGTAGGTTCGGTACCTAACTAATAACATCTGATTTTGCAAAATATTTTTTGGAATGGTTTGTTATTGTAATGTATTTTCATTGCATGCTCCGGAAACTATCCATACTTTTAGGATGAGTGGCGACTGTAGCATATTCTCCGTCATTGGGTAACCTGAGAAGTTTTATTCATGGAGTGAGCATGAATAGATAGTTGGATCGATAGTTAGACTTCATTAATTCTTTGTGCCAATTACATAAATTGGATAGAAAAAGTCCTCAGATGAGTACAAACTCAATATTATTACAAGTGAACAACATCATACAAAACAACAAACACAAGTTAAAATAGTATAATATTTAAATATAAAAGTATAAACGTAAACATAAAATAGAACTATTGCATCAAATGTTAATGATTTGAAAAAAATATCAACGGTAATACATGTATAAAGTAGAGTTACAACACATAATAGTATGAATAATGAGATTCAGAAAGTGTGATATGATAAACATAGTATATGGAGGTATAACCTGTTACGTCAATAATAATATGATTCATGTACTTTGTGATTATGATAGGTTTATAGTATTCATCCAGAGAGTGGAAACAGTCGCTACATAATAATTTGAATAATTTAGATTTGAAATGTTTCACATTATTCAATTATACAGATTCATTTTATAATTATTATATTTAAATTATTTCGATTAGTGTATTATATTATGTTTGTCGCGGTGTGTTGTAAACCTATATATATATATATATATATATATATATATATTTATATAAATTTATATATATATATATATATAAAAGTAGATTTCATGTGGGGATGCAGTCAGGTTGAAGGGCTTTATCTCAAGAAAACTCTTTGAAATTCGCCAAGCTTTCGGCTATGTTTATTGCCTTCTTCAGGATGACTAAAATTATAATGAATAACAATATGGAATTGTATAGTATCAAGGTACTTACTAACATGAGAATCAATAAAATTATTACATATGAGGAACATAAAATATTTTTCTTGACAGTGACAATTGTATAATATTATAAATCAAGTTGGAAAATTTTGAATGCTGAGTGATATATCATTATTTTTATTCAATTTCAGTAAATATGTATAGATTTGACTGAGATTGTTCAAATCAGTTCTTTTATCCATTGATTGACTATTAGAATTGATATGAACCATTTCCAAGGAAATCCTTTTGGTTACATTATTCTCAGCATCTGAAATTTGTGTGTTATTATAGTCCTTTCGATGATCTTTCTGATTAACATGTTCCGAAAGTGCACATGAATTAACGTTTCGTTCACAGTCACTTCTATGGGATATAATTCGACTATTGAGACTTCTGGAGGTTTGGCCAATATATTTTTAAGAACAATCCTTACAAGGGATTTCATATAGAACATTAGACTTTTGGTTATTATTTATGGGACTTTTCACTTTAGTGTGTAATTTTAAAATAGTTTTTGTATTTTTTTAGCAATTTTGAAGTTTTCATTCTCCAATACATTGATCAATTTAGGATTGAGTTCATGGATATGTGGAAGTGATCTAGAAAGAGGAGGTTCTATTTCATTTATTATGGGAGTTATCTGGGATCTTTGGAAGACCAATGAATTAGTTTCATTGAAAAGTAATTTATGAATTAGGTGTTTGGGATATGAATTTTCTAATAACATCCTTTGTAGTTCGATTAGAGATTCTTGTTGTAAACTAGGATGAGCGATTTTTAAGATTCTATTTTTCATAGATAGGTATCACTGAATTTATTTTATTTTTTTGTGGGTGATACGAATTATAATTTATAAATCTACTTCTATATTACCGCCAGTCACGAATACTTATCACTATATATATATATATATATATATATATATATATATATATATATTATATATATATATATATATATATATATATATATATAAGTAACTTATATAGATAAATGTAACAGTCAGCAGGTTATTATTTTTAAAGGTATCACGACTAGATTCCATATGTACCATATTGAATATAACTCTCTACACTCTTTCCTGTATGACAAATATCGTCTGTAGACATTGATTCCATGCTATTATGTTATAAGAAACTTTCGAATAAAAGAGACCATAGGACATGTTCATCAATGAGGCACAATCTAAACTATTCTTTAGCATAGTGATCGCTAAACATAATTGACTTAATTTGGCACACGTTGATCAATATTTTTAATCCAGTCTAGGTTTGTATATGAAGTAACTTCCAAAAATTGTGTTTTTTTTTATGCCTAGGATATTATTATTCAAGGAAATGTTCATATTCTTATAGTTATTTTTACCGCGAGTTTTAAACAAGACAAATACAGTTTTCTCATAGTTGTTAATGAGCCTGTTGTTGAAGCACCATGTATTGAACTGATACACGATCGTTAAACTCAGGTAGGTCATTGATAAATAGTGGGAGTATCAGGGGTCCAAGCACACTACCCCGAGGGGTTCCTATCAATATGTCATATTCGTCGGACAGTAAATTCCCATTTTTAACTGAAAATCCTCTGTTCGACAACTATGAAATTAACCAGTTGTAATCATTACCACGAAGTCCAATTCTTTCCAATTTATCTGCAACACATGGTAGATGCAGAGTGTCGAAAGAACTCGGAAGATGAAAAAAAAACAATATATATTCATTAGCATCTAATCTCTCGTATACCGTTTGTACTAGTTCTGTTGCGGTTGTTTCTGTTGAGAAGCTACCCCTATCACCATGTCGAAAATTTGTCAATATATGATATTTCTCGAGGAATTTTGTTATTCTATTGGCCATTATTTTTTTTTGATTTTAGAGAAAACACTCGATGATGAGATTGGCCTGTAGTTTTCAATGTCGTTACTATCACCCTTTTTAAATACTGGAATAATTAAAGCAATTTTCAATTTTTCGGAAAAAACAATGAGCTCGACAGACTTATTGATTATTAGAGCAAAACATTTTGCAAATTCATCGGCACATTCCTTAATTAACTCAACTGGGACTTTGTCAATCCCAGTAGATTTTTCACTGGCTAAGTCTAGGAATACGCATAGTGTTGGTTTACTGTCGTCAACTAGTTTATAAACATCCTGTAGTATATTATTCATAGCATCGTTTGTCGATAGTCCCTCTCTGAATCCAAATTATGTGAAATTTATTCAGATATGTCAGTTTATTCTTTATAGCTTCTTCTACAATTTTTGCAATAATTGTTATCATAGAGATAGGTCTATAGTTACTCATTCCGTTTTTTTTCCGCATTTTTTGTAGTTGGGGGTGACGATCGTTTCCTATAGTTCACAAGGAAACCTCCCACTATCAAATATTGCATTAATCAGATGGGTCGAAGGTCGCGCTATTTCGTTTGCAGATTTTTTCAGTCTTTCAGTTTTTATTTCATCTATATCCGGCATTTCCTTTGACTTTAGTGATTTAATTATATTTAGTGTTTCGCTTTCAGTAATATTGTTTGACACAAATGATTTTTTTTGTGGATATCTTTGGGGTTGGCCACTGGGTTGTCTGATCCAGGTCGGCCGATTCGCCTATGCGTATGAAAATACGTCACTTCCGATTGTTTTGATTTTTGCAAATAACTTTTGATCCATAGAAAAAAGTGAAGCACTAATTTTTTGCAGATATCAACATTTCCATGAAAAAAATTCAAATATCTGGAGATTCATACAGAAATAGAAATAAAACAAAAAATGACCGATACGGGAGAGTTCGAGGAGAAGAATGCCACTGATGGCTCCAAGTTTCTCGAAAATGAGAAATGGAATTGAATCTTACTGTGATATTGCATGGGGTAAATTTTTTTCCAAACATAACCTACAATTTCCCATTTTTGCACAACCGTTTGTTATAACTATTTTGTTGTCAATCAAAATAGTTAAAATGTTCCGAATGTTCCTGCTGAAACTATTGGATATATCTTTGATAGTCTTATAATGGAACCGGAATTGATATGGTATGGGTTATATTCGCAGAAATAATGTGTTTTCTTGCAATACTGCGTGAAACCCCAGTTGTATCTAATTATTGAAGAAAGAGAAGCAAAAGTGGGCAAGTCTTCCATATAGAATCATTGTTCGTTTTGTTTCGATTCATTTTTTTGTTCTGGAATACTGTTACGAAAATAAATATCGTCAGCCACTGCATGCTATTACATTCCAGCACACGCGAGGTGACATCATATCTCATGCTCTCAAAATATCGAGAAACAAATACGAGGAATTTCTGGAAATTATCTCTAAAAAATACATCGTATGCCAGTGAGGGACATGGAAATAACAGTTTCAAAAAAATCATTCAGATTAGGAGTGAAGTGAATTTTTGGACAGTGAATTGTGAGTGATCCACCCAATAGTCACAGTGCATTGTTCATTGTTTTTGTGTTTCATGAAGTATAAATAAACGGAAAATAAATGGTTCGGTATTTCCAAGAGTTCAGATTCATAACAGATATTGTCAGAAGTGGGATATGAGTGACTATTTTATTCGCACATGACTCCACCTATGAAAAGTTGTGAATTTAGTCACATAATATGCAATACAATCGACTGTTCAGGTGAATAAAGAAATGAGCGGCTATTTTGTTTGATTGTATAAGAGTGCTATGATGACTGTGAAAATTTGACGTAACATCCATTCAAAATTGAAAATGTCTCGTTTTGGTTTGTGTTCCACTACGGAAATAGGTGGACATATAAGCAAATCCATTCCAGAAAATACCAAAAAAAGTAAAGAGTCTGTCTGGAGATAATATATGTCAGGAGAATTATGAATTTTGTGCGACCTTCGTGATAGCCAAAATACTAAAGGATTGGGCCTAGAGTATGCTTAAAAAAACATGGCGAGGAATATAAAGAGTATATAATTGATTTGATGTGGAATTCAACAGCGAGAACTCTCCAGTATTTATACTTCACTAGACACAAACGAAAGGTGAATCCATTTGAAGATATCGAGTTCCAATGTGCCAGGCATGCGCGTAATGTGAAAAGGCGAAACCTGCAAAATTGTCCTCAAAAGAGGAAGGAGAGTTCAGAAGCACTTACTTTAGATTAATTGAATGCTATCATAGATACCCATGATGAAAATACCCCAGACGGCTATTTGTCATAGTATTGGGATATTACCTGCGACTATTTGGGGAAAATAAATGGTGAATACAAAAAATACATATAGAGGATATGGAGGCCATAGTAGAAGTGATCAAGCGACAGTTTGCTGAGCAAGAGAGACGAATGCTGGGAAGGAAACGAAGAGAAAAACGAGAGGAGGAGCACCGTCGACTGAAAGGAAAGCGATAAAAAGGGAAACATCGTAGGATGGACGAGGAACGATGGGAAAAAAACAGAAGGAATAACGGGAGCAATAAGAAACATTTGAGCAAATGTTCCAGAAAACTGAAGGAAACATTGCAAGACTGAAGGGAGAAGTTGAGCAGTTTTTGAGCAAATGTTCCAGAAAACTGAACTGGTGGACAAATTGCAAGACTGGAGGGAGAAGTTGATGCGGTACGAGAGGAAGCGAGAGAACAAGTCAAACCAGTCCTAGAAGAAGCAAAGACAGAAGGGTTACCGATGCGAGAAGAACTAGAAGATGTTATGCACCATTTATCAAACCTCACCTCCAGCTCGATGGGGAGCACCATAATAAAATTATGAATAAGATGAGACAATTAGAAGAAACACAAGCAAGTTCAGCAGCATAAGTCATACAATTTTTTTTATAAAATGCGATACCAACAGGAGTTGTCTTCGGTGCTGGTTCAAATGTCACAATAATTGCGTTTTCAATTTCAAATAATCAATTATTATATATTTGAGTTCCTGTTGTTTATGATGTATTCGTGGTTGTAAAAATCAAGTTGTATTTAATTCCAATGTAAATTATCTTATATGAATGATTGGTTCGTTTTCACATTAGCAAAAGTGACAAATTTGACCGGAATCTCGCCGAATGATTTTGTGGTGTTCACAGAATGATCTTTCTGAATATCACTAGACTATGACAAAAATAGACACTATTATTTTCTTCCATCTCGAGCAACAACCTGTATTTCGAATTAATATGAACAATAATAATTTACGAATAACTTGTTCGAGCTAAAGTTCTCGGGCGTTATTCAAATCATTAATGTTCATATGGTCTCATCAAATTGTCTCGAAAAACAAGGTACTCTCCATAGAGTTATGACGAAAATAGAAGTCGGTTATTTGTCATAGTCTTGTGATATCAGCTGCGACTATTTGAGAACAATAAATGGTGAATACAAGAAATACATATGGAGGATATGGAGGCCATAGTGGAAGTGATCAAGCGACAGTTTGCTGAGCACGAGAGACGAATGCTGGAAGGAAAACGAAGAGCAAAACGAGGGGGAGGAGGACCGTCGACTAGAAAGTAATCGATAAGAAGATCAACATCGGCAGAAGGAGAAGGAACGATGAGAAAGAGAGCATGAAGAATAACGAGAGCATAAAAAACAATTTTTGAGCAAATATTCCAGAAACCTGGAGGACATATTGCAAGACTGGAGGGAGAAGTTGACGCGGTACGGGAGGAAGCGAGGAAAGAAGTTAAAGCATTCCGAGAAGAAGCAAAGACAGAAGGGTTATCGGTGCGAGAAGAACGTTGTCTATCTGAACAAATTTATTGATGGGTACTTTGAAATCGGCGCAAATCCTCAATCTTCCATTTCAGTCTATGGCTACAACAATGGGGGATGCACATGAAATTTGAGTATTAGTTGTGTCCACGGGCTCTCATACACCTCCTTGAACTAATCGATCCAGTTCCGTAGGTACTTGATCTTGTAAAGCAAGCGGCACGCTTCTCGGACGAAAATTCTTCGGTGTGACGTCATCATTGCTATGGATTTTAGCTTGATGTCCTTCGATGTGGCCAAGACAATCTTCGAAAAGTTTTGGAAATTCTTTCAGGATTTCGTCGATTCGATTTTTCTGAATAGTTTCCTTCCCCTTATCGATTTTACTATAATTCGATATCATTCTTCGGCAAATCAAATCTTCTGTCACCTGCAATACTCTTGCACCAGGTAGAAGGGGTAGATTGAAGGCCAAACACCAGTCTAAGCCAAAAAGTGGTACGTCCTCTTCTTGAGTGACGTATATGGGTAACGTCATTTTATTTACGAAAGCTTATACGTCAAATATGGATTTTTCGAAAGTTTCAATAAGTTTATCGCCATACGCCACCAAGTCTGCTGATTTTGAATAAGGCGGTTTACCAATTTTTTCTATATTAATTTTCCTAGCACAGCATGAACTGAGCCTGGGTCGTACAGCATATCAATGTCATTCTCATTTATGCAAACAGATAAAATAACTTCACTCGAACTGCCAATTCTTCTTATATTCCGTAAATGTGATATTTCATGTCCTGAAATATTGCTAGAGTCGAGAAATCATTTTTGTTATCGCTTCTTCCTTCGACATGACGTGTGGGTTGTTTCGGTTTACTGTCATATTTCACTTTCGAAGTTCATTTGATGACAGAGTTTTCTGAAATCACACATATCCGAGAAAAATTGTTTTCTTCGCCACAGCTACTACACTTCTCAGAAGCTGGACAATTCTTCTGTCTATGTTTCGAATCTCCGCAGAAAAGGCAATCGAAATGAGGATGTAGCTCGCGCAATTTATTTTCCTGATTGTTTTGCGAAATCCTAGGTCTAGTCATTCACGCGATTACCATAAATATTTCCAATTTTGACACCACTAGTTCGAGGATTTTTTATTTTTTATTTGAATATATGCTTGTTCAAGAATTAAAGCCGTTTATACAAGATTTTCTAGTGTTATTGCAACACATGGATTTTCTTGTATTAATTTTTCTTGCCATTCTCGATTATTTATTCCAAAAAGTAACTGATCGCGCAAACGTCCATCTAAGCCAATTACGAAACTGCAGTCTTCTGCTAGTACATTCACATACTCAGTCATAGTCTCATTATCTTTACGGAAACTACTTGCAAATTTTATCCTTTCCGCGAAGATATGCTCCTTTTTTCCGTGGAAACGATTTAATACTTCCACCAGTTCCTTGTAAGTCTTTGTTGATGATTTGTCCGGTTTGAAATGATCAGCCAAATTTTGAAAACATGTGATCCAACTTTGGAAAGTGGCAAATTTTGTCTCGTGGATGCATTTTGTCTGTCATCAATCCACGAATTTCCAATTCCAGTTCAAATCTTTGTAAATAGTAATCCCACTGTTCTTCTTCCAGCACAAAATTATCAAAATGAAAATGTTTATACACATCGTCAATTATTTCTGCACGATAGTCTTTCCTCGCCAAAATGTAGTATGACAAGGGGCCAATAATTCAAGGCACAAAACACGTAGGTTCTTGCAAAGCTAATCTGATCAATGAAGAACACAAAATGCAAGAGTATAAATGTCCGTAACAATCTTTGGTCAGGTAGCGCCTCAATTTATTCGAGACCGCTCGAACTCGACTGACTGACAATTTGACATTTCTTTCTTCTCGTGTACATGGTGATTGAATTACAATAGTCGAGAGGAAACTAGTTTCACATGTTCCTTCTCACCGACGAGGACAAGGTCATCTAGTGAGTTCTCGAACAGATACTCAGAAAGTAGATGAGCCAATACATCGGAAGGCATGCAGACTACTGAAAGCGATGTTTCAGGTCACCAGGGTCAGAAGAACCACTGATATCCTATAAGTCCAGTGGGCAGGCTTTTTTACTGCATGAGGTTACAGTTTGTCGTCATATATCTCCTAAACGGTTTGTCGGACGCGAAATGTACAGGATCTTTTTCACATAATTAAAAACAAATTTTCTGTGAAATCAATATTTATGAAAGTTTTCGTGTCAAATTTGGGACGCTTGCTATTTCTGAGAATAACTAAAAAACAATTGATCCTACGCCGTGAAAAATGGTTATTTCGAAAATTGTAGAACGGGAAATTGTCTACAAATTGTGTTCCCAACTGTTTTTTTCTATCTTCGCAAGAAAATTCTTTACGAACAATGAGACTAAGGTGAGGAACAAGAACCGTAGCAAGATAAACGAGGGGCAGAGAGATGATTTCCGAAGGAATTTGTTGTTAAATGAGGGGTCATTGGCAGGAATAAGAAATCGACGCCCGATGAACGGGGCCAGAAGAGAGTTGAAGATAGGAAAAGGTGATGAAAGGGTGAAGGATAATTGTCAGGGTGAATTTGGGACACCAGTGGAGCGATTTACAGAGGGAATTTGAGAGAAAGAATGTTCAAGAACAACTGGGGGATCAATAGCCCGATGGAAGGCTTGAAATGATTTGGAAAAACATGTAATAATTTATTTTCTAGATCAATGAATGATATTGCTATCTTTATTTGAATATTTCTCCACATAGTCGATAATATTCATTTCAATTTACTTCATATAATGTACATTGTAATAGGTTGAAATACATTAGTAATTCATATTATTTATTTCATTCTACTTATTTTTTATGGGCCTGATTCTAATATTTCATCTAATACCTCTACATGATCCAGTCAATTTACCTGTTCCGTGCATCTGTCTCATTATATGTAAAGAATTTTTGTTTGACTATTTACTGTGCGAAATCTATCGTAGATAGGAAAAGAGTTTGGAATGAAATTTGTGGATAATTTTTTTATTCTAAAACTTTTAAAATAACTATTTTTCACCTAGGATCAGATGTTTTTCATTTATTCGCAGAAAAAGCATGCGATTCATCTTTGACTCAAAAACTCGCATGAATATTGATTTTACAGAACAAATCATTGGTATATAATGAAAGAATATTTGAATATCTGAAAAAAATATCTGCTGTATTTTTCGAGTCCGACAAACCGTTTGGGAGGTATATGACCAAACGCGTTTTCCAAAATAGAAGCAAACGCACACCCCCCGTGCCGTGTCAACTCAGAGTTATACGCAGATTCAACCCACCTATCATGCGGAAAAAAATCGCCACTGTAGCTTAATGTTTTACGGCGGCCATTTTCCCCCTGCCGACTGAACTATGTCAGAAAAAATATGAATTAGTACCACCCCAATACCAAACACCTTCTACAACTATCGAATATTTATACCGATGTTTCATCTAGAAGACTGTATCGTAGAGCATCCGAGCAAAGTCATAGAACAAGATGCAATGAGGTAGTCACCAATACCAGACAAACGGGACTCTCACCTGAGATATGACAAATAAACCAATCCCAACATTGTGCACGTTCTACATTAGAAGGGGGCGGAACTGTAGAAATATTTCGTACAGCTATCCCATTTTCAAGACAATATGGGAACAATGCGATTCCCTGTTTGTGAAAAATGGACATCTTCAACGGGTATGGAAGTCACCAGTTAGAAGGTTGTCAATTTTCCAATTGTTTTTGCCTAGGAAGATGATAGGTGATGGATGATATGGATATGAAGGGAATTCATAAGGAAAAATTATGAGGATATCTAGGAGTCAATAAGAACTTGGCAAGATCGTGCAGAGGGTCAACTGGGATCAATATCGAGACGATGTTGAGAGCTAGTGCGCAGCAACTAAAAGTTCCAAGTTGAGGTCTAGAGGTGAAATGGAGAAATACACAGTAGGTGCTCCTTTCGGGCGGATTGTAGCTGGACCCTTCCCCATGACCGATGATGGCGACGAATACATCTTTGTTGCCACGGACTATTTCTGATGGAGGTGTATCTCCTAAACTGAAGGGAAGGACAGTGCGAGATGAAGAAGAGGATCAACGACGTGTTCAAAGACTCCAGCCCTAGGACTGAAATGGAGGTTTTTCATCTGGACAGACTGGAACCTTGTTATGGCACACCGATGGCTTTTGGTCAGGACGATAAGATATCAGCAGAACCAGAATTATTGCGCTCCATTCACAGTCAGTTGACACGGTTGGAAAATGTAACCGAATTTCATTTCTCCATCTTCATCCATCTCCATCAAAAGGACTGGGGAAAACACCTTCTACTATCTTAGATGCTGTCCACGATTCAATCAAACTCACCCTGGCTAGCATTATCTTCGAAACGAATCTTCGATTACTCTCTGACCTGGTATTCAGATAACCAAGCACCAAATGAGTAGGACATGCGCGACTGTGCAGATAAACTGAGGGACAGCTCGTTGAAAATTCACGAGGATTCGAAGAAGGTGGCGAGGTTTGGTTGTACAACTCACGTAGGACGGAATGTGTATCTTCCAAACTAACACCGTTTTGGGATGGACCGTACGAGGCGAAGAAGACGATCCACGACGAGTTCACAGAATCCAGCCCTAGGACTGAAATGGAGGTGTGTCATATTGCTTTTAAAACATCTAGAAATTGGTGCGAGGAATTCATGGACCTAACTTATTCATTTATTCACAAAAATACATCTAACAGGTAATAAGACCCAATAACAGAAGTACATAATGATATGTTAGTATGCAGTATAATACAAAAATACGTACACACATACACATATATATATATATATATATATATAAATATATATATATATATACATATACATACACATATATGTACACACATATATATATATATATATATATATATATATATATATATATATATATATATATACATCCACAGGCTTATTAGAAATTGCATTATATATTGATCGTTTGAATTGTGAAATCGATAGAAAAAATATATCAATGTTTGTTAAATTATTGTAGTCATAATTGTCAATGGACAGTCAGAATGATCAATGGAATTGGGAACATCAATGTGAAATGTGATTTGTGATCTGGAAGTTAGACGAGGAACGTTGAAACACACTGAGGATAGCAACGTGGATGAATCGATATAATTATGAATGATTTTGTATATAAAAATTATTATTTTGCGCTGTTTTTTAAGGGCTACAAATTTGAACTCGTTCAAGAGAGAATTATAGCTGTTAGTTCTTTCGGGATAAAATCGATATTTTGAAAACGTTAAAACCTCAGGAATTTCTTTCGTACAGATTCGATACAATTTATATATTTTGCATTACAAGGATTCCATACCGAACTGTAATATTCAAGTTTACTCCTCACTAGTGAAAAATATATTGAACAGATTGCCTCACATGAAGAAAATTCTTTACAATTACGCATTACAAATCCTGAGACTTCCATAGCACGTGATACAATATTTTCAATTTGTGACGTGAACGTTAGTTTTTGGTTAAATACGACTCCCAGATCTTTCTATTCGGTTACTCTTTCTAATTGAATATTATTCAGATGATAGCTGAATTGAGTAAAGAGGTTTTTTTTTCGAAAAAGTCATTATCTTACATTCAGCTATATTTAAATATTATTCATTTTCTAAAACCAGTTATGAAGCCTATTGAGGTCACTGTGTATCAGTGCACAGTCCGAGTGGTCAACGATCTCCCTGAAAATTTTCATATCATTGGCATTGAGTAGTTCTTTTCAGTTTGAAACATCAGAAATGTTGTTGATGAAGGGTAGGAATAATAGGGGGCCCAAATTAGAACGTTGTGGCACTCCAGAAGTTGCAATGAAAGTAGAAGATCTGGTTCCTTCATATTCCACAAATACTCCTCTTTCATTCAGATATGATCTCAGAAAAGAACGTAAACTGTTCGAAATGCCGGAAGCAGATAGTTTTCTCAGTAATCGCCCATGTGGCACCCGATCGAAAGCTTTGCTGAAGTCTGTATATACATCTACCTGCTTTCGGCTGTCGAGAGTTTCAGAAATATGATATGATGCACTACTACGACATTTCAGAAGACCATGTTGATATTCAGAAATCGATGCTTGCACGTGATTCTAGATAAAGTCCGATAAGATCGGTCTGTAGTTTACAATTCCGGTATTGTTCCTCGATTTGAAGATAGAACATACTCTCGATGATTTCTGGATATTGGGAAACTGACAGTTTCTCATCATAAGATTGGAGATAAGCAGTATATGAGACTCAATAAGTTTAACTAGTATTCCATCTGGACCCGCAGTCAGTTTGTTTTCCAATTTCTTGGACGCTGAAATGATTTGCTCCTCAGATATTTCAGTGAGATGCTAAAGGTGACTAGTATTACAAAGTTCTTCAGGTATTGAGTAAGTGTTATTTTCAGGAATAAATACGCTTTTGAAATAGTTGGCAAATGCCTGTACAATCTGATCGGGACTGGAAAGTGTCTGATCGTTGAGATACATTCGTTCTGGAATACGCGACACATATTTTATTAGTTCATGTAATTCCAAAATGGACGAGAATTTTTCTTTGAATTATGTTCTGATTTATCAATAAATGTTTTGTACAATAACTCAATCTCACGTTCGATTGAACGTCTTGAATGCCGTTACCGCTCGCGGTAAAAGAGTAATTTGTGTTTTCTGTTTATTTTTAAATAATAAGTTTTTTCTTTAATTTTTACAATCGTGTCTTTAGAATACCAGAGGGGATATTTACGCGAGCTACACCTACTAATGGAAACACACTTCGAAATTTTATTTTTCATATCATTGAAAATGACACTTGCCTGTTCTACATCATCAATAACACTGATTTGTTGATCCCAGTCCACAGCACTAAGTAGTTGACAAAATTTTTGTCCATTAATTTTCTTGAAATCGTTGCGTTTTTGCAGTATATAAGAAATTTCTGATGACAGCGGGTCCAGGTGAAAGATGCCCAATTAGTCCGGGATGGTGAGGGTCACTAGGGACCAGTGATTTCCCATCTTGCAACACATCACAAAAAGATTTAATATTTGTAATCACCAATTCAAGTATTCTTCACTCATGGTTTTTCACTGAGTTGATTTGAGACATATCACAATAGTTCAGGAAGTTATGGAAACGGAAAGTGGGGTTGGTTTGAACTTTGGATTCATAGAAGTTTTGAAGTTCAGGAATATTGAAGTCCCCTACGATCAAATCGGTTTGATGGTTTACTAAGCATTCGAAAAATTCATCGTATTCATCGGAAGATATATTGCGTGGAATGTAGGCCAAGGAGAGGGTAACTGGGATATTTCCTATGAATTATCTACCAACAGATCAAACCCACGATAGGGACACAACTGCATTTTCAGAAACTGGTTTTGTAATAAAAAAAATTCCAGTTATAAAAGCATCAAAGAAAATACAAAATGGACGGCAAACACTAGAATTCTCGAAAAAACAAATGAAAGAGCATAAAAACACATAAGCGCAAGCAGGAGGTGCTTTCAATTAGTTACTATCTTAAAAAGACCAATATGGTATATTTGACTGCAACTGCCAACACCAGCAGAGACCACCCCTTCGCCCCGTTTGGGAGGGCAAGTGGGTGATCTAACATATCCCCAAGCCAATGCAACAGTTCCTACCCTCTTCCTTACCCATCCCGAAGAGGACAAACGAACCGTTTTACTGTTAATATGTATATAGTAGTTAAGGTTCTTATTGTTAAACGATTTTATGAATAAATATATTTTGGATTGGATTTGGATTGGGATATTTCCTCAAATTTTCACTGATAAAAAATCAATTTTACTAACCGAGCAAATTATTTCATTGGGTTCGGAGTTGTACTGGGCTTTGCCAACTGCCAGTTATACACCTCTCCACGACACCCAGTCCCCCTGTCCTTACATGTTAGGATATTTCGAAAAAATATATTGGTTTTTGTGTTCAGTCCTCGGCAGTTTTAATAGCAGATTGTGAGTGCATTATTGGTATTTATGTTGTTCGTTGTCCTATTGGATGCATCTCGTGGTTTTTTTGAACTATCGATGGATGTCCATTCGAGAATCTTATGACGAGACCAATTTCTCCATTATTTTGGCGGTCTGCTAACTCTCGACGCAGAGTCATGAAGTAATTGCGCTGTTCTACAGTTTGATTAGCTCCAATATATACTTTCCTAAACTCATCAATGTTCTGAAGTTTTGCTCAGTTCTTCAACAAAATGGGTATAGTTTTTTTCCGGTAATGTCACTTCAATAGGTCGTGATTTCTCCTCAGTTCGTTTACCCAATCTTAATGTTTGTTGAATGTCCGGATTGACATTGGGAATTATTGCTGATATTATCTCTCACAAGGACTGTGATGGATCTACACCATCGTCAGGAATACTAAAAATTTGGACTGCATCTGGGGGATTCCCTGGAGATTCCAATATCTTTTCTTCCAGGAGAGCAAGTTTATTCGTGAGTTTTTTTATATCCTCTTGATGATTGATATTCATAGTCTGCATTTCGTTTTCTATGCTGTTCACCTTTTTCTCGAGTTATCCGAGTTTTTCACGCGACTTGTCTAGAATACCAGAAGAAACGGAATCTACTAACGTTTTTATGAATGCATCGCACGCGAGCGAGGGACAGTACAAATACAGATCTTGAGAAAAATTGATACAGATTAGTAGTGTAGTGTCCCGCGCGATATTTTGCATATCACAGATTCGTAACAATACTAATTCTTCAGAAAAATCACAGACGTCCTTTTTACCCGACAACTACGGCACAGCCGAGAAGGAAGGGTAATGATTTAAGCAGTCTATGTATGTTTGTATTTACGAAAGTTCCACCGTAGCACCTACACTACTCATCCGATTTTGATTATTGAGGAGTCAATCTATTTGTTATTATACTTCCTATATTAAACGCTTCTTTCTATACGAATGGGATCGAAATGGCGGATGTTACATAAAAAAAATAGGGGTGTCTGATTTTTTATCGTATCAAGTGGGATGTCAAATGAAAAAGGACAAAATTCTGAGTTCATAAATATAAATAAAGTACAACATGAAATATAAATAATGATTTTGGCAGTCTATGTATGTTTGTATTTACGAATGTTCCAACGTAGTGCCTCCAATATTCATCCGATTTTGATGAATGCGGTGTCAATCGATTCGATATCATGGTCCAACACACACCATACCATGCCCCCCTTGAGGTGGAGTGCCCAAGGATAGTAAATCCCCTTCACGTTATGTGTGAACGAGATTAACTTTCCACTTGCCTTTCTCTCCCGCTCCTCCTTGGAGCGGTCCTCAACTCGCAAATTGGCACGTTTGCAAGATTGAAATCGTATCTCCTGTGGTATGAAGTCAGCCTTCGAGTGCTTTGAACCACTTGTTATCGTGATTGTTGTGTGTATTCCTGACTTATGCTGTGTGTGCATGGTGGTGATGTACCTGACGGGTGCGTGAGTGTAAGGTGTGAAAGGTGTGATGTTTTTGGGGGTGTTGATCTAACGTGTTTTGTGTTGAGTTTTTGTTACTCACCTGACGCGCCGGAGTGCTACTCTCGGTGGTGGACGGTCGTTCTGGTAGACTGGTCGCATATACCTATCCCTTTCTTCAAACCTGTGATCGTCCAGGCTTAGGTTCTCGTGGATGTCTTGGATCACCGATTTCCTGTGGGTTTCCGTCTTTAGGACAGTTGCGTCTATGAAGTTTGGATGGACATTCAGGTCCCTGTAGATGAATCTATTCGGGACGTATCTGGGAGCGTTCACTGCCATTCTCTGGCTTACCTTCAAGAATAGGTGGATCTTGGTCCTGTATGTTCGTGCGCATTGACCCCATGCGGCGAATGCATACAGGATGATGTGGAGGATGGTCCTGATGAGGAAAGGCTTCAACTGGAGGTCCATGTTGCTTCTGCGTCCTATGAGGGGGTTGAGATTTCTTCGGGCTGCTTTTGCTAGTCCGAGCCTTCCATCCACGTATTGCCTGAATGTCAATCTCTTGTCCAGGATGACTCCAAGGTATTTGGCCTTGTTTGTTCATAGGATTCGTTGGTCATTCATGATGACATGTCCTGATGGTGCTGTTCGTCTTCTGGTGAAGAGTATGGCTTGGCTCTTTTCTGCGTTGATCTCGATCTTCCATAGGTTCAACCAGTCCACTAGCTTGTCTGCTTGCTTCTGCAGATACCGAGTTACCTGCGTCACGTTCACTGATCTGGCCACTAGTGCTGTGTCGTCCGCGTACAGCGCTAGTTTGTTGAAGTTGTTCTCAGGCTTTGGGTTGTCCGCCGTGTGGATGGAGATATAATGGTCCAAGTAACATAGGCTATATTTCATATGGATGGAATCAATTTGACGGATATTACATAAAGAATGTGAGGGTCTCTGAAATTGATTTTTTGCTATCGTATCGAGTGGGATGTCAAATGAAAGAGGACAAAATTCTTAGTACATTAATATAAATAAAGAACAATATAAAATATGAAAAAAATATACAATTTCATACTATATATCATTGTTTATGAATACTACTAGCGCTTTCTATAGGCAATTCGGAATATTATTCGTGTGAAAACAACAGAATCACTACCCCAGTTGTTTTGTTCTTCTGTTTCTATAGATAGACATTAATTTTAAAATTCACGTATGATATTATAATGGTCAAATTCGGTGCAAAAATTATTTCAAATAAAATCGAATACACAGATATAGCTACTCGAACGGACAGGCGCGTGAGGGCAGATGTTGTTGACGGCCGTGTCCACGCAAATATATTTTCATTATCTATTCTCAATTCTTTCATAATTATTTATCTTCATTTCTGAGTTAGCTGAAATAGCTGAGGATAGGGTAAAGGGGGGTTCACTTCATCCCATTCCGTATAGTGAACAATTGTTTTATCATGAATGTCCTAGTCTTTATTGTTCAATTATAAATTATTAAGTATCTATTACTCACGCTATCATTCTTCTTTTTGCCGTCGCATCAAAGTTGAAACGAAAAAGTTTGAAATATAATTAAAGATTTAAAAAATTGTTACCGACTACGGAAAAAATAAACTAGAAAGTGAGAAACAAGTAAGCTGTTGATTGCTTCCATCGTCTTATTGTGAATTATGTTAGATATTGCTGTTTATTCAGATCTATTGAAGACTTCTGGCAGTTTCACATCAATAACATTATAATTCAATTCAAATGCCGTGGTCGTGCACCGTCAACTACAAAAAGCATACGTTATAATTTGATAGACAAATAAAAACAATGGAGATGCCGCAATCAAGAATGAAAAATACATTATTAATGTTAAACTGCTAGAAGACTTTGATAGGAATAAACGAACAAAAATATTTAACATATCAAATAAAAAGTCTAGTCTACTCAATAAGAGCTATCAACACCTTACTTGTTTCTCACTTTTGTGTTTATTTCTTCCGCAGTCGAGATATAGTTCTTAATTATGAAGAATATTTATATCTTCAAAAAAGTACTCTTACACTCGTTCTGGAAAATGCATATTTCAGGAGCAAAAAATTGCATAAACATCCGGAAGTGAGGTGATACCTATCCTACTATGGCCGCTCAACCTATAAAGTATTACAGCTCAAGTCGCGTAGTAATGCGTGGTGATTCATTTTCGAAAAGTAAAATTGCATTCATATGAATCATTGATTAACAATTTTCCACGGACGTCACATATTCATTGAATAAAGCATTATTATTTGGAATTATCTTTTCTAAATTGAGAAATCATTAAATTCCCCAATTCATTATAATTTTGATTGGAAGGAATCTTTGCGATAAATCGTGCGGCACTGTTACAAGTATGATTCTTTGGAAACTGATTTTTGCTGAACATTTCAGATTCGGAAAGTGGAGGTCTGGAAATAATTTCGGCTCCTATCCAATTTTATTGATAATCTAAAACATCATATTTATTAAATTTATCGAATTTATTAGGTATCCCACCGGACAGTAACCAACCAAGTTTAGATTATTGTGAAATCAATATCAAACTTCTCATTTGACGTTTTCTGAATGTATCGATTGCCAAAATATTCCTGCACCTGAACCATTACCAGGAAACATTAGCCTGGAAGGATTTGTCGTTCGAAAAAATATTTCAGAATTGTTTTAAATTGAATCGTAAGAGAAACTTCACCTTTACCTGTACGCGACATTCATGTAAATGACATATCGTACGGAAAGTATTGCAGTATCCAACAGAATCTGAGAATTTATCGACAATGAAACACCCTTCGTTATCTTGTCGCTGTCGGTGTTGTTGCTAAGGCGGTGGACCGAGGATCTTCGAGTTTCGTTTGGCTATCGTCACGCGAACTTATTTGTTGCGATTCCTTTGTTTCTTCCAACTGAGAGGTGATGATAAAATTCATTCTTTTATACATGTGAAAGAGTATTATGAGCATTGTTACACATTTTTTCATTTAGGGTGGGTATTATAAAACTATTTCGACAGATAACTAGAAGTTAACTTGTGGATGACGTCACATGTTATAGTTAACTTCAAAATGTACCAGTTAACTTTATCGGGTGGAACGGGTGTCGGTTAAAGTTAACTTTGTAGAAAATGGTGGTTTTCGATCGTCGACAATTCTCCTGCTCCTGTCAATATTGCATATGAGTCATATAACCTCAATTTTATTGTTTTGATTTTTCGTTTTCGCAAAATGTTAGCGAACGATATCGACGTTATTTTTGAGGAACTTTCAACCGATGATGAAGAATATACTGTGAATATTGTTGAAGCCCCTCGGCGACAAAGGATATCTAGGAATCGGTTAGACCATTTCACCTTGTGGAACGAAACATAATTTAAAAACCGATTTCGACCATCAAGAGAGTCTGTACGCTTGTTAATGGGGCACATTGAAGCAAATTCACAAAGACCAACTAATAGGTCAGTATTTCTAGTACCTATTTTGATTATTGTAGAATAATATTTTTTTTTTCATTTTTAGAAATCATCCTCTATCACCAGTAACACAAGTGTTGATTACACTCAGATTTCATGCAACTGGTTCATTCTTGGTAGTTGCTGGAGATTTTGGGGGTATTCACAAGTCAACTGCTAGCAGCGTTATTGGAAAGGTCACAGGGGAAATTGCATTGTTATCGTCGAATGTTCGAATTAAAAATAAAACTAACAAAAACAGTTTTTTTATTTCATTTAAAACAAACAAGATGGTGTGAAAATGTGTCCTTATCACCTAGATAAACATATAGTCTTTTTCCATACTGTATGAATAATCTTCGGTATGTCGAATAATATCTCTTTTTTCTCTTCTCAAGTCTCTTTTTTTTTCTTCTCAACTCTCTTCGAAGGTTCTTTTTCACTTTTTTTCTTGGCCACACACACACAATAGTCAACAGAGTATTCACCAGGTAAAACCAGAATTTCATTGAATGTCAACAATCACAAGAGATTCGACAAGTTTAAGTGTACAATGGCTAAAATCATATAAATATTAATGTTTCGAAAAGTAAACAATGTGTCATCACCTAGATATACATTTCTCCATACTGTATGAATAATTTTCGGTATGTTGAATAATCTCTCTTTTTTCTCCTCTTAACTCTATTTTCTTTCCTCACAACTCTCTTTGAAGGTTCTCTTTTTCACTTTTATCTTGCCCACAGACGACACAGGAGGATTTTGGGAAGGGACTGGATTCTTCTTCAAGAGCCCATCGTCTGTCTAAAAACTCGCTCAATCCTAGATTAGTCTGCACCAGAACGTTACGTTAATTTTCTCATGGAAAATGATGAAAATTTATTCCAGTTCAACGGGATTGTTTTGCCAAGAGAAGAATTGTAGGTTACCTTTTTGCATTCTTCTTCTTTTTATTAAAAAAATGGTACTTTATAAAACTGACATTTTGAAGCTCAGGTTAACTTGACTGATAAAGTTAGAGTCAACTTCAAAACATATTTATAATACCGGCCCTTAATTGAACGATATTTTGTTATCGAAGGATCGTGTGGTCTGAATCAATTTGAGTTTTTTCATTCATTTGGATGCGGTCTGGAATACAGAGTTTCAGAAATTCGACGTTCTTATGATTGCTATAATGGCGTTTATAAAAATAACGGAGAAATGTACCAACTCTACTTCAAATGGCTGCTAGAAACAGTTTGACATTCGTATTCATTGCTGGAAGATTTGATTATCCGTTCTATATATTTCTAATAGATCGTACTTTTTGGTAATAATGTTATCGTGGGGCTGGAATTATCATCGATCCATTTCTTGAATATAGGTACCTAAAATGTTTCGTATCTGCGTTTCAATTTCGAATCTAGTTTATCGGTTATAATGGGAATAAATTGTACTTTCCATTATTTTTCCACAGCTTTTAAATTGTTATTTACCGTGTCGTATAAATTTTTTGTATGTTTGGATGATTCTTTGATTAAACAAGGAAAGTTTATAATTTTTAGAACATGAGTTTCAACTATTTGTTGTTCCGTTTCACAAGAGCCTGCCAAGCAATTTCGTAGTTCGCATCTATTAGTGGAAACTATTCGACAATTTCCAACGTTGCATCCTAGCCAATGTTAGCCACAAAACAATTCCAACCATGGTGTAATTACCGTCAAAAAGTCCTACATTCAAGATATGTAAATGAAATTGTTTTACTGCCTGTACAAAACTTCCATCCTATTTGTACCCCTGTACATCTGAGATTTCTCCGATTGTTCAACCTATATCATATTGATCGGATTAAAAATCGTTACCTCGTCTTGTTCCGTAGGGAAGTTATTGAAATCACCAGTTATATTTGTTGCTGTACGGCATTGAATTGGTGTATCATCGGATGGAAATCAGTAAGTCGCCTTCCCAAAAAAAAGGAAATTATCAATAGGTTCTCAACTAACGGACTGAAGAACTAATTCACCAAATATACCCGACTATAAGCTGACTCCATGACATGTATGGGGGACATCTTTTCAAATGCGGAGATGAAAAGAACGGGAGTTAAAGATTGTCTCTTGTCTGATCACAAGGCACAGAAAATACAAATCAGTAATTGAGTGAATACCGAGTGTCATCGGAAAAGTATATACAGTAAATCAGTAGAAAGTCATCGTTCATTTTTCAGTCACTTGCCTTGCGAGAACTGAGAAGAATTGTATACCGAAAAATGTCGCAAATGTATTAGACATATCCTGTAATATCCTCAGATTCATTCATTATATAAATTGGTATTTTCAGGCCATCCTCAAGTAGTCATGATGGATAAATATTTAACGAACATTCGGGGCCTCATTGAACACTCCTCAGAACAATGGACTGAACATTCTATGAATACAAACAACATTTTATATCACAAAAAAAAATACTGAAAAAATTTAAATTCCAAAAACCTTCATTTCAAAAATTACATCTTTATTGCATGAGCTAACTTACAATGCGCTTGGAGTTTCAGAAGTCGATTTCTAGTTCTATAGAGCAGTCCACACGCACACGTAAGATTACCTATAATTCTACGAATATGATCCCGTTCAGAACGGTTGGCGCGAAAATGAGATGAAATTCTTGAAATTTACTGAAATATTTATATATGTCTGTCAAAATTAAAAAATCAGATGACTGCTCGATTTTTCTTGAGTAATTTTATTTTTTCCAAAGCAATCTGGCGAAAACTGACATATAGGTTCATACTGAATGATGTACAGTATTCCATGATTGACACAGTTGAAAGCTTCAGACATATAACAATCAACAATGCAGCGCTCACTTCATTCAAATTCACACTAGAATATAGATTTTCCAGAAAGTAAAAGATTAAATTTTCCCTACTTTCATTGGTTTGAAAGCCAAATTAGTTGATTGTATGTAATTTACAACAATCAAACGTCATTTGTAATTGTGGTTAGTGTGGATCCATCACGAGTATATCAAATGCCTCAAAATATTTTCATGGTTGAAATAACTAGCACATACATATCTATCCATTCCGATATCATAATTCGAATGGATTTTTGCGGGTATTGTATATTCATAATCAACAGTCAACTCATATTCCAAAATGAATATGGATAGAAATGATAAACAATGTGATGTACTGATTGTCGATGATTTAACACATCGAATGCAGTGATCACCAGAAAAATATATATAAAATGTAAAGATTTCAATTAGAGGGTTCTGGTAATCAATGTTCTGACTGATTTAGATGATTTAGTTAATATATTCAATCTTATCCAAAAACATTATTATTTTATTGATCTTGCTCTTACGAAAATACTCGAAGCCTTTCCTCATTTCAGAGGAGAACAGTCTATTACATGACGTGCTATTCTGGCTCGTGATTGTCTAAACCAGAATTTCACCAGATATCGACTTTCATGAATGGAACCTTGAATGAAAGCATTTCCAGGATTTCAAGATAATTTCACTATTTCATTCATAAATAGGGTACGTGATTTCTCTTGTCCTCTACTCTTTGGCCATTGTTTAAGGATACTTGATGAGAAAATGGATGTTATATAACAAGATTTGTTTTATTATTGTACTGAAAATATGAATAGAAAAAAATAATTTTCAGAAAATTTTTAAACACCTGTATTGGTTATACAACTGGTGAGCGGAGTGTTCGTAAAAAAGAACTTTTAGAATTTCTTGGAAATTTAGTCGAACATTTTTTTATCATTTTTATTTTGGTGATCTCATGGAGGTTGTCAATTCTAATGTATCTTTCACTGTTGGTGATTGGTATACCCTGTATAACAGAGAATAAATTGAAGAGTATGAAAAATGAGAAATTCACACACAAAACTATGATAGAAAACATAAATAATTCAAAATCAACGAAAAGTATGAAAATATAATAATTATATGAAGCCATTGAAAAATTCTCATTTAGAATTCATGTTTGGGGAATATAATATTATATTCTATGTATGAAGCAATTAACTCCTACAAAGGCATTACAAAAATAAACGAACAAAGAATTCTTTTTTACCTGACGTGAACTAGGTTTATCCAGGGACAAAAGAAATAGCTTTCAATATTTGAGCTACCTATATGGAAAGCGGTTGGATCATCGTATGAGATGACTGTATAGTCTTTAATTGGAATTAACACTAGGAATACTCGATAGGGGAAAAGTAATTATAGTTGTTTGCGGAACAAAATCTCAGTGGACGAATTGGAAAGCTATAAATTCGTGCATTTTGAGATTTATTCTCATCTTCGTCGAGCATTCGATTCTTTCAAAGTTAGAAGATTCAGATCAGTATAGATGTACTTCAATTATTATTTCGTTCCATTTCCAGTCTTCAGACTAAATTCAGTATGTGCAATATATTCAAACTTTCCCTGCAGAGTTTTCTGTCCAGATTTGTTGATTAATTACTTGATGAAAAGTCCAAATTATACACACGATATCTAGTCAATGGAAATGAGCAGAACTTCAAGCAAAGCGACTTCACCAGCATAATTCAACAATAGCAACATTTCCAATAAAATTTAAAAGAGAAATAAGTATATATAAAAATTATTAAAAATAAATATTTTTTTTAAATGAGTTGGACTGAATCAAAAACGTTTTTTTTGAGTGGGTCAAAGTGCATGAAGTTATAATGGGTAAGCCACATTTTCTCTCTCTTTTTTTTTGATATTATTATTGAACATTTGAAAATCATAATTGGACATAGCAAGCTCTAAGCACTAAGCACTCATCAAAAGGGTGAGACTGTTAGGCACTTAAGGTACTTTTTGATATAGAATTGCTGTAACAAACCATTTTGTATAAATAAAAAAAGTTGTTTTTGAATTTTTGGGTTCATTACGTCGAATTGAATCCAGAACAGCAATGGAAATAGAATAGTTATATAAAACGCAATGCTTCGCCCCGCATGATATATCAATTATGAGTGTGCCATGTGGCATTGAATAAACTGGTATGTTGAAATGAATACAACTTGCACGATAGCGCGCTTCAGAATGAAAACTTTATTCATATAATATCAAATATTTTGAAGCTGTCTCCCCAAATTATCGAATTTCGATAAATAATGATTTTCGACCCCAAAAACCCCTACATACCAATTTTCATTGAAATCGGATAATAAATAAAAATCGCGTCCGTCATATCAGATCCTCCATCTTGAATTCTGACCATATAATCATAATATGTGACCACAAAAACCTCCAGATCGCAATTTTGAATAGATTGAGACCATCAATGAAAGGACACACTTTGAATTTCTGATTTTTTTTAACCAAATTATGATCTCTGATACCAAAACCTTCCACACATCAATTATAAATAGAATCGGACTCTGACTTCAACACAGCATAGATTTTATTTTTTTATGTTCGTAAATAATCGCATGGACCCTCGGAGAACAGTTTGCCGGCTCCAAAAGTGTCCCAGTACCCGCCTGCTGAGAGTTCAGCACATAGAGCTCCGCCAAAATCATAATAAAACATAATTGAAATGGCTGTCACCACTTTTCTGGTCAGGAGGCACTTCCAATCATAGAGAGTCAGTCATACGAGTATTAATTTTTTTCCTATAACTGTTCTGAAATTTCTTGATAGAATATTATCGTGTGTTAGTCTATTCATTAAGTTTTTGCATTCAGAGAAAAACAGTTGGGCTCTAAATTCACTTCGCAACGCAAAATATTGAAAACAGTACTCATATTAACACTGTGATGTCCCGAAAATGTATAATATAAGGACATAGACGCGTTCAGTAGTTCTTGGGAGTGACGCAGGTCGCGTTTTCTTGTTTCAAAAACATTCGTAGATCCATAGTTCATTTCTTCATTCAACATTTGGGATACAAACAGGTAAATACCCAATCAAACATCCACTAACAGTTATAGTAACAGTGATATTCGGTGTCTAACAGGTACAGGAAAAAAAATACAATTAAATAACTACATACACATTGAATGAATACTTATACTATGAATTGAATATTGTTTTCACAGTTATTTTAAGAGAGATTGATGAAGCATTGAAGATATTTAGGTTGCTACAATATTTGTTGAAAGAATCACACATTCTAGATTGGGGGATTTTTGCCCAAATTCTTGTTATAATCCTGCTATAATTTCAAAGATCAAGAGAAAATCAGTAATTATCCTTCGTTGTTCAAGAAGCCGTATCTTTTAGTGAATGCGAATTTCATTTCTGCCTACAGTGACATACATTTTTGTTATTCTAAAGTGCAGAAATCCTATGTATATTGTACTGTGGGTTCCATATGACACTGCCAAAATTTATTTTGCTGTAAACAAAGGCAAAATAAATAGATTTTATTGCCGCCGCATTATCAAAATTTTTGCATATTCTACAGAAACATCCCAGAGCTTCACTGCAGGAATCAATTACATAATCAGAATGCTAATTCAAAGTCAATTCTGTGTCAAAATACACTTCAAGATCTTTGAATTGATCCACTCTCTTGGTAATGTTGGTACAAAGGAATATTGAAAATTCATCGGTACATCGTTTCTGCAGAAAGATATACATGCACATATACCCATATTCAGTTTCAGTTTGTTGCAGTTGCAATATTCCGACAATGTATTGAGATCTTCTTGAATATTTTGGAAGACCTCGACTGTTTTCACTTTCCTGAAGATTTTCAAGTCATCGGCATATAGAAGTATTTGTGAATGCTTGAAGCAGTCTTTCAAATAATAGAACTTAGCATTGTTTGAAACGGTGAGACTGTTAGGCAGTTATCTCTCGCATATGCATAATATAAGGAAGCGGACTCTCATAGATTCATAGGTCAGAGAAGGCTTAGTAATTAGTAATCATGAAAAGTACTCCGGATCACCGCAGCATTTTTCGGGTTTACTGAACACTTATCCTCCTCGTAAAATGCTCGGAGCGCTAAGTTCAATGATGTTTTCGGGAGCACAGTGCTTACGAGCAAAAAAATGCTTTGAGTGCTTTCACGAGCACTAAGCACACTACTCTGGGACAGCTCTGATTGAGTTCAATAATCAAGACTATACTCAATGGCATGGGGAAAACAAAACGATAGAATATCCATTATTATGTTCTCCAGATTCAAAGCCGTTGGTTGGTGATATTGATGCCCCTTAGAAGAAATGGAGGAATCAGTGCACCTTGTAGCACACCGTGGGTGTATATTTCTTCTCTCTTCACTGAATGAGTTTTTGATTTCGATGATTCACACCAACCCTAGCGTCTTGCCTCTGATTCCAGTTAATTCATGTTTTGACGAAAGTTTCGAAGGCTTTTGCCAGATTAATTAAAAAAGTAGCGCATGTTTTTTGTTGTCTATTGCTTTGCATACATTGTTCAGGAGCTGAATAATGGCATCATTTGTAGATTTTCTTCTTTTAATATCGAGGTGATAATTCAATCATTTTATTTCGAATAAGTTTATATTCGAATATTTTTCGGTGCCTTTGAGATCAATCTTATTGGTGGGTTCGGCTCAGTTTTTTATTTTTTTGAATGGAGTTGATACTGGAGGAGCTTGAGGGTGTTTTTCTCTAGAAATATAAGGATTTTCAAATGTGTATGCAGACCAACCAGTTCTCTAGGGGATTATTTCGATGATTTGAGGCTAATACCACCTTGGTACCAAGGATAATCGCTTCTCAAAGAGTTAGTGTGATGTAATGTTTTGTTATTTGATTTCATACTGTGCAGTTGAGGAATGTCGATGCACAAATGTTTGAAGTTTTTTCAATGGATTGCGATACGTTGATTTCGCATGTTTAATGTTAGTAAATTTGCATTAATCTGTTGTTATCTCTTCATTTCTGATCTTCATCTCTGTTTGATTATTTCATCTTTTTCATTTTATGTTACTGTTCGTATTAATAATCATGATATTATATTTCTATGTATTTCAAATATGTCTGCTTTCACGGTGTACATTGTAGAAAATTAACATGGATTATATTATGGCCAAAGGGATCTATGTTTTTTTGGCTTCCTTTGTGATTCTTATATAACTAGTCGATTGAATGCTTGTGAGTTTTCAAATTCATTCGTCACCTTCTTGAGAATTAAATACAGGGTGACCCAGGGGTGCGTGCAAGCTACGTAACTTTTTTTATATCCAAGCTATATATTTAAACGATAGGTCCGACAATGATGCATATTCCAACAATAATTCTATTTATATACAGGTTGTTCCAAAGTAAGATAAACAACTAAGTTCTGTTTTTTTTCAAATCACAACCCCTTATTTTTGTTACATTTTTGGATTCGTCACTACATTGTAGATATAACGCACCCGGGTTTTTCACACTTACCTGCAATAGTCCTTGACCTATTCATGTGTCAAAGTAGCGTCGTGCATGGACCCACAAAAAAAATCAATATCTTCAGAATCATTCGAAATAACTCAACCAATTTTTTCCCAGTTGATTCCCCAGGCTTCATTGCATCTCTTGAGATGCAGGTGAACTGGAAGTCGATATTCCATCGCCTACTATGATTTTTTGAAGATAACATTAATTTGACATTCTTAATTGCAACACTCTTTATTTCATTACATCTTTGCAAGGCAAGAGTTTATGGGGTCTCCTATGTGGATTTTTTTTGAATTTTTCGAAAAAAAGGCATCGAGTTCAGATACAAATACAAATGCCTTTATTTCCAGTAGACATAACAATGTATGGGATCCGTCAGTGTAGATGAACTATCAAATACTAATTACAAATCAGTAACATATCTACATGAAAAAATAGACACCACAATATCATCCTCAAATATCAGTTTACACACTGCCATGGGACATATATTCATTCAAATCAAGTTATAAATGACTTACAATCGCGTACATGTCCAGGTAGATTATCTGGTGAATTTTCTCCCACATTTAATCTCTATCAGAGGGGAATTGTAAAAAATTATGGGGAAGAGTGAGATGATGGTGAATATTCCTTAGATAATCCGCCTTGTTCAAAAATACAAACTCAGAGAGTTCATATACAAGAATACTATACAGAGTCATAATTTCCAATTTTTCAAACTGATCCCTACAGGATGTATTCTGGGATAAACCTACTATACACCTAATTATACGTTTTTGTGCAACAAAAATAGCGTGGGTGCTAGATGATGAACCCCAAAAGCAAATACCGTAATGGAGACGTGATGCAACATGTGCACCGTACACAGAGATGAGGCCGCTTAATGGCAGAACTCGCTTCAAACATCTTATCATAAAACAGAGGCTGCTTAGTTCAGACCACAGCTGATCACAATGTTCATTCCAGGATAGATTCTGATCAAGAGTTGAGCCCAAGAATTAAGTGCTTGTAGCTCTACTCACACTCTCTCCCCCACCTGAATAGTAAGGTTTCTGTTCATTCTGGGGTGTGTGAAACCGCAAATAAGAATTCTTATCAGAATTTGAATATGGGGAGTTCTGGCTGAACCACTCAAGGAGCGACCTCAACCCAGAGTTACAGGCCGTATTGAGAACATCCCCATCGGAATTGGAGACAATGAAGGAGGAATCGTCCGCGTACAGCGATACTGTCCAACCATCATGTATAATCAAACTGATGTCATTTATATAACATATAAACAAAACAGGGCCTAAGACGAACCCTTGCGGCACTCCTAGGTCAACACCTGAAGTTTCGGATTTATACGACTTTCGACCCAGATCAGTGTCAAGGTGAGAAATTGAGACAAATTGTTGTCTTTGCTCTAGGCCGCTGTCCTAAAATTTGACACATCCATACAATTCTGAAAAGGATATTTTTCAACAAAATTAAATTGTAATAGAAACAGGATTTCATTGCAGAACAAACAATTTCAGTGATCTTACTGAAACAGAAAAATATTATTAAAAGGAAAAAATGAAAACAAATTCAGGAAAGTCTACTTATAAATGCTCAAATAGGTCACCAATGTGGTCCACATGCTAGTTTCCAAGTAGATGAGCCACAGACACTAGCAAACATTGCTTTATCAGTTGAGCAGAAGGCTTCCGTGATAGATACTGTTTTCAATATAATATGTTGTGTTGGACGAACTCTTCTTTGTGTACCTCCGACCATTTAACACACTGTCGGTATAGTAGGGTCCAATAATGTGATTTCCAATAAATCATCTCCAAACATTATACGACTATCGCTTTTGGAGTTCAATAGTTCCTAACCAGTGAGTATTTCCGATTGAATAATTAAGCATACTATGTCCATTGACCGACCCGTTTTTGTTTTTTTGAGGGAGGGGGGTGTAAAACATTATTTATGGGCAGACGCGTTGTTCTTCAACGTTGCTTCATCAGGAAACATGATTCAATTCAAAGTATTATAATCCTCGTCAATCATGCCATTTAGTCGAATACGAAACGCTTCTCCACTTGCGAAGTCATTACCATACAATTCTTGATGTAGGTTCAGATGATAAGGAGGGAACTTATATTTCAATATCATTCTGTTAGCACTACTTTGTGAAATATCCGTTTCCGCTGCTATTTCCCTAGTGCTTGGGTGAGGATTTTCCTGTAGCATCAAAAAACTCCCAACTCATTTTCCTCATTGATGCGACCACCGACATTTTTTTCTGTATAAGACACACTACCAGTGAGTTCAAACCGATCTCTCAACTTTTGGAATGATGACACCCGTGGAGTTCTTGCTTCTGGATATTTTGTATGGTAGATTCTGTCAGCTTCGCCAATATAGTAGACCATATTCATTAATTCTTCGCGAGTGAAAGTCAAATCTCGCAAACTTTACAAATTAGACCCCACAAACCCTACACCGATAGAAAATTCTTGAAAAATGTCATGCAATGATGCAATGAAATATAGGGTAATTGTATTTGAGAAAGTCGAGTTATTTTGTGATGTTTCTAGTTTGTTATTTTCCAAAAATTGTAGTAGGCGATGAAATATCGATTCCGTATTTGCCTGCATTACGAAGCATGCCATTGAACCTGAGCCATCGACTGGGAAAAATATGATTAAGTTATATCGAGTGGTTCCGAAGTTATATATTTTCCCGTGGGTCTATGCGCGACGCTATTTTGACACTTAAATTGACATAGGTCAAAAACAACCCCGTGGCTAATCCAAAAATTCAACAAAAAGGGCGTGATAACGTTTAAAAAAACTAAGTTGTGTATCTCATTGGGACATCCTGTATATGAAAAGAAATATTTTTGAATTTGCCCCATTGTCGGGCGAATCGATGGCTTGGATAAAACAAGAGTTGGAGCTTGCACTTACTTCTGAGTCACCCTGTACCTCTTCTTGCCTGCTTTGTTTTTTTCAATGTACCATGGTCAATGATTGGTGGATTTTCATTGATGTTTTCCAGTAGACATTTTTTGTTATTTCTTTATATTTCTCTTTCGAGTAATGTACAAAGCCTCTGATGAATGGGTTTTTGACTGTAAATACCCAGTTGACCCATTCTCTGATTTTCAATTTTCATATTGACATGAGAAAAATCAAGAAATATTTTATGATGAAGAGGTGAAAAATCATTTGAGTGGAATTCTCGTTGCAGGTGAACTATAGACGAACTTTGACCGTTTGCTTTAGAGATCTTCCTCCGATGGTTTCCTTTCCTGATTATTTTTATTAGTCAATAAATTAAGTTCTGTGTGTTACTTCCATGGATATTCTTCTTACCTGTCTCTCTTCTCCTCAATCGTATTTTTGTTCCTAATCTTCTTCGTTATCTTCTGATTCACTAGAAATTGTTTCTAATTGCTCGTCAGTATCGTTTAAGTGATAAGATTGATAGACTGTTGTTTGGCTTCCTCAAGATGGAATATCAATTGGTTCTGGCCTTCTGACATTTCAAATTCCAAAATTTTATAGTCTCAGCTCTTCTAGGTTCTTGTGATGTTTTATAACACCTATTACCTCGAAAAATTATATAAATTCCAATATCTGTTTCCCAAATTTTGTTTGATTTTGCTAATACTTCTTGTTACATATGTTATTCGGTTTTGATCTAAATATAATTACTTTTTCTGATTTGTCTCTCCAGGTCTAGACATGTTTTAATAATATCTTCTTAAGCTTTCCCCAGCCCTTTTTATTCAACTTGCATCGTTCGTACGTCATTCTGTCATTATCTCCGGTTCAAAATTTGTAATCCATTTTTGCCAAAATCCGATTAAGCTGAAATTTGACAGTTGTTCATAATTCCTGTGAAAATTTATTATGCAATTTGTTAGAGAAAAACACAAAATGGCGGCTCCAAGATACCGGACGAGTTTGGTGATTATGTTATGATTCGATTCAAAATTGGTAAGTGGGGATTTTTGGAGACGGAAATTGTGAATTTTCAAGTCGAAATTCAGAAATGCAGGATGACGGCACCAAGATGGCGGACAAGTTTGGTGATTATGGTTCAATTCGAATCAAAATTGGTATGTGGGGGTTTTCAGGGTCGGAAATTATGAATTTTTTGTCAAAATTCATGAATTCAAAATGTCGGCACCAAAATGCGGAGGAGTTTTGTGATTATGGTCCGATTCTATTCAAAATTTGTATATGAGGGTTTTCGGAGTCGGAGATCATGGATCATGTCAAAATGTATGAAATTGAGATGGCGACTCATGGAATTTGTGTTATAGAAGAAAACGAAATGGAAAGGGGGGAGATTTGGTTTATTGTCCGATTCGATTCAAAATTGGTATGTGGGGGTTTTCAGGGTCAAAGATTATGAATTTGTCTTCAAAATTCATGAAATCAAAATGGCGGCTCCAAGATTGCTGATGATCTCTGTGTTTATGGTCCGATTCTATTCAAAATTGGTTCATTGGTTATCGGTTTTCGGGGTCGGAGATTATGTTTTTTCATAAATTGAAGATAGCGGATGAAAAAGGGGGTTTTAGGGACAAAGATTATGAATATTGTCAGATTCTATTCAAAATTGGTTTATTGGTTATTGGATTTCGGGGTCGGAGATTTTGAATTTTCATAAATTGAAGATGGCAACTCCAAGATCACGGATGAGTTGATCTTCGGATAGTCTCCTCATTCGAGGAATAGACAGCTCAGAACTTACAGAAAAAAGGCCATATAATAACGATGCTTTAACAAAAATGCATAGATTAAGGCGTACTGAAAAGCTCAAAATTAAATAATTGATGAAAAAACTTTCCAAAGACAAGCTTTTATTCAAATGCCCTGAAAAGTAAAAAATAATTGCTTTTGTATTCGAACTGAAAACTTTGCGTGACTAGCTTTTGAATCTATAACTCACGGGATAACCTAAGTCACACAGCAGTTATTTTCCACTTTTTAGTGCACTTGAATGAAAGGAAAAACATCGAGTTTTTTTTTAAGCACAGGGAGTTTCATTTTTGAGCATGTAAGGGCATTTTTGGCTTACGATAAAATGGAATAACGAATGAGAGTGATGAAATTAACCCAAGATTTGTTGAAACCAAGAAAAACCCTCATCCACTGGGAAGCATTTCTAACCCAACTCTGGGTCTATAACTAGCTGTTACCATACTACTGTGAGAGATTCTCAAAATGATGCAGAAATATTAATTCATCACACAACTAACCAAACCAATGCTAGAGATTTAAAAAATTATGCAGAAAAAAAATTAATTTATCACAATCAGAACCAAATTTTTATGTACTATAATACTAGCAATTTATTGAATTTAATATTGAATTTTTTGTTTTGATCTTGGATTTCGTTGTGTTGATTTTCGAAAGAGGGAATTTTTGTTATGGTTACTATTACCTTTTCTTTTGTAACTTAATTTACTATTCTAAAATAAATTCAGCTATGAAACATGTTTTTTGTCTACTCGCCTGATTGTATTCAGTAGCCGCTCCTGTATGACAATTGCCTCATCTTTTTTCAATTCTGTCAGAGATGTGCGATGATAGGTCATCAATGGTTTCCATTTTCATTTTCATGTATTCCAATGATTTTGCAGGGTGTTGCCTCAATTGTTCATAAATATGATGAAATGGCTATGTATATCCGTCACTATGCCTAAAATTGAGAAAAATTAACTCACTTCGTACTACGAGTATTTTTTCGAAGACTTTCTCCAACACGTCACAAATAATTGAAACGTACATAAAGTTTATTACATTTCGTGGTGGGAAGTGTTACAATACTCTCGGGAAATAGGAAAGTCGATGAAGGCGCCTGGCGCCCAGGGTATGAAATCGACTTTTACTTTCCAAATATAATTTTATAGAAAGTTCTAGAATATTTCATGCAGCACTCATAAATTTTATGACTTCATATACCTCAGGAAAAAAAATACGTATACAACGTTATTTTATACCCATATATCATAGATTTTCAAAAGTCTTCAACAATGCATTTAATTTCAATAATTTTGTATTGGCAAGTAGTTTTCGTAGACAAAATAATAAAAAAAGGGAGGTGTTCCTATACTTGTGAGAAAAGATATTGTACAAATCTGGGGTTCGTGTCTATTGAAATATATTGAGATTTCGAACTTGAAACTAATTTTTTTGTGTACGCTTCCCAAAACGGCTACTTCAGGAAAAAAAAAACCGTAAAATGCTACTTTTACGGACTTGTCCGTAAAGTGTCGTCATGGCAACACTTTACGAACTGAAATTTATACATTTATAAAACATAACTGAACGGGTAACGGGTAATTATAAATACCATGAAAACTATGAAACGATAACATTTTGCCGCAGAAAAGCTAGGAATTTTGAGTTTTTCAGAATAAAATTGTAAACCTGTATATATATATATATAAATATATATATATATATATATATATATATATATATATATTTATATATATATATATATATATATATATATAAATATATGTTCATACAAGCGACACATTGGAAGCGTGGGCGCGGTCTGGGCGTGGTCATAATAATTGTCTTAAACGATGGTGTGATTATTGGATATGTGACTGAATGGAGTTTCTCGAAAACAGATGGCGCTTGATAGAGTGGTAATGGTTTGAGTTGTCTCATAATTTCATGTTAATATAATGCTCATATTTACTTTCGTCCTATATTTTGAAAATGGATCTTTTGTGATTGAAATGGAAAATTTTGCATGGATGTATCAGCAGATATCAATATTATATCATTTGGGGTAATCTGATAAAATATTACTGGGGGTAGACTATGCACCAGCTATGAATTCAGCTAAGTGTTTGCTTCTAGAAGTTTGTAATATATGTATTAGAGAAAAAGAATACAAAACAAATCAAAAATATAATAAGATATCTCTGAAATCACTTGAAACGGATATTGTTGACGCTGCAGATTGAGGAATGATAAATAAACACCTGCTTGAAAGTAGCGGCCATTTTACTGCATCGAAAATACCGAAAATTTTCGAATATATGATATATTCTGCAATTTGAAATAAATGGAAATAAGAAATAAATTCGAATAATTCGACAAATACACATTGAAAATATAACCCAGGAAAGGGCACTCGGAAGAATAAAAAATACGATAAAATAAAAAATTCAAAACACTAATAGATAAATTGACATTCACTTTTATATTCAACTGAAAAAATCACATTAACATTGAAAAGCACACATTGAAAAAAAAAACAGTGGCTGACGGTCGGATAAGTCGAAAAAAAATCGAAACTTAAAAAGTAACAGTGAAAAATGTAAACAAGAATATTTCAGCGAGGTGGAGGCATCACGGGTTGATGAGTTTATATTTCGACAGAAATGGGTTATATTGATAGGTATCCACAAAGCGAATAAGAAAATATCCGAACTTATAGGAAAATCAAAAAGTCTAAATTTACTTATTTCTGATGAATTACTTAAGATCATCATAACTTCAAAGGTTGTGAAAACCGTAATTGGGACCAAAAAATCTCCTTTGAAATCCATTAACTCCATAGACAAAATGCATGGGTGGAAACTACTTATTATCAACTTCCAACATACGTACTATGAAAGTCCCAAGAAACTCACCTTAGCAGAATGTCTTCAAGGTCCACCAACTTTCAAGTGAAAATAAGTTGATATTCACCTGATTAGAACCTCAAAAACGTGAATATAGTAAGGGAGTGATTCAGTTGATGGATAGGTCAAATGTATACTTCTTTCAACCATTTTCATTCCAGTAAATCGGAAGAGAACTTTATCGACTCATAAATCCATCGTGAAACATACTACATATTCGTTGACTTGACACGTTTCCGCTATTAAATGAAAATATCAATAATTTTCACTAACGTCCCGAATTTCATGTGATATTTTTCAGAGTGCAACCTGTTTTACACGAGTAGAAATCAACATTATCATAGAAAATGCGTTAAGTAAAAATAATATTCCTGAGCTGTAGTTCAGACTGCCCGTTATTTTCCAAATGCTATGTTTATTTTATCAACTGTAATGCTTCCAGGAAAAATGCATACAGTCCGTTTATTAATCATGTTTTAAAATTGCTATATTTTCCCACCAATATTGAAAAAATAGTTGTTTGATGGGATGGAACTTTTTGAGTTCAACAAATTTTATTTGAAGAGTTTTTCTATAAGATGTATGTTAAAACAGAAAATCGACGTAAATTTTCGTTGATGTTCCTCAATAAATTAAAAATTTTTGGTTGCTTCATTCATTAGAGGTTTGTTCGTTCGTGTGGATTGGATGCTAGCTCTCAACAGTTTATCTTCATTTGATACATATAACTCATCAGTTATTCTTTCTCTAGTTATATTATTACAGAACAGCTAATCTGTGACAAAAGAACAAGCTATACATATCAAGTCAGAACGTTACTAATTTGTCAGCAATAGTTTGTGAAATCTACTTCTTCCAACGGATTTACTTGTTTAGATTGTGCTTTAGTTCAGAAAATGTATTACTTTCATAGTTTGTAACGGTTAATGTTTTATTTATACTTATTTATACTAGTTTTGTCGAAATAAAGTTTATTTTTGATATCCATAAACTTGGTTCAGAGGTTTTGTTACTATGGGGAGTTTGAGGGGTTAGATGCACCCAATTCCGGAAAAATATGATTGGGGATCTCGATAATAATATCAGATAAAAAAAAGTGAGGTTCCAAGATATTCATGTAAACAGAAATTTCTGATAATTTTCCATAGTTAATTTCCATTCAACATAATTTCACTTGAAATTGGTTCAGTTCCAGATGTGAGGCAAAAAAGGGTGTAGGTAGCATAAATATTTATTGTTTTCATCTCTCATAGACTCCCTTCAACTAGTCAAATGGATTTGTTTCGGCCAGGGTGGTTTTTATATCAGATGTGGGATATACAACAGAATCATCATTAAGGCCTTTCTACCGCTGAAAATCCTCCATATGTACTAACGTTATGCCATCATTCCCTTTTGATTGCCATCGGCATATTTCCCTACACTTAGTTAACAACATATGTTCAAACACCTTGCTGCTTTTAAATTTTCCAATTAGACCCAATTTTTGTAATTGAAATAAAAAACCTAATTTTAAATTTGTAATTTTTCCAATTATAAAAATCTGAAACCCGCATATTTCAGTTAATTTTGGTCGTTCTTTCATTTTCCACTTTGCACTAAAATAAAAATCAAAAGGGCTAAACGAAAAATAGTTTTCAAAATTTGCCTGCATTTGAAATATCTCTTTCACCTTTCCTTATCGGTTATCCCTCGGTACGTACGAAAGCAATTAGTGTGCAGAGCACTATTCAACTTTATTCAAATATTTTTGCTTGTGCTGTTCTTGTATTGTTGGTAAGAATAGAACGTGATTATACATCAATAGAACTCAAATTGAAGGATCTTTATTTGAACCATATATGCCCTGAAACTGTAAAAAAAGTCCATTTGAAATATAGAGGTTCTTTCAATTGATTAATTAGGTACTTTCTGTTTCAGTGGAAGTGAAACTGATTTTCAATTATGAAACCCTGTAAATACATTTTTTGAAATCTAGCTGACAAACCTAAACTCAATGACATTTACAATGATTATCTTAACTGAATAGGAGAAACATGAACGAAAGGACCACACAAAAAACCTAGCGCCGCCACGTCATCATGAATGAAAATTTATCATAATTGAAATATAAACTGCAGGGTATTCTTCCGTTCAACCCTTCTTACTTCGAACATGTTTCCGAGTCCGCATCTGTAACAATCGTAACCAGTTTGTCGTGAAATAAACATCCTATTGTTTTTAAGAATTGACAGAATTGGCGATACTCCTTACGTTAGGGCGAATGAATGTTGGCCGATTGTCGGCGTGATGTTAGAATTTTAAGACCTGGATTTGTACCTCTCTCAATGGCATGATATATATTTCGATAAAACGGTCTTGATCATTCCTCATTTTTCGAGCAACTGAAAACACTTCCAAACAATTCAAAAAGATGACAGCTTTCATAGTGTTAATTGAAAAACTAGAAATGAATGAAACGATCTGCATTTGAATTTTTGATTACATACCCAAGAAGTGAGTTTAAAAATGTTACGAGATCATTGAATGCGCGCAATTCGGCATATAATCGACAATTTGAATGCAAAACGAACACATTGAGAGCATGCCTGCACAGAGAATATGTGAGCGCAAAAAACACACTCACCAGGAGAGACCATTTTTGCTATGCGTCTACCTATTTGAAGGCAGCAATGATTGGTCGGTCATCGACACATGTTGGTACAATAAAGCAAAAAAGGCACGTCACTGAATTATTTCCATCAAATTGGGTTCACAAAACCACGACACATGTTTCGCTATACAATAGCTTCTTCAGGTGGAGATAATACCTGAAGAAGCTATTATATAGTAAAACACGTTCTGTGAATTCAATTTTGTGAAAATCATTCAGTGAAGTGTCTTTTTTCCTTCAATTTGTATATTCATTAAGTATCTGTCTCGTCTATTCAAAAGTTTCTACAAAACGCATTTTCGTTCGTTCTGTCTATTGGAAAAGATTCGACCTTGATCCACTTTGCATAGCGTTTCTTTATTTGATCTGTTTGCTAGTTCCATTTTCCTATGGAACTCGTTCTGCATTTGTATTTTTCATTATAATTACCCACTATTTTCTAAGATGTCGATAAATTCGACTTATTTTCGTCTTTTCGAAGGCCAATGAAATAAAAAAAGATATTACCATCATATTTCCCGTCTTGAATGTCCCCTTAAATGTGATCAAAAGAAGAAACTGTTTCACTATATATGCAACAGCGTAGATAAAATCCCAATCTGAAACTTTTTCCAAATGTGATCAAAAAATATTTTTATCATATCATATGATATTACCTATATGGGTTTATTTGATAAGTAGAATTGATCGTCAAATTATGTACTGATAAGGAGACATTTGATAAGAGCAATTCGATGAAAAGCTTGGAAATGGTCGAATTTTTGGGATAAAACGTCATTTGTCTAATCTAACAAATTTTAGTAAAAATTGAAATTTCTTCACATCAGCTTTTCTCAAGTCTATTATCCGTGGTGATTCGATAAAATCTCAAACTTTTCCCAATCTGTTCTAATAATTTTTTACTCACGCGGTTATTTGAATGGTCTGATTTTCTATATAACCAGAGTTCCAGATCAGATACTCGATTACAATTATGGTGAAATCGATTTGTGGGTGGGACTTCAATTTTTTTTTTTTTTCGAAAATATATGTCAGTGTGGATAAATGTAATGACAAATAAATCCGACCATTTTGCATTTTTTCATGCTGTACCTCAATGTATCGTATAAAATAACCTCTCATAATAAACATGGGTAGAAAATTAGAAAATATAGTCATCCAGAGGTTTCTTTTTCGATTCCAATCAAATTTCCAAATGGGGGGAATTCCCAAACGATAAAAATCCCGATGTCATCAATTTTCATTTGGTACAAGTTTTGGAAAAAATCTAGGTTAGGTTAGATTAATGAGGTTATATCTCTAATATTCGACCATTTACCATTCTTGCCAGCTTTCCATCGAAATCCTTGGATTGAAAAACCTCCAAAACATATGAGTAGAAAATTCCTAGACCAAATTAGAGAAATTTCTACTTCGAGATATTATATAACCTTCACGCTTACATAATCAACCAGGTTTTACCTTTCTCATTGGAATTGTCATCATAGGAAAATATCAACACGGAAAAAATTAACTCAATATTGTTTTTATAGGCATTCAAAATAAGTGCAATATCTGAAAAAACTGTTCATGTGAGATCAGACACGTGACATTTTGGAAATCCGACTTATCAGTTTTTTTTCCTATCGAGAATTCTGTCAACAATATTCTGCTTTCGATATCTTTCAATTAAAATATCTTTCTTTCAATTAAATGTAAAGAAATATTTTCAGATATTGAGTTTTCTATT
The DNA here is from genome assembly GCA_018342105.1 of Gonioctena quinquepunctata. Classification (NCBI taxonomy): domain Eukaryota; kingdom Metazoa; phylum Arthropoda; class Insecta; order Coleoptera; family Chrysomelidae; genus Gonioctena; species Gonioctena quinquepunctata. Next base: position 354,049 of record JAFIRS010001250.1, on the reverse strand, counting down.
TTGAAGTAATGGCATCCCCTAGTTGACACAATGGCATACTAGAAGCGTATTCTGGGATTTTTATTTGGAATTTGATGAGATTTTCCGTATATTTAGTGCTCCATTTGAAAAATGTTTCCACAGTAGCGTACAAGGTGTGTACTAGTACCTCTTTCCGTTGAGCCGCTGAAGAAATTTAAGAAAATCCGATTCTAGCATCACTTGTTGTAGTAGGAGATTTAAGCCGGTTCTGGATCTCCCCCCACCACAATGACGACACATGTGACCCTGAACACGTATGTAGCATGGTCATAGGGTGTGTGTAGCCTTGACCTCGATAGTGTTGGTGTTTGGCCTTAATATCGATATGACGAATTCTGTGGACGGTGCAATGCATACGTGTCCTGTAAATTATTCAAGGTGACCCCTGTATGTCCTTCCTTTTGAGGAGTGAGCCACACTGTGCACTCTCCAGTGGATAGTACATAACCGTTTCGTTCGCACGCGTCTCACTATGGACGACTAATGCGTTAATCCCTTCCACAGAGTGTGACCTTCATAAATGTTCATCGAATCATATTGGTTTGGGAAATTGCCTCTAATGAAAATGCCCGAATTCATTTTAACGAAATCAGAATTCACATATATTACTAACACTTGACCAATAACGAAGTGTCGAGTCAGTGAGTGTATTATATAGTGGAAATAATCTACATTTTATCGAATCTTCATTATATCTCTTTCTGAAGTTGATTTGAATGAAAAATCATAGTTGAACAGATGATGGGTGTTTTGGAACAAAAAGCAATATCATCTTTTCCAATTGATGAAGCTTTCATCATAAATGATATGATGATTTGTACAACTCGAATCGGTGAATCTATTTGGTTTACACTGCATGATGACGGTAGGAACATTCCATTCAGATCATCAATTCATTTATGATGATATTGGTTGTATAAGTTTTTCGGATGGCATATATATAATAACATATTTGGGACAGAATCCACAAATTTCACCAAATATGAACTCGAACTTCAGTAAGATTTATCGAATGAAGTAGATCCAAATGCTCTTTCATCCGTTCATTTTGTGAATTGAGACACAGTGAAGGGACAAATTCAGTGAAGGAGCCTTGAACTTTTCTGTGAAGAGATGATAAAATGTGATCTGGAGAAGTTCCTCTCCTTTCTTTTACCATTTCTACCAGATGGCATCAAACAGAAATATCAACACCATGAAGAAGATGAAAATCATGATCATGACCATGTAGAAAATGAATCTTAATCGATTAGAATGGAATATATTTCAAAGATATTTATCGATCCATTACACATATTATATCACTGAATACAATATAGATATAATTATAAAACTCAAGTATAATTAAGTTAAATAAACGCATACAAATAATTGATATTATTAAAAGCTTCATACCTGAACAGCCATTCCCTGTATTGCTCATATTTGATATAGGGTTGTCAACTGTCATAATCACTGTGATATGTTCAATTGTTTGTCAGAATAGAAAAAGAGCGCTGGCCCCAAAAGAAAATAGAGAATCTTTGAAAATTTTATAAAGGGTATATTGACACATGGGTAATAACTGTTAGTAGTCGTAAAAAAAATTACAAATATTATGATTGACTTTCGAAAACCATCATTTTGGAAGAAAAAATAACAGATATTTCACTTCTGATGGGAGTTCTGTGTAGCGCTCGGATAATTCTAGAAAATACGTCGGTCGAGTTTCATCGAATGAATAAAACTTTTCAATTTATCAGCTATTATAAGGTGCGAAATTCGAAAAACCACATTTTGAATGATGACAGAATGGAATCTCAGAACAGTTCATAGGAGTACTGAGTAGCACTCGGAGGGTTCTACTCAATATATCTATCGAGTTTTATCGAAAAAATTGAAACTTTTCAATTTTCAATTTTTAATTTATCAGTTATTATAAGGTGCGAAATTTGAAAAACCCACCTATAGAATGAAGACAGAAAATAATCTCAGAACAGTTCTGATGGGAGTTCTGAGTAGCACTCGGCAAGTTCTACAAAATACGTCAATCTTGTTCAATCGAAAAAATAAAACTTCTCAGTTCATCTGCTATCAAAAGTGCAAAATTCGAAAAACCCACCTTCAGAATGAAGACAGAAAGGAATCTCAGAACAGTTCTGATGTCAATATTATGATTGACTTTCGAAAACCCTCATTTTGGAAGAAAAAATAACAGATATTTCACTTCTGATGGGAGTTCTGTGTAACGCTCGGATAATTCTACAAAATACGTCGATCGAGTTTCATCGAATGAATAAAACTTTTCAATTTTTCAGCTATCATAAAGTGCGAAATTTGAAAAACCACATTTCGAATGAAGACAGAAAGAAATCTCAGAACAGTTCGTATGGGAGTTCTGAGTAGGACTCGACTAGTTCTACGAAATGTGTTGATCAAGTTTTATTAAAAACGAAAACTATTCAATTTACCTGATAAGTATCAAAAGGTGCGAAATTCGAAAAACATACCTTCAGAATGGAGACAGAAAGGAATTTCAGAAAAGTTCTGATGGGAGCTCTGAGTGGCACTCGACGAATTCTACGAAATGTTTCAATCGAGTTTTATTAAAAACTAAAACTTTTCAATTCATCAGATATCAAAATGTGTGAAATTATTAAAACATACCTTCAGAATGAAGACAGAAAGGAATATCAGAATAGTTCTGATGGGAGTTCGGAGTAGCACTTGACGAGTTCGATGGAATATGTTATTCGAGTTTTGTCAAAATTTCAGCTATCAAAAGGCGAAATTCGAAAAAAAAAACATTTTGATGAGGACAGAAAATAATATCAGAATAGTTCTGAAGAAAGTCTTGAGTAGTTCTGATGGGAGTTGTGAGTAGAACTCGACGAGTGAGTTCTACAAAAAATGTTCATCAAGTTTTATCGATAAAATTAAAATTTTCAATTTATTGGCTATCATAAAGTGCGAAATTCGAAAAACCCACCATTAGAATGAAGGCAGACTGGAATCTCAGAACAGTTCTTATGAGAGTTCTGAGTAGCACTCGACGAGTTCTACGAAATATGTGTATCGAGTTTTATCAAAAAATAAAACTTTTCAATTAATCAGCTATCAAAGGTGCGAAATTCGAAAAACCCACCTTCAGAATGAAGACAGACTGGAATCTCATAACAGTTCTGATGAGAGTTCTGAGTAGCACTCGACGAGTTCTACGGAACATGTTAATCGAGTTTTATCAAAAAATAAAACTTTTCAATTCATCAGGTATCAAAAGGTGCGAAATTCGGAAAACCCCCGTTTCGAATGAAGACAGAAAAGAATCTCATAACAGTTCTGATGGGAGTTCTGAGTAGCACTCGACGAGTTCTACAAAATATGTTTATCCAGTTTGATAAAAAAAATCAAAATTTTCAATTTATCAGCTATCATAACGTGCGAAATTCGAAAAACCCACCTTTAGAATGAAGACAGAATGGAGTTTCAGAACAGCTCTGATGGAAGTTCTGAGTAGCAGTCGGCGAGTTCTACAAAATACGTCGATGGAGTTTAATCGGAAAAATAAAACTTTTCAATTTATCAGCTATCATAAAGTGCGAAATTCGAAAAACCCACCTTTCGAATGAAAACAGAAAGGAATCTCAGAAAAGTTCTTATAGGAATTCTGAGTAGCACTCGGCGAGTTCTACAAAATATGTTAATCGAGTTTTATCGAAAAAATTAAAACTTTTCAATGTATTAAATCATGGGTGCGAAATTCGAAAAACCCACCATCAGAATGAAGACAGAAAGGAATCTCAGAACAGTTCTGATGGGAATTCTGAGTAGCACTCGGCGAGTTCTACAAAATATGTTGATCGAGTTTTATCGAAACAATTAAACTTTCCAATTTATTAAATCATGAGGTGCGCTATTTGTAAAATCCACCTTCAGAATGAAGACAGAAAAGAATTCATAAAAGTTCTGATGAGAATTCTGAGTAGCACTCGGCGAGTTCTACAAAATATGTTGATCGAGTTTTATCGAAAACAAAACTTTTTAATTTATCAGCTATCATAAGGTGTAAAATTCGAAAAACCCACAGTTTAAATGAAGGCAGAAAGGAATCCCAGAACAGTTCTGATGGGAGTTCTAAGTAGTACTCGGCAAGTTATACAAATTTTATTTATGAGCTTTATCGAAAAACCAAAACTTTTTCATTTATCAGTAATTATGAGTTGCAGAATTCTAGAAATTAACATTATGCATGTTCAATATCAATTGAACTCGTCTTCAACTGAGGGATATCACACCATTCTCCAAATATGAAAATGATTCGATTCGTCTCTCTGGCAACAATAGATTATTTAAGCGTCGGGTGACTTGAGCGTTTTTTGTTCAAATTCGAAGATATTTAATTGACGCGCACAGGCACACGTGTCCACGAGATTTTATTATCTAATATACAACTCGTTCGGCTATTATCGGTGCTTTTGCTCAATTCATTATATAATGTTTGGGACTGCTGAACATGCTGACCCTTCAGCTGGTTGAATATTTTGCGAAAATCATCATGTCGAGTTTCCGTCCCTCAATGATAGCAAAGTAGGTAGATGTAACCAGTCTCACCTGGTGACTGTCCGTTTTTGCGTTCACATAATATCACTACAGGCATGCTCTCAAAGTGTTCGTTTTGCATTCAAATTGTCGATTGCATGCCAAATTGCGCCTTCAATGATCTCGTTGAATTTGGTATGAAGGATTCACACAAACTCTTCCCTCGGGAAGGCGCTTGACAATTCGTGAATACCTAGGTAGTTGATTATATATAGTTGTGTTTACCACCATGAAAAAAAACATTTAAAATCGTTGTTGGTTCGTTTGTTGCTTTTAATTGGTAATATTTTTTCAACTAAAATCAGTCAAAAATACCTAAAATGCGTGAAAAGTCAAAGTTGACACAAATATTGTGCCAACCATAGCCATCCTGACCTATAATTATTTGTATATGGAACATAACAAAATCTAACAAAAATCGGAAATTGTTACATTTAGATATAGGAGTTTAACATGAGAAATAGTCCAACGTATATTTCTTCTTTGACATCTGTCATCAATGCGCATGAAAAGTGAAAAATGAATCAAAATCGATTTAGTATATTACGTCATTGTGCGAGGAAATGTGTTTATGATCGTAACATCATCGTAACATTTGGCAACAAGTTTTCGAAAATCTGTCGAATTATTTTCACTTTATTCTCACTCTCTTGTGATATTACAACTGAAAATAACACTGACGACGTCAGATTTGACCGAATAGTACCGACATATCAGTTTTTACGTCTGTCATCAATTTGCAATAATTTGTATGAAAACGGCAAAAATAATTAAAAAATATATATAGAAAGGGTGTATGTGATTGTATACAGAATACTACACTAGAGTTCGATAAATATGATAATAATTTCCCAGATCTTCTCTCAAACTTGTTGCCATTAGGAAATAAGCACTCGATTCATTAGGGCTCTCGTGTCTATTGCCTGAAAACAAGTTTTCGAAAATCTGTCGAATTCTTTCCAATTTATTCTCGCTCTCCTGTGATATTAAAACTGAAAATATAACTGCTGATGTGGCAACAATATTTAGAAATTCGAGTTGTGATTTTGACAATGATTGTAAAAAAATGTTTGGTTCCGATTTTCCGAAATACAACGGATAATCCGAATAAAATATTTGTTCATGTTATCAGCAGCACAACATGAGTGTTAGCAATCAAAATCACTCACGCACTGATGTAACAAGGTTTACCTCTAATCGTTTGAATTCGGTAGTTTATTTTGGTGTTTCCGGTCATTTTTAACTCTATATGAATGGACGAAAAAAAAAATCGTAAAATAAACACGAATTCCGTGACAATCCAGTTTTTCCATATATATTTTTCTCTGGAAATTACTGGAAAGGATTATTATGATCCAAAATCTTTACGAATTAAAATAAATAATTTTATTTTTATTTTTCACTCTCAAAATCGAATATATAAGTAATGACGACATCGACTATTGGCATTTGATGTGAAAATTTCATCAATATTCGAGTAACCTATAGCCATTTTATCTAATGCGTCACAATTATATGGAACTCTCCCTGCTAGCTCGGAGCAATCAAGTTTTTCCATTTGGAGACTATCTAGTGACTATACGTAACTGATAGCTACATAAGCTTGTCCGGCATCTTCGTCATTTTCAAGTGACTTCTTTTTTTTTACTAATACGAGCTAGCCTTATCGCTTATCACTCTAGCCTGATAAGAAAAAAGAGACACATTACTCAATGTATGGAGCCCGACTCGTGCTTGAACACTTAGATTATATTATATTAACAACTTTTATTTGGAAGATTTTTTTATATTATCTATGATAAGCGAGACATGTACTCCTCCACACTAATATACCACCCTGTAGATCTTTCAATCGCCAAAAGAAAGGATCGAATATCCACTCTGTACAAAACATTATACTTTGGAAGAATCCCATTTCGCTCCACTTTTGTGAAAAAAATAGTGCTCATATAACGGCTACTTCTATTATTTATTTATTTCCTCTTGGTACAAAAATATTGGAGACAACGCACGTGATCGAATAATCTTACTTCCCTCCATTTTTTTATGCAAAAAACCGTCTTTGGGTCGCCTTTTTTTCAGGAACAATAATATTTATTTGTTTTCACCTGCTACAGAAAGATAGGGATCGCAAATAGATATTTTTTGTCAGTTGATTCGTTGATGTGGTACATCCAGAGATTTTTTTTTTATTTAGTGCATTAGAATAAAACCTTTATTTTAAATATTTTGGTCCTAAAGCAAGCTGCTATCTTGAATTTTTGAATGTTGACAATGTAATGATAATATCCGACCTCAAAACCAATTTTCAATAGAATAGGACCATGATCACAATGCTCGTCCGCCATCTTTTGACAAGAAAATCATAATCTCCGTCCCCAAAAACCCCTTTATACCAATTCTGAATAGAATCGGACCATAATCACAAATCTCATCCGTCATCTTGAATTAAGGAATTTTGACAAAAAAATCATAATATCCGTCCCCAAAAACCCTCCCATACCAAATTTGAACCGAATCGGACCATAATCACAAATCTAGTCCGCCATATTGGAGCCGCAATTTGTTTTTTAATATGTTAACAAATATATCACAATTGGGTTGCCTGAAAATTTTTTTCACAAGCTTTTATTCAGCTTCACCTGTCCCTGTGTCTGTAATACAATCTTAATTTGATTAATTTCCAGTCATCTGATTAACTTGGAATTGGGCAGGTGTTCATGATAACTTAGTTATCGAAATGCGCATATAGGTGTGGAGTGAGTTAGTGTGGTGAAGGGGTTATTTGTGAGATTCTTGATTGCGTCCATCCAATCTTCAAGATTAATGACTTATCACAAAAAAAAACAATTATATTAGTGATTTTGGTTCTAAAAAATCAGGATTATTTTTCTCAAAAATAATTATTTTGATTTCGTCTTCAGATAAATAATTTTCGTACAGTAAGATAATTTGTTTCATTGGAAATCCCAAATGCCTGCGATTTAGTCTTGATTAGAAAAAAACTGAAAAACGATTTATTTCACAAGTGAGGAACATATGCCATATAATTAAAAGATTATTTTTCTAATATTTATTTGAATAGTCATTATAGAAATACGATTACCTGAATAAATTATTATAATTGTACCCCATATTTCATCACTTCAAAGAATGAAAATATTTAGTATGATAGGATTGCCGTTCAGTAGTAAAAAAATAGAATGGAACCATTGGATGCATGCTCTCAATGTGCAAGTTATGCACTCAAATTGTCGACTGCATGCCAAATCGTGCCTCCAGTGATCACGTTGTAGTTTGAAGGATACCTGATTATGGTTTTCCGTATTTATTTCCATTTCATCGTTTATGGAGTGGCTAAATCACATATAAAAAAAACACATTTTTTTTTCTGAAATATTTATTTTTATTTCGTCTTTAGATGGATAATTTGTGTACTCTCAGATGATTTGTTCCATTGGAATTTCCTGGAGGCTGCGTTTTAGTTATAAATGATAATCTTGGGAATCCGAATTATTTCGTGAATGAAAAACATATGCCAAATATTCAAATGTCTTATTTTTCGAATATAATTCGATTTAGATGATCATTATAAAAATACGATTATGTTTCATTATGAATTCATATTCATTACTTCTCAAGAATTACAATATTTCGTTTGATAAGATTGCCATTTAGCAGTGAAATAGAATGAAACCAGTGAGGCTTCTCAATATACACCTCATGTACTCAAATTGTCGACTGCCTGCCAAATTGCGCCTTCAATGATCACGATGGAGTTCGAAAGATACCCGCTAATGATTTTCTGTATTTATATCCATTTAATCTCTTATGAAGTGGCTGAATCACAAAGGTCTTTTTCGTGGGTTCAGTGTTTTATATTCGCCAAAAAATCCATAAATATTTTTTTCTCAAATTTTTATTTTGATTTTGAATTCAGATTATTTGAATAAAACAACCTAAGAATTTGAATTATTCCAGGAATGAAGGACATATGCCAAATTTCAAATGACACATTTTTTGAATTGAATTCGATTCAAATTGTCATTTTAGATATACGATTAGCTGAATGAATCATCATGAATACTAAGTACTTCTCAAGAATATTTGGTGTATAGGATTGCCATTCAGTAGTGAAAAGAAGTATGGAACCATTGAAGGCACGCTCTCAATGGGCACGTTATGCACTCAAATTGTCGACCCCATGTAAAAATGTGCCTCCAATGATCACGACGAAGTTTGGAAGATATCAGCTTATGATTTTCCGTATTTATTTCCATTTCATTTGTTAGGGAGTGGCTGAATCATCAAGGTCTTTTTTGTGGGTTTAGGAGGTATCACCAAAAAATCAGTCGTATTCTCAGTGCCTTTTATTAACCAAAAAAATCTGAAATATTTTCCTCTGAAATATTTATTTTGATGTCTTCAAATAAAAATTTTTTATACCAGAATAATTAGTTTCATTGGGATTTCTCAATGGCTGCTTTTGAGTATTAAATGAAAATCCAAATTATTCCACGAATGAAGATCGATTTGAATAGTTATTGTAGATATATGATTAGATGGATAAATCATCATAAATGCACCTCATATTGAGTACACTTCTCAAGAACTACAATATATAGTGTGATAAGATTGTGGTGAAAAGAAGAATGGGATAATTGGAGGCATGCTCTCAATATGCACGTTATGTACTCAAATTGTTGACTGCCTGCCAAATTGTTCCTCCAATGATCACGATGGAGTTTGAAAGATATCCGCTTATGATTTTCTGTATTTATTTCCATTTCATCTCTTATGAAGTGGCTGAATCACCAAGGTCTTTTTCGTGAATAAAAAAAAATAGTCGTATTTTCAGTGCCTTTTATTCGCCAAAAAAAATCCATAAATATTTTTTCTCAAATATTCATTATGAATTCAGATAAATAATTTTTGTACTCTCGAATAATTTTTTTCATTGGGATTCCTCAATGGCTGCTTTTGAGTATTGAATAGAAAAAGCCTAAAGTTTTTAATTATTCATGGAATGAATAAGAACTTATTTTTTGAATGGAATTCGATTTAAATAGTCATTATAGATATACGATGAGCTAAATAAATTATCATGAATGTACCCCATACTAAGTACTTCTTAAGAATATTTGGTGTATAGCATTGCCATTCAGTAGTGAAAAAAAGAGTGGAATCATTGAAGGCACGCTCTCAATGTGCACGTTATGCACTCAAATTGTCGACTGCATGTAAAATTGTGCCTCCAATGATCACGATGAAGTTTGGAAGATCAGCCTATGATTTTCCATATTTATTTTAATTTCATCTCTTATAGAGTGGCTGAATCACCGAGGTCTTTCTGTGGGTTCAGGAGGTATCACCAAAAAAATCAGAGTCGTATTCTCAGTGCGTTTCATTGGCCAAAAAATTCGGAAATATTTTTCCCTCAAATATTTATTTTGATTTTATCTTCAGATAACTAATTTTTGTTGAATGAATGAAGATCGATTTGAATAGTTATTGTAGATATATGATTAGCTGGATAAATCATCATTAATGCACCTTATATTGAGTACACTTCTCCAGAATCACAATATTTAGTGTGATAGAATTTTGGTGTAAAGAAGAATGGAACAATTGGAGGCATGCTCTCAATATGCACGTTATTTACTCAAATTGTCGACAGCATACCAAATTGTGCCTCCGATGATCACGTTGTATTTTGAAAGATACATATTTCATTTCCATTTTATATCATATGAAATGGCTGAATCGAGGTATTTCGTTGTGGATTAATAACGTATTAAAAAAAAAGTCGTATTCTCCTGAATCTTTTTCGCCAGAAAAATCTGAAATATTTGTCTCTAACATATTTATTTTGATTTCATCTTCAGTTGAATATTTTTTTACTGAATTATTGTGTTTTGTTGAAATTTATCAATGGCTACGTTTGAGTCTTGATTGTAAATAACCTGAAAATCTGAATGATTGGGCAAATGAACAACATGCTGATTATTCCAATAACTCAATTTTTGAGTATTATTCGATTTGAGTAGTCAGGACAATTATCTGACTAAAGCATAATAAATATACCACATATTCATTACTCCTCGAAAAATACTTCATAATTCAATATCAACTGTGATAAGATAGCCATCTAGTGGTGAGAGGCATAACAAATCATTATGAAATGATTTAGCCTAGCTTTGAACCCAATGGACCCGCCCTCCGACCAATCACAATAGACTAATGCTGCCAAAGTGTCGCTTAAAAGACAGAAAAAGTAATGGTACGATTGAAAGCAGCTCTCAATGGTCACACTTTGCACGCGAAGAGTCGACTGCATGCCAGTTTGCGCCTTCGAAGGTCCCGTTAGATGAACATATATATATATATATATATATATATATATATATATATATATATATATATGTTATTTTATAAATTGCTGCAAGTGAAAGGGTTTAACCTCACTTTCGTAAGTACACTCATGCCTATTTGGTTTTCAAATCTATTGATGTTCAATTTTAATTCATTCTAGAGTTCCTGATGAAAAGACAACAAATGACTCGAAAGCTTGAATAGAAAAAAGAGTTCACTTCAATTTCCATACCCTTGTTGACTGCATACCCGAATTTAAAAAGGATTCTTCTATATATATATATAATAATAATATTAATAGCTAATTATTTTCGCTCCTCGTTGGGAGACAATTGTTATGAAATATTAATAGCTTTCAAATGATAATTGTTGGTGATTTTTTTCCCACGTTATTGTTATTGCCCCACAAATATTTTCTCCCTGTATAAATATTATGATTCCGATTTTGATATACCTCTAATACTTATGTAGGCAATTCAGCTCTGAGATGGGGAGCCAATTGTTATATTTTGATATGATAATAGCTAATTATTCTGAAATAATTAGCTAACGTCACTGTTTTCTCGCCACGTTGCTGCCAATTATTATTACTTTTCTTACCACGACTCATCTCAGTTGGTACGCCTTCGACTCAGGAGCCGGTACTGGCAATGGAGCCACTGCCTGTCTAGATGTCAACCCAAACTAATTTAGTTCAGTGTTTTTAAGTAAGATATTGCAGATCATTGTGGAAAATAAACCAAAAATTATCAAGAAACAATTGTTTCCATTATTCAGGAAAACTTATATCAACCTGGCCTGCGAAAGATAACTTATAACTATGATCAACTGACAAATTTTCATAAAATAATGGAAAACAGTGAAGGATATGTAAATATAACCTCACTTCTTTCTTTAGAGTTGGAAGAATTCTTTTATAGTTCAATACCAAATCATAGAGTTCTTCAGAAATATAAGTTATTTTGTGAAGTGATTCAGTTTGTGATGTGCACTGAAAGTTTATACCTGGAGCTGGAACTGTCGCTGATGCAATACCTGGCGTAATCTGAATTCCAATTTCATCCACTCCTCTCAAGAACTAACCATTTCAAAAGGAACCATCCAAAATCCACGAAATCAGCTTGGACAAGTTTCATGTGGATAACCAAAAAAAAGGTAATCTTCTTTTATCCTTGTTTATTTTGTGTAGAGATTATTCAGTAGTTGTATTGGTTTCCATTGTTGAAAAACTATCTTCTCCTGAATAAAATCCTAAATTTTTTTCTTTATTTTATTTGAATAATAAAAAAAAACAATTGAAAAAAAACAATTTTTTTAAACGTAATAAATTCTTATGCAACCTTATGCAAAAAAACTGTGTATTTTTGTTTAAACGTTGTAAAATGTCTTTGTCAGTCATGAAACTGACAATAATGTGAAATATCAATGAGAAAATGATGAAAATATTTACTGAATTTCTCATATTTTGTTAACTTTAGGAAATTTATAATTAACAAAATAATCAATTTTCGAACAATTTTATAGCGTGATATTATTGAGTACACATATAAAATGCGCTCCAGGAAGCAAACGAATCATGGAGTCATTTTGTGAACAATATTCGGCTTTAAATAAAATCGGTGCTTCCAAAAAAATTTCTTGATTACCAATAGTCTCACATTCCGCTGAAAGAAGTTTTGTTTCGTTAAAGCGATTGAAAACTTGGCTGCGATCAACGATGCAACAGGGGCGGTTGTTGGATTGGGTCTACTTCATGTTTGTAGAGATGTGCATGTAGATGTTTTGAATGTTCTCGAAATGTTTGCATATAAGAAACACAGGATACTGGATTTCATTTTACAATTTTTATGATTAAGAAAGAGAGGTTTGTACCTACTTATAAATATATGTCTATATATTTTTTATTTTATTACAGTTTGTATTTTTGTTTGAATTTGAATGAAAAAAAAATACTTACGTTTTTTGTACCTATAAGTAGAGGTATATGTCATTACCCCCCCAAGCAGAATTCCTAGATACGCCACTGCTCAGTTATGATGACACTGTAGCTAAAATGGACAGGCTATTTACAATATGTTTTCAACTTACTTTCAAAGCGTGTGTACACCAGAAACACATGACTTCAATTATAACAGCTCACCGTCAACCAATATTAATAACAAACCACATCACGTTCATCTCACAGAAAATGAGGTATCAAATTCAAATCAACGTTCCCATTCGGCCTCTCAGAACTAACCACTTGTTCCGCAAACCATTTCGGAGAAATAATTCGTCTCAAAACTCTCCTGTAGAATTGTTCGAAATACTAACAGGTACACTGATCAAATCGATATTTTCTCTACATCCCACCAAAAATTAAAGACCACTCTGAAACGACTCATGTCTGCTTAAATTAGTTAATGCAAACAACTAATGAAAAACCACTTTGTCTTTGTTACTTTGTCTCAATTGCTGTCTGAAATTAGTATTAGTATATAAGTTCAAGTATAAGTGAAATTGAATGTAATGATGTAGGTACTTTCGTGGACTTATGTCTGTCTGTATCTTTCATGACCATTAAATAAATAAATAAATGAATGATATTAATAAACTAATATAATAATTATCATAAATAGATACATGTGTTATCATAATATATTCACTTACATGAGTACATATGAAACCGTTCAAGTTTAATTTGGCATATTCGAGTAGTGTTCATAGTAGGGTTCCGTCGTTATTCGGGAAAACAAATTATAGTCTTCTGTGTGGTCACGTTTGGGTAACGTGGGACAAAGATCTCATCTCATCTCATCCATACACCATTGAAGGGTGGCTAACCAGACTGGATCTTTTTCAAATGTAATTAGCATTCTGCCATTTCTCACTTCTTCTCTAAGTAGAGGTAACCATGTATGGTCCATTTCAACAAAATTTTTCGAAAAGCAGTTGTTATTGTAAAGAAGAATACAGACCGTTTCTTTCAATTTTCTCCTCTCTTGATTTGGTTCTTTCATCAAGATTTTCGTCCTATTCCATTCAATCCTATGATCGCCATGGATGTGAGAATATATTCTGCAATTTTTGATCTGGCAATTTGATGAAACTCCGATGTTCACTCTGGCGCACTTCTAATGGTCTTGACGTTTCACCTATATAACTATCACTACAAAAGCAAGGTATGTTGTAATTTTTGGTACTTTCTTCGGCATTTCTTGGTTTTGTTTGTGTTAGTTATAATATCAGTGTGTTTGTTGTTCTGAATGATGTTCTCTCATCAAACTTATGTCCAATCCGTTTGAACTTTTACGATAATCCGGGGACATAAGATATCTTGTTGGTTGTGAAATGTGAAGATAGTGGGAGTACCACTGTGGGTTGTGTTAATTGGTTGTTTGGTGGATTGTTGTTTTCAATGTCAGTGATTGTTTTTTCCACAAACTGATCTGGATATGCATTTTCCCTGAGAATAGATTTCGTAAGGTTTATTTATTTCTCTAGATTCTGGCTGGAATTCCAAACTGTTTGGACTCGATTATAGAGACATGCCTTTTTTCACACTGGCATGATGGTTTGAGTTGTAGTGTAGATATCGATTGGTATGTGTCTTCTTTCTGTGAATAGATGTTTCCATTCAGGATGATGATTTTTGGATAATGATATCTAAAAATAGTTACATAGGTGAAACGTCAAGACCATGAGAAGTGCGTCAGAGTGAACATCGGACTTGCATCAGAAATCGACAAATAACCGGATCAACAATTGCAGAACATATCCTCACATCCAATGGCGATCATACGATTGAATGGAATAGAACGAAAATCTTGATGAAACAACCACATCAAGAGTAAAGGAAATTGGAAGAAACGGCCTGTATTCTTCCTTCCAATAACAACTGCTTTTCAACGAATTCTGTTGAAATGGACCATACATGGTAAATTCTACTTAGAGAAGGAGTGGGAAATGGCAGAACGCTAATAAACTGATCTGAATAACATCCCATATTTAAATTGAGCAATAAGTCACTTTGAATTTTTTTTGGCAGATTTCAATTGACATGCGTCATTTGAAGAAGATACGAAGACTCAGCGAAAGAAAAAATCAAATTATTCAAACTATTGAAGGTGATTCAGAAGATTTCGATAACGGGTGCAGATATAGAGAAGTATGTTTTGAATTCTCACTATTTTCCGATGGACAGATTCAGAATGCGGCAAGTTACTCACTAATTGAATAATTTTTCTTTAGGAGATATAATTTGGTGAACGCAGTAACTCATCGGGGTGAACTAATTAGTTTGACCTTCTACACTTGTATAGATTTTCCTGATTATATTTTCATTTTCAGACTGTGGAAGGTCATCCAAAAAACCAGGTCAAAGAACGTTGCTCCCCCACAAAAAATCCACTCATTCAATATATTTATTTTGTGCTTTGCATAACCGCCATATCGTATGGTCAATCAGAGACTGAAGTTCAATTTCAGCAAAAGTTTCTGTGATATTAATTTCAGTGGGATAACAAAACTGCTTGACTATTTTTACCCTGAAATAACGCGGGTTGAAAAAATGATTGATGTTTTTTATTTGATTACGTATTAAAGTATACTGGTGGGTCGAAAGTTTCGCATCAACTATTATAGCCATGCTTGACTTGCAAACTCCCTGATTTGTGGTGATATAATTTGCGTGCCTTCTTCAATTCAGTTTCTCTTTATGGAGATGAAGTAGCAAGTTCCCTCACAATCGAAGCAGGGTTCCGCTTTCCCTCTTTTCTCAATGTTATGTCAGCCGTCATAAGAAGTTCATTAGAGTTCGTTGAATCCACGAGTGGTTTCGCTCTAGTTTTTTGAGCCTTGGAGCAACAAGATTCAAATACTTTTCCAGGCCTGGGTGGTTGAGAAATTGGAGTATTGGACAAAAAATCATTCACACCAACAGGTAAGTTGATATGGGTTTCTAGGCATGCTGACTAAGAAGCCAAGAATTAATTTTGGATCTTCCAGCTTTCAACCATTTTTGTTAAATTTTTTTACAGATACTTCTCATAGTAGATTTTAATTGAGTAAGGGCATCATCTCGTCAGACAGGAACTTCCAGTTGTTGCAAAATGAATTATTCAACTACGGCATTGACTTTTTCATTTGGGCACCTAGTAATCCATATGTCGAAAACTGCACGACGCGTTATTCTCGGAAAAATTCGGAAAAAATTGAAAAACATTCAAAATTAGCGAATATTAACAAGAATATTGTCCCGTATTGAAAATTCCATGAACCACCTTTCAATAAGAAACTATTGGTAATTTGGTATACTAAAACTCTAACTGAAATTTGAAAACATCTATTTTTGGTTTAGAAAACATGCCTATCAGTAGATGCATTTCTCTCCACGACTGAGTTATCAAAAAGAGAAATACAAATATGTATTCTTACCTTGGAGCACAGCCTTAGAATCTCCTACAACTCAGGAAAGTAAGCGATAGAACATTAAGCGACACTAGACTACTGAACTTGAACGAATCGTATGACAAACTAAATATGTTTATTTTCATTTTGACAGAAAAAGCACACTGAATTTTAACTGACTAACATCGGCGATTTCAACATACATAAATCATGTTTTTTTTTATAAAGTAGACATTATTTTAATCAGATTAAATGTTATCTTGGAAATATAAGAAAGTTTTAAAAATCAATTAATTGGATTTATAAACTCCATCATTCTCAGCCATAGTATCCATCGACTGTACGTATACTAATCTACCAAATAATTCAAATTTTCAGGTACTCAAACAATCGTACTGCTGTTATGAAATGCAGCAAAAGCGAGAAGCTGAATTTGTAGTCACTCCCTATGGATACATTCTGGCTATTGATGCACCATATTGTTTGGATTTCCGAAAAAATAACTTGGTTTCGGAAATAGGATATTGCAGTTGTAGACAAAGGGTATTGATATTCTGTTTCGTTTTTGCAAGAATTGTCTTAGACCTTCTTTTCTTGTGAGAGGGCATGCTCAATTAGAAACACATGCTAATTCTGCTCGATTTATTACAACCACACGATGGATAGTAGAATCACCCAGTAACTAAACATAATTTTCCTCATGAAGGACTCTGTTAATTGAATAATACCCATAGGATTGAGTGGAACTCAGGACGTCAACAACTGTAATATATCTAAAATCAGGAAATTTCACCAAAACAAATTTCTCCACAAGCCGGCTATCTAGTCCTTTGTCAAAGGACAGGGCACAAAACCCTATAAAAATGACTTTTAGCAAATTTTGATAATTTTCTGATATTTTGTTTGGTTCAAGACCCCACACAATTTTGGCAAGTTATAAGAGGATCGTATGATTAGGAGAGCCGCCACAGGGTGTCAAAGTTAAATAAGTCAAAATGCATTGTTATGGTATTTTCCATAGAAAAATCAAGATTCATTCGATTGCGATTCATTTCAGTGCAAAAATCTCATCGAATCGGAGGTCAGTAATATTCAAAACTGTACAGTGAATACCAAAACTCAATAGTTTAAGTAATTACAAGTAGTGAAGGGGATGAAATAATAAAAAAAATCGGAATCAAAACACTCAAATCAAAAACATGACTCACGTATTGCAATAACATGAATGAAAATACAACAATTTGGTCACTGGTTCACAGAGTTTCCGGAGCATACCGCGATAATTGGAAAATCGGAAAGTCACTCGTGGAAGAAAGTGAAACAGCTCAATCTGGAAATATATGCATTTGTTCTCGAAAAAGACAAGATTTGAAAGTGATCAGAAGTGAAAAAATGCACTCGTATTCATAAGCATGAGTTTCAAAAAAATAAAATTATGCATTATTATACAGGGTGTCCAATATCGAAAAGAATATTTGAAAATAGAAAACCCAACTTGAAAACATGTGCTTCTCTCCAAAAGTGTAGCTCAACTATCGACAATATTTTGATAACGATAAAAAAAATCTTTTCATTTGGGTATATGAAATGGAGTCTATTACTCAAACTATTTGGGGCATCGGCTTGTCTCTATTTGCAGCCTCAAATATGGGCTGCAGTATATGTGTATACTTTATATGCTCTTCGTGCTTGGAATATTCCAGGCACCTGCCATAAAGCACTTGGTATATGAGCGCATATACCGACTTATGGAATTTTCATTTCCGTTATCGAGTTAAATGAAAAGGTAATGTTTCACTGCATTTTCGAATCTGGAAAAAAATCGAGTCTAATAATACTCTCCAATTCTCTTAATGGATCCATTTCAATTTCATTCTGATTTTCTCTCTATCATATTATAAATACTAATGTGCTGGTTTGAATTCGTATGTGTCCACAGTCGAGTCACACCATAGTTTACTTGTTTTGATTTTCATAAAGAAGCCGCTTGGCAAACTATAGTATTCATTAATAACGTACATTATGGAATACAGTCTGAGTGAATGACAGTCAAATCACAGTTGGGTTTAGGGTATTTCAAAAGTTGTCGTCCATCACAGTATGCTTCTTTAAAATATAACTTATGTTTCAAACTGCTCAATATTTTTACCGTTTTTTCGAAGGAGGCTGTGTATGTTGATACATATTTCCTTTATTCATATTGTTTGACATATGATATGATAATCATTTTCTTCTGAGAGAATCCCTGGTGCATAACAACAATTGAAAATAATTTACCGGGAGGAAATTGAAAAAAGAAAAATCATATCCATAACTCGTAGACACTCTCTGAATAAACAAGAGGAAGAAATTAACAATAATACTCGGGTATGTCTGAATTATTCCACATCAATAAAAGACGAAATTATGAAAACAGAAAATGATCCAGATTGCCTGAGAATCAATTATTTGGAACAAACCGCTACCCAAACATGCTTGATATTCAATGCTCATGAAAACGTAGTGAGATTATCATTGACAGCTAAAGAACATATTTTGTTTGGTTGGGTACAAATAGTTTCAGAGTATATTTGGACGAGAATAGCGCCTCCCAAGACAACTTATTACAGAACTCGAATTTGTTAATGAGCCATCGAGTTTAGAGGGTATGGAAATATGCGAACTTCTTCAAACTCTAAGAAAGACATGTTGTGAAAAAAATGGAGTGGAAGTTTTCTGATCACGACAGTTTCACCGATGAAGAATTGGAAACTATGACATCCCTATCTAAGAACGATTTTGATAGAATTTACGATTATTGTACCCCAATGACTGTCACCAATGATTATTCGAAATACTTAAGCAGAAAGGATCTATTAACATTTTTATGCGAGCTCAAGCAAGGTTGACTTGTGTTCGAGTAAACTTCAAGGCAAGCAGATAGCATGGCTGTGAACACGGCAGTCCCTCTTACGAAGATTCGTCCCGGAGAATATTGGGTTTGGTTCAATCGATAGGGATGATTTTATCGCTCGACATATAACCAGTTTTGCTAATCGGTTATACTACATTGAACCAGAACAACGCAAAGCGATAGTATATATTGATGGAACATATTGCTATATCCCTAAAAGCAGCAACTTCCAAGTGCTGCGACAATCATTCTCATCCCATAAGAGACGCCATCTTCCCAAACCATCTACAATCGTAGCCCCCGATTGCTTAATCTTGGAAATTCAAGGACCATATTTCGTCGATTTCGAAACAATGTTGCAGGAATTCTACGTAATGAGTTTGAGCGGGATATGGATGGTTTGAGGGCATGGTTTGGGCGATATATTTGTTATCGATCGAGGTTAAAGAGACACTGTTCAATTATTGGAAGGCTTGGGTTATTTGACATAATATTTTTTTATATCTTATAAAATGTCCCGTTTTTTATACCAGGGCAAAATCAGCTATCAACCAAAGAAGCACATCATAGTCGTCTAGTGACAAGAACACGATGGATAGTGGAGAGTAGTAATGGGCATTTTGAATCAATGTTCAAGTTCTTTGACAATTGTATTTCAATGTCTCACATTCTCCACACTGGGGATTTTCATCGCATATCCGGAGCTATTATAAATGAATACCACCCAACTATAGAAATGGCTGGGATGGATGAACAGTTTGCGATACGGCTCATAGAGAAACCAAAAATCAAGTCAACAATCTCCAAATACGAGTTGAAAATGATCAATGCGACGAAGAAATGGCCAGTGGAATCGCCTTGATAAAAATAATGTTCCAGAACTCCCACATTTAACAATGGTATACTTGAGAGACTTGAGTAACCACCTTCATATATCCAAGATATTCAACAGAGAAAAAATCAGAATGAAATTCAAATTGACACATTAAAATAAATAAAAATATTATCGGGCTACGAATTTTTCCCAGATCCAGAAATGGTATGAAACATTACCTGTTCATTGAATTCAATAATGGGAATTGAAATCCCATAAGTGGATAGTACTGTTCATGTAAATCAGGAGCCAGGACGGTGGGTAAATGCGCTCATAAAGAAAGTGCTTTATGGTACTTGGGATATTCTAGACATGAAGAGCGCATAAAGTATCCAGTAACACATTTACTGCTGTCCATATTTGATGCTGCAAATAGGCACGAGCTGATGCCCGAAATAGTTCAAGTAATAGACTCTATTTCATATACCTAAATGAAAAAACCTTTTTTTATCGATATCAAAATATTGTCGATAGTTAAGCTACTCTTCTGGAGAGTTGGGTTTTCTATTTTCAAATATTCTTTTCGACGTTGGACACACTGTATAATAATGGATATGCTCATGCATAAGAGTGCATTTTTCCACGTCTGATCACTTTCAAATATTGTCAATTTCGAGAAGAAATGCATAAATTTTTAGAATGAGCAGTTTCACTTTCTTCCACGAGTGACTTTCCGATTTTCCTATTATGAGCGGTATGCTTCGGAAACTCTGTAAACGAGTGACCAGTCTGTTGTTATTGCAATAAATACGTATGTCATGTTATTGATATGATTGTTTTGATTCCGAACTTCTTTTATTATTTCATCCCCTTCACTACTCGTATTACTCAAGGTATTGAGTTTGGGTATTCACTGTACTCGCTTGAATATTACTGACTTTCAATTTGATAAGATTTTTGCATCAAAATGTATCGCAATCGAATAAATCTTGATTTTTCTATGGAAAATACGATAACAATGCATTTTGAATTATTCAACTTTGCCGCCCTCTAGCGGCTCTCCTAATCATACGATCTTCTTATAACTTGCCAAAATTGTGTGAGGTCTCGAACCAGACAAAATATCGAAAAACTATAAAAATTTGCTGGAAGCCATTTTCATAGGGTTTTTTGCACTGTCCTTCCAACGTTGAAATATTTTAGGCACGATAACACCAGTTATAATCGCTTGTTGATATTTATTAGTTATCGAGAAATAGATGAAATATTGAAATGGCATCAATTAGCATAACATCACTAGCATACAACAATATTTCTTATCAGAATGTTAATTATTTATAATGGTCTAAAAATGTATAACCAGTTACCAATACATTCAAGGAAAATTGAATCTCTTGGATTATTTGAAAAAAATGTAGAAGAATTGCTTCTTATCCATCCATTCTACAATACGGAAGAATTTTTCAATAGTGAACCTTTCCGTCAGCACTAAAATATGCTTGTCTCCTTATTTTGAGTATCAATTTTAATATGTTTGCATCATGTGGTTGTACCTGCCTATCATTTTACTTAAATGTCATACTAGTTAACATTTGTGCTTGTACATTTCACTTATACAAATTTTAAAACGCCTGTATCACTACCGTTTTTAGCATTTTTTCTATTTTTATTACTTAATTTTAGGTTTAAAGTTTTAGCTCCACAATGACTTTGTGTATAAGAATCGTTTCTTCGGACAATAAAGCATATTTGATTGATTGATTGATTAATTATGGTTAGAACAATCATTCCGTATATCAATTCCAGGAAAAAACTGCAAGCTACACATATTGATGAATATGTTTTGGAATTTGTCTCGATTAGTAGTTGATGAATGAACAATAGTTTTTTTTTGGCGGAAATGTCGGAATGATTGATGTCTTGTTTGGAAATGAGATGGTAAACAGTGTCAAATTATAATAGACAAAGCCTTATCCAAAATATCTTCTATCTATCTGCTACAATGGTGAATTTTAATTCTACGTGACGTTTAAAAGGAGTCATATCGTCTCGTGACCAAAAGTGTAACAGAGCATTGTTCTCAAGCAGTGGCCCATAAAGGTTCCACACATTCCTTTTCCAGAACCAGTTTGCAATCAAATTTCGCATCACTGCAATTTTATGGACTCCTGCAGGTTGATCAACATATTTTCCTTTCACTTATTCCATGAAAATTTGACGATTTTCATATAGAACAGACGTAAAACTATGGATTTTGGGTATCTCTCAAAGTATTCTGAATTTGAAACCGATAATGTTTTTTCACCATGAGTAATAGTTATAGAATCGGCTACTCCAACAACCAGTATATTTCCCAAATTTAAAATATCCTTGATGCACATTTTATGAATTCTGCTCGACGACAAGTAACCACAACAAAAAATATAAACTATATAAATTTACTTACAATTATTTCAGTCGATAATTTCCTCAGTAAGTGTATCTCATCATCAGCGTATTCAATAAATCACCTCATACTAGGATTTTTGCTTTCTTTCCTCGAACTCCAATCGATTGATTTTTGAGGTAATTTTTCAATTTGGACAATTTTCGATAGTCACCTAGTATACACAGAGACGTTGAAATATCGTCTTGAAACATTTTTTTTATAAAAAATATATCATGCGGAATGAATATGTTTCAAGGTAGTACCGCCACGGGACAGTTGAATTAGCAACTCATTAAAATTTGACATACGTATTGTTCAACATGTGAACAACACCTCCAAATAATAACACAAATAGCAAAAGCACATTATTAATTCTACCGTTGGTACTAAAATTAAGAAGTTTATGAAAAACGAGGAGGAGCTAGAGCAAGATATCACAGATATTGTGGAAAAAAATCAAAGTGATTGACCATCTAGTTTGACAGATATAATCAAAACTACTCTCGTTATCCAAAATAGTCCATGGGGAAGCACACAGCCTAAAGAGGGGGTCGTAGAGAAATGCGGATTGGGCCAGGGGACTTTCTTAAGAAGGACGGGGGACCATTTGAAGGTCTGAACGCGAAAGGAAAACTCCTTCTCCTAGTTGACCCCCCTCCCAAAAAGTTCTAGTGAGGGGGGAAGGGAAGGGCCCGGGTCTGGAAATTATTTTTTTCGCTGCGCTTTTCGGGGACATTAATTTTTTTTTTTTTTTTTTGCGCTTCTAATCGAAAAGTCCCTTGAAATTTTTCGATTCCGTCGAAAATAATTTCCTAAATCAACTGTCTCGTGGCGGAACTACCTCAAACATATTAATGCGTTGAATAATCAAAACATTAACGTTGAGAATTGTATACCTGTTAATTTTAACCATGCAGAAGCTTGCATTTTGACATGTTGCTATGACAACCCAAATTTTTTTTCAAATGCTGCTACCCATAAGCACCTAGCTGTGAGATTGATACGTGGAAAATTTTTCCGCTTCACAGCTGTGATAAAAACAGTGGCGTAAAATATTTTTGATAGATAATTTTGTACCGGAATCACTATTTCACCGTTTTTGTAAACAACCAAAAGCCCTACAATAACTAGAAGCTTATATCCCCCATTAAAAATTGTATAAACACCCTTCAAGTTAGGTTTGAGGCTGGCGACAAATATGGTTCGTAAATCTAATCCAAGTCTCCATGCGAATGACTAATTATAGTCAAAACTAATTTCTACTACGAGACAATATCGGAGAACTGGCCGGCGGGAATTTTTATCGGTGAAGTAACGTACTCCATATAACAGCTGTCTTGAAGTATCGATTAGGATTTGGTTTAGAAATCATTCAGGGAGGAATAATTCGGCAAATAGTAATTCCAGAATAACATATTTTGAAAATAAAATCTAACGATGTTATATCCATTATTATGAAGTCCAATAAAGGTAAAAAAATTAACCTGGAGATTCGTAATCACACTGACGGGCTTGGCAACATGCCAGCTGGGTTGTCCTGTGAAGGTGAAATAAGGAAATCCTCGTTACGGATTTCATGGCAGAATACAGAATATATCATTTTAGCGCCAGCGCAAGAGGAATCGTTATTGCATTTTTAATTTTGATATTATTGTAGTAAATGTTTTGAAAATCTCGCATTGTCAACCAGGAATATATATTAGTTTCGAATCCTGGGTTCATGTATTTTGATTGCCACTTTTGTGTTAGTTTGTTTGCATAAGTCGTTGGTCATAAACCGATTTTTATGAAATCAATGACGCCAAAACAGTGCATTCTGAACGACTTGAATACTTCCCTTCCTTAATATTCGTTGTTAAAAAGACGAGATTTTGTGGATGGAAAAAATTGTTCCCACGTTAGAAATACTTCATATGAATTGTTTACTGGAGGCAATAATCAGACAATGTTCTCTAAGGAATGAAAAATGTTACGATCTTCTGTGGATGGATGATGCTGTAGAATCAAAAATAGAATAAATTAAATGATATTTTTTACGTCTTATATGTTGTACGCTGATTTCTTCTGTAAAATCAGAAATCATTGATTCATTCTCATACATCGCGTGTGATTCACAATAATTATATCACAAGTGATGGATATCATGGTGAGTATACCTCGACATTTCTATGTCAATATTGTTGTAGAAATTCACGAGACCAACTTCCTTCAAAAGTTGGGTAGAGTGGTATTCCTACAACCATATTGGCAAGAAAATATCAAAGTATACCCAACCCAAAATATCTATATGATCAGATTATATATCAAGCCAGCACAAAAATACATGTTTTTCCACGTTTTTTCAAATTCATTCGATGGAAGTGTCACCGAAACGGTCGGACATCAGTTTTCAATTGGATTTGGACGTCATCTGACAGTGACTGAATTATTTTGATAGGTTTAGTATGAACAATGGTGAATGTCTACTTGTTCCATAGCAAATAGCGTGTTTATTCGCGGATGTACTAGCAGCATGGTGTATATTCGCTGATATTGGGATTTGATTGGTAGATGCAATTGATTAGCTGAACTTCATTTCGAGGTATATACACCAATATAATAATAATAATAAATCGTCTTTATTCACCATAGGATACAAAACTAATAGTAAAAGTAAAATGGAAGGTACACACCTTGATGGAAATCATGGTGAATAGGTGGAGTGTCAGCCTAGGCTGTTTTTAAACTCAACCTTTACAAATAGTAAAAAATAATATGAATGTATAGATAAGAAGAGAAAAAAGGATAGTAAGCTATGATCATGGTGTGGAAGAGTAGGAATATATTAATCATGGAAATGCAGTTTCAGCCTTTTTTTGAAATTATTAATTGTATAAGACCTGAATTCACTGGGTAGCATATTGTAGTATTTTTGTGCAAAATAAGAAAAACTGCGAGTAAAGATAGATGATTTATGCTTGGGGATGACTAAAATTGACCTATTGCGTGTAGCAAACCTATTTATATTTGAGAAAGTTTTGAGTTTTTTTGCAAGATAATCCGGTTTACGATTTATTAATAAATTATGGGTGGTGGTTAAGAGGTGCAAGGCTCTAAGCTCTCCGTTTCAGCCAGCCTGATTTCTTAGTGCGGGGTAATGGCGTATTTTCGACACCGAACGAAAAACGCAGCTGTTTTGAATAAGTTGCAAACGCAAGGAATCAGATTGCCTCAGAGCCGGTCCATAAACACTATCGCAGTATGAGACTTTTGAGATTATTAGCGACTCACATAGTTTCAGTTTGAGTTTGGTTGATAGAAGATCCCGATTTGGATATAATTGTCTGAGAACATTGAAGGAAGTTTGGGTTATGTGACTGACATGTCTTGTGAAGCGGAGCTCTTGGTCAAACCACAAACCTAGATTTTTTATTTCGGAAACAGTTGAAATGACATCATTATCAATGCGAATTTGTAGTTGGTTCTGGGTTTCACCTCTGATTCTTTTGGGTCAAAAAATCATAACTGCCGACTTCTTTGAATTGAGTTTCAATTTATGGGCTGAGAAAATGTCGAATATTGCCTGAAGGTCTCGATTTATGAGTAGCTGAGAAGTGTCAAAATTCTGGAATTGGAAGGAGAAGTAAAGCTGGGTGTCGTCTGCATTCCTGAACGTATTGGTAAAAGTCGCAGATATACAAGCTGAAAAGTAAGGGTCCGAGTATTGAGCCTTGCGGAACACCTTTGGACAGAGATACGGCCTCCGACTCTATTTCTTCAATAACGACATTCTGTATTCGATCTGATAAATAATTCCTCATCAGGAGCATTGCCTCATCGAAAAAGCCCAAAAACAGCAGTTTATCACACAATATATCGTGGTCAAGAGTATCGAAAGCCTTACTGAAGTCCAGAAGTATCAAACAAGTTAGGTAACCGTCATCTGTAGCTCTAAAGATATCGTCAGTGATAGACAATAAGGCTGTGGTGGTGCTGTGTTGACTTCGGAATCCAGATTGCACTGAGGTGATGATATCACGTTCGTTCACGAAACAATTTATCTGATCTTTCAAAATCATTTCAACCACTTTTGAAAGCCAAGGTAGAATAGTGATAGGTCTGAGGTCGGAGTAATTTGAGGGTGAAGTACACTTCGCTAAAGGTATAATTTTACCGTTTTTCCAGGAATTGGGAAAGTGCCCTGTACTTAAAATAGTATTGACAAGAAAAGTAATGTGATTAAGTAAGAAAGATTCAATAAGGCGGATCATTCGAAGGGAGATGTTATCGGAGCCAATAGCGTTGCTTTTAATGCGTTGAATACAGTTTTGTACCGTTTGAGTAGAGATAGTGGTGAACTGAAATGTTTTATCGTATTTTCGCGAATTATGGTAACGGTCCAGAAGTGAGACTTGATAGTCAGTACGGTCAGGTTGAGAAACGGAGTTGAAATGTTCGTTAATGCGGTTAACATCCTTCAAGTTGCTTGGAATTTCTGGGGTGCTTTTTTTTCTCAAGATATCAAGAGATCTCAAAGTGTTCCAAGTAGTTCTGGAATTTTTCTGCATAAGGACGAAGTCAAGATAAGCTTTTTTCTCGCGGCGAATTGCTCCTGTTGTGTAATTCCTGAGTTCCCTGTAGCTTTGCCAGTCAGTGAGAGATAATGTTTTTTTATATTTTATCAAGGCCTTGTCTCTAAGTGAGATCATCTCCTTAATATTATAAGTCAACCAGGGGGCGTGTGGTTTACTAACCCTTTTAGTGACACATGGGGCATGTTTTTCAAAAAAAACTACAATAATTTACCTTAGTAACATATCTGAAGAAAAAAATATTTCCATAGAAAAATATGTACTACGCGACTTTAAAACCCACAAGAAACCATATTTCATTCCAATACTTCAAAAGAAAATTATTATAGTTCATTATTGTGTTATGAGTGTTCAATGGTAACAAGCATTGTACAGAGAGTAATTTTAAATGCAACACATATTTGCCTTTTTAAAGAAGTTCATTGGAGCTGCCATCCTGAATGTCTTTGATTTCGACAACAAAATCATAATCTCCGACCCCAAACACCCGGACTATAAAACCCATTCCCCTGAAAACCCTAATTATCAAGGGGCAAGAATACCCATTTTATATTCGCGGTAAGCTTATACATCTGTTACTCATAACAGAACCTAGGTCAATCAATAAAAGAAATGTTTCTCCTCTTTGGTACATTTGAAAAAAACTAGTCTTAAACAATATTTTTCCATTTATTTTTTTTCTCTTAAATGCATTTGTATAAAAGTTTATCTTTGGATTTGTTAATAATTTTTTGTTAATTCTCTCTAGTCATTCATGGAATCCGTCATCTTATAGAATTCTGACAAAAAATTATAATCTTTGATCCCAAAAACCCCTTCATACCAATTTCGAATAGAATCGGGCCATAATCACAAAACCCGGCATCCCAAATTGATGAATTTTGACAAAAAAATCATAATCTCCGACCACAAAAACACACAATAGAATTGGACCATAGTCGCAAAACTCGTTCGCCATCTTGGAGCCGCCATCTTAAATCCATGATTTTTTACAAAATTGTAACTGAATTCACTGAATAAAAGGGCACTCTCATGGTTAAAACATATTACCAAGCTTATAAATGATGAAATAATTTGAAAACAAAGAAAAATATTCGAAAGAGACTTTTGTGAATTTGAAATAATTATGAGTTGAAGAACTCATTTAGTTTTTGTCTTCTTTGGTTTATTCAAAAACTTGTGTGATTGGCTTTCAGTTTCATTGGATCGATGATTGACAGATCATATGAAAAATTATTTGGAATCTATACCTCGAGCAATTTTACACCAGAAATATGAACTATATTTAACAGCCAGTTTACATATATTATTCCCAAAATCATGGGATGGACAATTGATGGGTCTGAAATATATTTTTTCCATGAGCATATTTTCTAAAATATTGGTAATAATCCTTATATGGCACATTATTGATATCAGATAGTAGAGGTGTAAAAAATTTGACTGACAAGATAGTAAAGAAACTCCAAGGTTTAACTAATTTTGAAGTGGGATATTGCCGTGCCTCAATGGAATCATTGGCCAAATGTTCGTTTCAATACTGTTTTATTATTTTCGCAATTATCACATCCCAAAATTTTCATCAATGGCCAAGTAACCACTCGAATATATACCAATGTGCACTGCACAACTCTAGTTCTATATAAAATAACATTTCTAGGAATTTGTGGGGGAGAAATGTAAGAGGTAGTGTGTAATTGTGTTTTTCCTGTTCCATAAGTGGAAATGATTGCAAATTGCTTCTCACAATACTGAACAAAATTTCTAATGTTTCCTAATTGAAAGATCTCATCAAGATATAATTGAATCTGTACTGGGAAAATAAAATATTGGTTAGTCGTAAGAAACCATTGATGGTAGAAATTAAATTCCTAATTGAAGGTACAGAAATGAGTTTTTGTTTCTCTGTTGAGAAATATTTCATACAGTGAGCATCATAAGTGTTACCCCCCTATCTGACTCGTCACTGTACTCTTGTTAGGAAAATCGCCAAGACACGTCAACTTTTGATTTATACAATGTATATTTTTGTATGAATAGTTTACCCCTAATTCCTTTCCTCACTGGAGGGGAGCAACCCTTTCGAAAAATTCAAATAGCATAGGGTGGTGAGAGATAGCTCATTTGAAAGAGGGTTTTATTCTCTATTCAACCGTGCGAAGGAATTGACATTTGCTACATTAATTGTTTATTGTTTCAGAATAACGAAAATTAACGTAGCGCACTCATCCTTATAAATGAAATTCGGCCCTGCATGATATCGGTTTTGGTTCAGACGTCAAGTGAGACTTATTTGCCATATGCTTGGATATTAACTGCACGTTTTTGTTGGTGTTTTTGCATTGTTTTCAGGATAAATCGTCGAAACAATGAACTGATATCAAGAAGAGTGCGAGTCAGTGTATTCTAGCTGTAAGTTTTGATTGGTATTCATCTCCAAACAATGGTTGCACCACGTGAGTTGAATGAGAAATGCGAAGCGATTGTTATTTTTGGTGAGGCTCATCGCAATTATCATGAGGCCTTTTGAATATTCAATGAACGTTTTCCAGATCGCCCTATTGATAGACATTATTTCAAACATTCAGTGGGAATATTTCATGCGAACGGCAGTGTGCAAAATGAAAAACGTTCTGGGCGATCAACTACTGGGGAAGATAAACAAGTGGACATTATGGGCCAATTTGTCAATTATCTATTCTCATCGAGTAGAACTGTTGCCTTGAATTGTGAGGTTTCACAGATGACTGTATTGAGAGTTCTGAAAAAAATCACCCCTATTTAATAAAGATGGTTCTTAAACTGACGGACGATGATCCAGACCGCCGTCTAGAATATTGTGAAATTGTATCTGATAATATTTCGCAAAATCCCAGCTATTTGAAGCTACTTTTTTCAGAACGGTCACGTGTATAGACAAACTGTGAGGTACTGGTCCGATGAAAATCCTCGACTTTTTCGCGAAACTCATACTCAGTTTCCACAAAGAGGTAATGTGTGGGCAGGAATACTGGGTGACCACATTATAGGTCCGTTATTTATTGAGGAAAATCTGACTGGTGCCCTCTATTTGGAAATGCTGGGAACAGTGATAGATTCACTGATAGTGGCAACTGTCGAAAATAATGAAGACGAATTTGACATGGAAATTATTTCGCAACAAGATGGAGCTCCTCCTCATTTTGCAGTTGCTGTGAGGAATTATTTGAATACTGTTTATGCAGGACGATGGATCGGGCGCCGAGGATCTGTGGAATGGCCTCCGAGATCAGCAGATCTAACCCCTTCAGATTTTTTTTTGGGGACCTAAAATCTAAAGTATACGAGACTCAGTGTCACTCTATTTAGGAGTTGCGAGCGCGGATTACGGAAGTGTGTGCAACAATTACTCGGGAAGCTTTGCAAAGCGTCAGGGCTGAAACTAAAAATAGACTTTATTTTTGCCAGGAGGTCAACGGGGAACATATTGAACATTCATTGTAATAACAGATAAGATTAGTGTTAATTCAGGTGCCTTCCTCTTTGTGGTGTTTTGTTATTTTTGAACATTATTAACTCAACACGTACTGAAGCAAATTCCAAATTTTCTGTACAGTTGAATGGAGGATAACACATCCTTTCAGATGAGCTATCACTCACCACCCCATGCTATTTAAATTTTCCGAAAGGGTTGCTCCCCTCCAGTGAGGGATGAAATTAGGGGTTAACTATTCATACAAAAATGTACATTGTAGAAATCAAAAGTCGACGAGTCCAGTAACGAGTTACATAGGGGGGTAACACTTATGATACTCACTGTATTTTTATAAATACTGATAGGATTCCTCCAATATTCACCATGGGGAGAATTTGGCTTGACAGCACTTTCGAGAAGCTTACCCGATGGACTTAACTGGTTGTTCGAATTCAGGCAGTCAAACAACCCAACCAGAAAGAGAATGAGCTCTTCAGTCTTAGTGAATGAAAAAAAAATATATTTAAGAAATAAAGAACTTAGAAAAAATATGTTTTAAGATTATAATGTTTTTTTGGAAGATTATATGACAAATGAGTAAAGTGCCACTTTTATTTCTCATTCAAATATTTCAAATTATAATGAACACAATGACGTCATGAAATTGGATCTTTTGAGGAGAATATCAAGAACACAAACCCGAAAAACCAATCTAACACATTATATCCATATCAACAATGTCCGGAAATTCTTCCTTGGGGATTTGAAGCTTCCTCAAGATAGAACAATAAGAATGGTTTCCATTTAATAACATCAAGGAGTAGTTCAAAGTAGGGTGTTGGGGGAGGGGGGAAGGGGTGAAAATCTGGAAGGAATCATATCCATACATTAATGGACAGGATAACGTTTCGGAAAGCTAACCAAAAAATTTTTTCTGATTACAAAACAATAATATCTATAGATAAATATGGTAGGTGTTGATGATTTCAAAATTGTTCTGAAATTTATTTTAAATAACCAAGTTTTTTTCATAGATAAACTCAACCTTTGATTATTTTATCCATGGCTGTATAACACTCAGAGTATTTTTCCGTTTCATCTCAAATTGGAAAATATTATACTTACTCCAAGGAACCAACTTGGCATGCAACATGACACCTTCATTTTCCTAATTTTGTTTTGAATAACATGTTGGTTTGTGAGTTTTGAGATTGGATTAAGTATTATGTTGGTTCATTAACATCATTCAGCATATTGTCGATGTTTGGAGAACAAGCCAATTTTTCAGTTGATTCCAGTCGTACTTTGTACCTTTCCATATTGCTTGGAAGTCGAGCCATTCTATTACCCCAATGTATAACTTCTCTATACATCTGGCGGGCTTTTGGTGTCATCTCATTTTGTCTATTGACGTTAATTTTTTGTAAAATCAACTTTCGCCTCTCCATTTCTGGAATAAAAAAAAATGAAATCAGCACACATAAGAATAGGTGCTGACAATTGTTTCATTCGGTTCAACTTATGAAGTATATTATAGAAATTGCATTCTTCAAGAACACTCAATAGTGTGAAAAAAAATTGTTTTCATTTCAATGGAAAAACTGCAGACTCTTTGTAAAATTCTACAAGCTCTATATAGTACTTGAACAAACTAGGATATTGTTTGTTTCATCTATTTTTCTTTATTTATAACATATTACTGGCCAATAATCAGGATAAATTCTGGTGATCTGGCCTACGGAGTACACTAATAATGAATTCTTGATATATATTATTATTTTATCCTGTATTGCGAACGACCTGAAGATCCAAGTACCTCTTTCGAAGAAAAATGTGCTGGAAATGGATGAATAATAACCATACGTCACTGATAAATTGGATTTTTTTTGTATATTTCATAACCCAAATCGTGAAATGCGGTAACGTGCCAGGGCTTGCCTATTTGTTTCCTACGTCCAGAGGGAGGAAAAACCCAGAAAATGAAAACAAATAGAAGTATGAATTTTGCATGCTTGGTAAGGTATGTTATTTCCGTCAGGAAATCATTTGGTATCACTCACCAACTCCCAGTATAAACATTTCTTATGCTTTGGGGATTTTCAGGGCACACGATCATGATGATGTACATCAGGCATCATATCAGTGGCTCCTTGGGCGATTCAACAATGTTTATAACTCCAGATGTTGATCATTGAACATGTTTTTTCCGACAATATTTCAGCTCGTACATCTAAATTGAGTGGATATTTATTTCCATGTTTATTACAAAAAACGGTATTTTGAGAAGGAAATGAACTGAATATCAAAAGGAAATCTGATATGTGTGTGGCCAAGGGAAATTTATGAGTATGTTTGGGGCAGGTGATTGTCTGAAATCCCATCAGAGAGGTTTGGAGTCCATAATATATTCACATTTTCAATATGGTAAATTGGACTCACCTTCCACTGAATCTTTCCTCAATCTCTTGGGGGAATGGAATAACATTTTCTTCAACGATAGATCTAGAAGACTCTGAAAAATGTATTATATATATATATAAGTATATATATATATATATATATATATATATATATATATATATATATATATATATATATATATATATATATATATATATATATAGGTATATATATAATATATATATATATATGTATATATATATATATATATATATATATATATATATATATATATTTTTGTGAAGAAATGATCCCTAGTTCATCACGATATGAGTTAATGCATTCACAAATTATCTATACATATAAAATTACATGTCCTGACTGATTGACGATCAACTGCTAGACCAAACCGCTGGACAAAAAAAGATAAAATTTTTACAGTGTTTTTCTATAATGACGTAGATAACCACTAAGAAAGTTTTTTTGATATTCCATCCCTGAAGTGTTGAAAAGGGGGTGGAAAGGGAAGTTTGTATGGAAGTACTGTTAGTTTTGAAGTTAGAGTCATGGAATTGGGTATGTATTTGGGCTCTTCTTTCCACACAAAGAATACGTATTTCAGGGTTTTTGGAAATTCAACACTAAAGACGGTTGAAAGTTTGTATAGTTAGTTCCGAAGTTAGGATCATGAAAATTGTATTTGAGGTCTTCGTTACAATTAAAAAAATATATATTCCAGTATTTTTTGAAGTTCAACCCCTAAAGGGGTGAAATGGAGAGTGGAAATGTTAAAAGGGGTTCTGTTAGTTTTGGAGTTAGAATCATGGGAATTGGTATTTATGCACTTCTTTCCAAATGAAGAAACATATATTCCATGGTTTTTGAAAATTCCACCCTAAAGAGGATAAAATGGGTGTTGGAAGTTTGTATAACAGTACAGTTAATTTTGAAGTTGGGGTCATAAAAAAATTGGTATTTGAGGTCTTTGTTACAGATAAAGAATCAGGTGTTTCAGTGTTTTTGGATATTCAACCCCATGAGGGGTGAAATAGGGGTGAAATTTTCTATGGGGGTTCCGTTATTTTTGAAGTTCATCTTTTCAAATGAAGAAAAACACATATTCTAGGGTTCAATTCAATCCTCAAATGGGCAAAATGGGAGTTGAGAGATTGTACCGTAAGTTTACAAGTGAGAGATATGAGAATTGGTGTTTTGGCTCTCTAATGCAAATGAAGAAATGGATTTGGAAAGTCCAACCCCATTGAAGTGAAACGGTTAGTCCAACCCCATTGAAGTGAAACGGTTAGTGAATCTGTAATGGTCGTCACATGGTACCTATTACTTCTGCGGTCAAATCAATTATGCCACCCAAACAACAAGCAATTGGTTGATTGAAGTTGTGGTTCAAGAACTTTGTTAACCTTTTCTAAGCCAGAAAGATTCGAAATCATGACTATATCTGTGGTATCTGAATTTGCAGACATTGGATATTTTCATTTATATTTTTGTTGAGAATATAAGTTATTGGCTATTTAATTGAGTAATTTTTGTTTTTGTTTGCTGTTAAACAATAAAAACAATCAAAATTCAGTTCAACTTACCTGGCAAAAATAACATTGGGGATGCTTTTGAAATCAATCCTCGTTTGGAGAAGTGTTTGAACTCAAAGTGTGTATCACACACAACATACGTTTCATATTTCTGTTCTAATGATTTCTCCACAAATACAGGATTATCCACTTGCTCAATCCAGAATTTAAAGAGATTTTCATACGACTTTGGGAATTTGTGGCGTGTTCTCACAATTGGGAAATTAATTTCCATAATAACGTAAAGAATACTCAAAATTGCGGGCAAACACAAACGGAAATCACACAAGGCACAAGTACTCACACCAAGGACGGCAAAAAATTAGGGTCACAGAAAAATTGTTTATATTATATTTCATATTATGCATTCTCACTCGGTCTGTGATTCTCACATATCATTAAGAAACATCTGTCTGTCAGCTAAGTTGACATCTAAGTAGGCAACTGAAAAAACCAGAATGTAATTAGGGTTGCTCGAACATCAGGAAAACCAGTCGCTTGCACCATCTATACGGTGTTCACAACATCTGGAGCAATGTTGGTTGCCTCGAATTTATAACAGGGGTAGTCCTATGGAGAGTATTTCCTATATGTATGTATTATGTGCAGTTCGACGCCTGCAATCGAGGAGTCCACACCGTCACAAAGAACCAACCAAGGTACGTCAGCAACTACGTCACCCAGCCGACGACGTCACACGAATTCTTCAGGTGTTGATTACGCCAGCAGCACTGTAGTACCCTTCACCAGGAAACTGAAAGATCTAACTTCACTTTCTCCCAACGCCGAAGTCATTTGCAGAGGCAGCGAAATATCCTGGATAAAAAGCTCACATATAACGCTCACTTGGAAAATATTCTACGCAAAGCCAAATTATCCTTATGGATATATCGAAGGATTCATGGAGAATCTCAGGGCATAGGCCTTTAACGAATCCACTGGAAATATGTGATGATTGTTAGACCAATGATCACATATGGAGCCATCGCTTGGGGGCCGAAATATCCACAGCGGACGCCCCACGCAAAGTTCTCTAGCAAAGACAGACCTGTTTAGCGATAACTGAAGCTATCAGCACCACTAGACTAGACTCACCTCCTCTCCATATACTTCCAGGAAAAAGGGCTGGATGGACAACACACAGAATCGTGCATGTTGGACACAACAGTCAAGCGGCTCAAAACGTTCTTAGTTCGAGCCAATCGACGTCCAAATTAGTTTGGAACTGTCAAAACAAAACTCCCCTCAGTAGGAAGATTCAACAAACTGCCTCTGGTCTAGATTCCTGGCCACTCCGGCATGGAAGGCAATGAGGCGGCAGACTCTTCCGCAACTTGGCATTTTCCGAAGCTTTGCCAAACATACACTGAATACCTGGACTGCCTGAACTAGGTGATCATTTCCTCGTACGAGAACAGTTGCCCTCTTGAAGAGAGGACAGATAATGCGAGAACGCCCTGGTGGAACTCAGAAATCTAGGGCCACTGGAGGAAAACAAAGAAGCTTCTGAACTATTCGTAAAGGACGCAGGTACCACTCCACTGGGACAACTTTATATCTGCCCAGAGAAAGTAAAAAAAGCTATACGACAATCTCGAAG
This sequence comes from Gonioctena quinquepunctata, assembly GCA_018342105.1. Taxonomy (NCBI): domain Eukaryota; kingdom Metazoa; phylum Arthropoda; class Insecta; order Coleoptera; family Chrysomelidae; genus Gonioctena; species Gonioctena quinquepunctata. The sequence goes on along the minus strand of JAFIRS010001250.1, from coordinate 317,941 downwards.
AGACAGTTGGATGCCTACTGCAAGGCTCTGCAGAATTCTCTCAAAAGATCCAGGGAAGGTAGTGAGTGCACTGTCCTATCCTTATGGATAGGAAACCACATCAGCGGATGGGACTCTACAACACTTGATCTCTATACTCTTTCCTGATTCAGAACCCGTCACCCTTGAGGACAAGCCCTATGAGAAGGTCTCAGATGGACTACAAAACGGCCTCTGGAGTCGTAATGCATGTGAAGGTGAGATGGGCTGTAAAGTTCTTCCCACCATTCAAATCACCAAGGAAGGATGGTATATTTCCAGCTTTTCTCCAAGAGGAACTTGATAGTATCATCCTCCTGATTATAGGAATCCTTTGATCATGTCTGGCCCTGGGCTACATTCCAGAGGAATGGAGGCCAGTAAAGATCGTCTTCATATCGAAACCTGGGAAAACCGACTACTTCCAGGCCAAGGCATACCGACTTATGTCTTTTTTCATGAAAACGCTGGTAGATCGGCACATCAGAGAACAAGCGCTGCAGTGTAACCCACTGCCCAAACAACAATATGCCTACCAAGCAGAAAAGTCAACGGACACAGCTTTCCACCACTTTGTTCATATATAGGATAGAGAGAGTACTGGCAGGTGGGCAGTCAGCAATAGGGGTCTCCATTGACAAAGAAGGAGCCTTTGACAACACGTCATTTGAGTCTATCTGCCACGCTGCGGCGTGACATGGAATCGATCCCATCCTCATTAAGTGGATCGAAGCTATGCACCTTGGAGTCATCATAGACTATATGTTGACCTGAAACGAACAAATTGAAAATCGTACCAAGGTGGCTACATGCTCCAATTGGGCATGCAGGAGAGCCTTCGGTAACACGTGGGGCTTGACACCCAAAACCCTACACTGCATATATACGGTGATCATATGTACGAAACCATAATTTGATGGACCGGTACCACAAAAGGCCAGTCCAGAAACGGACTTGATGAAGTACAACGGCTGGCTTGTCTGGGAATAACAGGTGCTACCAACTACTAACCTCTGGAAGTTCCACTAGGACTACAACTTCAACACCTTGTCATAGAGCATGAAGTCATGCGTACTGCATACAGACTCAAAGGCGCAAGCCAGTGGATCGGTAGTGGGGCAGACCATGGACACTCAGCTATCTGAAACAAGGCAAAGAAAGGATGTGCAGTCCTATTAATGGAAAGAGACAGTACCCTGCCTGTTCCGGATTTCATGAAAGGGGGCCAATAGCGTCGCTATCTCCACAAGGGAGGAATGGGAAGACAATGCGCCTTGCAGCCCCACAAACATTGGATCAATCTGATACCTGGAAGGATCAACATTTGGAGGAATGTTCGGCGAAGAGGTTCATGGAGGAGGATTAAAGAGAGAAATCTCAGTTCCCCTAGGCAAATATGCGTCAGTTTTCCAGGCTGAAGTATATGCTAATGGAAGTCGGGGACCTACTACTATCTACTCGGGAAGCAAAGCGGCTATTATGGCGTCAGGCGCAAACAGAAAATTATCCAAACTGGTGTTCGATTGCAGAAACGCCATTTGAAAATGAGCAAAGTCAGCCTCATATGGGTCTCAGAACACTCAAGTGTCCCTGGGAACAAAGAAGCTGACAGATTGGGCAAGATGAAATCGAGAAAGGGCTCTTTCTTATCTTGGAAATACCTAGTAGCATGGCAATATAAAACATGGAGGAACTGCTACAAAAGCAGTTCATCAAAACATGGCAAGAGGCGCCATGCATGAGGCTCCTAACGGGACACAATCACCTGAACAGGCACATGGTGCTCATCGGTATGCAGATGGTGCCTGGAAGATGACGAGACATCGTCGCACATCCTCACTGAGTGTTCCGTTTTGGTTCACCAGAGCATAATTCTGAACCCATAGGACGTCAATGAGAGTCATCTGAGGAAAGTGCTGGATTTCGTCAAAGAAATCGGCATGTCCAGCTGATCCTCAGAGCAAGTGGGCGCACAATATGCTCAAATAGAGAGGCCTACGGGAACGGAAGCGGTCCACCCTGTGCGGAATAGAAGAAGGAATGCAAGAAGAGTATCAGGATTGGTCTATTCCAAGGCACTTATAAATCCTTCAAAAAACGTCAGCATACAATTGTTAGACTCCAGTAGGGATGACTTATGTTGCCCGATAGGTCCACTTACTGGCTACTGTCGTCTGAATCACTACATGTCAAGACTAGGTCTGACGGACAATCTGGTATGCTGTCTTTGACTTGAAGATGACGAAACACCAGAGCACATACTTTGCAACTGCCACGCCGGGACAGAATCATATTTTCGACGTTTGGCAGAGCCTCACTCCTGCCATCGGACCTGAAAGATCATTCACCAAACTAATCTACTTCGTGAAGAAACTGGACATATTTGGTGAAATATGAATTGGTGTGGGCCCCAATAGGTCGCAGTGGAGGACCGTGAGAGACCCACTCACTTGGAACTCAACCTAACCTACGCCAAGTCCAGAAGCAGACTGCGCCGAACCATCGGAAGGGATATTGAAATTGGAAATTCCGGGCAAATGGATTGAATGGGAATCAGTTATGCTCCAACCTGTGGACCGTAAATACGCTGTCTACCGCCGAGCCAGGGCCTGACGTTACCAGATACCAGATATTTCGCCAAAGGAGCATTCTGAAGTATTTGGAATCTCCACCAGTAGTCTTCCGAATGTTGACTCAGATAACCCGAGGAGAAGACTGGAAAATATTCGAAGTCTGTAAATATATGTCAGTTGGGTCGTAGGCATTTTTTGGTCTTGCCACACTAACAGTCGCGCAGGCCAGAAATAGGAGTAGGGAATAAAACCGTTATTGGAAGGAGCTTTAAGATAAATGTCGAGAACCGAGTAAGATACCATTCACATGGACCATTGCGAACTGCTTGCCCGCCTCGTAGTTTTCTCCGCTTGTGAGTTCGACTATGACACCCATTTTCAATTCTGTATTTTTACTGTACACTAGTATTTTTTCAGTAGTTATATTATCATGATTATTTCTCCTACGATTCATTCAGTTCCCTTGGATTTCTAGATTGATCATAGTATCCAGAAAGTTACGGTTGTGCTTATGTCGCATACTGATTTTGCTGGGGGTTGTGTTTGATTTTTATAGGAATTTGTATTAACTTATTTTGTGATAAAGTATTTGTCTTTCTGTTACAGAAATACTTCCGAATGGACATATTTCAAGGCGTTGGAGTTTGTACAGTGAATTTGGCAAACGACATGAAGGAATACATGAGAGGAATATTTCTTATAATGTGAGTACAATGAAAAATTAATTCCTCCAATCCACTACAAATCATCCATATATATTCACTCGAGATATTCTCTTTTGTTGTCCCTCCACAATCTCAACGGAGGAATGAAAATCTATATAGAACTGACTACAATGTGCATTCTGATGAGTGCAAAACCCAGAGTGCAAAACAAATCTGAATAACAAAAAATATATATTGGAAATAACCTATTTTAGCTTTCCCAAAATTCCACTTTCGAAGGTTTGAAACAGTTCTTGAATCTTTTTTCAATATTATTATGGTATTCAAACTCATGTTCATCAATGAAGAAAGAATGATGTATGATGATGATTATTATGAATCACTTTTATCCATCACAGCAACTAGGTGAAGGTTCAGCTCAATGTTTCTCCAGGAACAAAGAAAACTCAACAAAGCAATTGGAGATTATATCCAATATCATTTGATGTGGATGTTATATATAAAGATATCAATTTTTCCCTGCGTTCATATGATACAGAGCGAAAGTAATTGACATGACAATTCACAATACCGCAAAAGTTCAATTTTCTTCAAGAATGGGGCGTAGACAACAAACATGTTTGTTCAGGTGTGTGAGCTGGAATGTATTTCAATTTATATGAGATGTTTGGAATTGAGTGCTCCGTGGATACAGGACAAAACATATCATAGTGCTTGACAGTGGAATAAATGAATCTCCACGTGCATGTGACTAAAGTAGGGTAGACTGGGTTTGGTTGGAACAATGTTGCCCCCATCAATCGTATCGTCGGCATTATTTGAGACATCTGTGAAGGTAATACATCAAATTGAGAGTTGTTCATATTCAAATAGGTATCTCAATTTGAATTCCATATGTGAAATTCACCCGACAGGGGCAATTGAAAGTCAAGTCAACACATAAATCGAACAAATAATCAATTAATATTGTTTTATCACTCACAAATAACAGATAAATTTCCTTATATTATTTAAAGGCTCATGTGGTACCTTTCTCAATAGTCTTTCATGATTGGTCGATGAAGAACTATTTGACCTCTCTCCTGAGTTCTCTCCCGATCTGCAATTACCACTGAACAACATGAACTGTGATGAAATATTTTTGATGACAAGGAGGAATCATCAACATCATATCAGAGCTCATTTGATATGAAAAACTAACTGAAGTAATTTAATCCAATGAAATTAGGAGCACTTCTGCTGAGAAAACGTCTTAAGAAATATCCAAACAGAACTACTTGGCATAACAAAAATTGTGAGACTGGATCACAGGAAGAATAAATCTGCTTCACAGTTGTAGCAGAGGTAGTGCTGAGGGTAGCATCTATCCATTCTCCGTGTACTCAAATTCGGCATTCTGTGCATTGTAGACTTTTCTCACTGGGCCAGCTCTCTCAATACCCTCTCTTTCGTCTATCAGTTGTTGTTTTCATCTGCTCAGCTTTCGATCGTCTTCATACTCTTGCCTGATTGCCTCTATCTCAGGAAAATCTTCCCACATTATCTCGATATTTGTGGACAAGATGGATCGAGTTGTCTGAAAGCACTCCTTTCTCAATCTAATCTGGGCGCGGTTCTCTAAAATTCGGAATTATCTCAGGCGCCACCTCCTATTACAGTGGGTAGGCCATTTGTTTCGAGCAGCCTCAGTGGAGAAATAACACTACAGCTATCACTATAGACTGACAAAGCTCAACGGACAGAAGGAAAGATTTAACTCGCCCTTCACTGAGTTTAATACCTGAGTGTACTCGAAGTACTATACTAAGTAATGAAATACTGGATTCAAATTACTTATATCAACTATATTCCTATTATACAGGGTGGCTGAGGGCAGCCTCAGTTATTCTACAGGAAAAACAATGAAAACTATAGGAGGGAAGGGGTGATGAATGGTTTCGAATCACTTTTCACTGTGCTCGCTTCACTCACGGTTCCGGACTATAACGTGGTAGTTGCCAATCTACTCGAATCGGTACTGATCTCCCCTATGTGTTCTGGCCACGTTTCTCTCTCCTGGCCGGATTTGATGCTCATGTGCGAAAGTCCGTTTTTGTTATCGTAAATTTCCTCGATACTCATATCAGAATATTATAACAACCTATTTCGGGTCCTTGGGCTGTGACGTCAGAGCGTCTGCTGAGAGCTGGTGTCGCGGTGGATACTTGCTGGGTAGTAGTCGGCGTGGTTGCTGGGTTGCCCCTGCATGCCGGGCTCTGCAGGGGCGGACTGAATTTCCCTTGCTACTCGTGGGAACAACATGAACAAAAATAATGAAAAAAACAAAAAACAGACTGGGGTCCCAACCAGGATACAAGGGGCGCTCACAGAAGGAAACAAGAATAGAAGGAATTCAATCGGTTCGAGTACCGGACAAAAAGTGAATGAACGAGCCGGGGAAAACAGTAAGGCACTGACAGATAAAGTGACTAGGAGTAATTCAGCAGGATCGCCCAGTGATGTAGGAAAGAAATCTGGAACAACATCTCTCCATAAGAACGTAGCTGTGCTGGATATGAAGTGGGAAGAGGAGTCCGGAAGGAAAAGGAAGAGGAATAGTATCGGTGAGGAACGAGGGGCGAAGAAAAGGGGATGGCAGCTAGATAAATTTAAAACGCTCACCAAGCATGTGGACTCTATTGCCAGGGAAATGAAAATGAGAACCAGGGACAAGCCTGAAGTGGGAGACGGCATTGGTGACCTGGTGGACATGTTGAGCAGCATGACAAGCCAGCTCATGACCAGCGATATGCAAGAAGCACTTATACATTATGGAACAGACGAACAGGTTAGTACAGCTGAGGAAATCGGCGGCTCTCCAGAGGCAGGCAACGAACAAACAGTGAAACCCGTCTGCACCTGCACGTGCACGTGCTTAGCTTCGAGGCTCAGTTCACCGGAAGATCTGCGAGACGTTTACGATTACGAGGGTTTTGAACAAGTAGGTAGGCTGCAGTGGGACAAGTCGGTCTTCACTAATACGGGGGTCATCGTGGGAAATCCTCTCAACACGGACGACTCGGTGGTGAAGGTGGTCATGGTAGAACCGGACGACCCAGGAATGGATAACAGCATCCAGAAACTGTATAGAGACAAGTTCCCTGAGCTCGCCAAGATAGGGGGGGATTTTGAGGTAATTGAACAGACAACAAGGGTGAGAGGAACCGGCAACTGTACCAGAACGAAGGTAATCAGGATAGCGCACAACGGGACCCCCCCAGGACTGTGGCCTTTATTGGAACAAATCAGGAGTGAAACTACTGGCGACGCAAGTGTGTGTATTCATCATGTAAAGGGTATGAGTGTCGATATGCTCCGCAAGATGGTAGAGTGCGTCTTCCATGGGAAAAAAACAAGGGTGGACATCTACACGACGTCCCTACCTAAGGGGAATCCCAGAGAGAGGAGCACCTACGGGGTTATAGTAACGCAGGCAGACGGAAGGGTGTCATATAGTGACGTATTGAGCAAGCTCAAAACAGCAGTCGGTAGCACCGACTACGTAGAAGCGATTATGGGAATAAGGAGCACAAGAGACGGTAACCTGCTCCTCACACTGGATAGAGATCCTGAAGCACTGGGTGCGATAAATAAGGCTCTGGGAGACGAAGGATCCCTAAAAACAAGGAGGCTAGGGGAAGATCCCTCTGAATCAATTAATCTCAGGGGCATGTCAGGGGACGTTACTGAGGATGATATCATCGGTGCTATCAGATCAAGGATTGGGATATGGAACCAAGACTGCAAGCTCAGCCGCATAAGACCACTCGGCAATCAAACCGCAGCGGCTACGTTAACCCTCCCGAGAGAACATGCAAGGGCACTGATGAAATATGATACCATCAGGATAGGTCTTGTTCGATGCCAAATTGAGAGACGGGTGAACGTGCCCAAGTGTGCAAGGTGCTGGAGTTATGCACACAAAAAGGAGGCTTGTGAAGGGCCGGACAGGACGAAGAGCTGCTATAGATGCGGGCAAGAAGATCACTCCGCCGCCAACTGCAGCAAGGAAGAGCATTGCCCCATCTGCCGGGAAAATGGTCACAGAGTGGGCACAATAAAATGCCCAGCATTTAAAGAGGCACTGAGGACAGCCAGGTCAGGAAAAAGACATGGCGGGAGGGAAAGCAGGACCATGGTGGACGATGGCGTGTTCCGACAGGGAGAACCAAACGTCTCTACATTCACAAAGGACAGTACACTGCATGGGATACCGACCCAGGACGAATTGAATGAATCCCACTCCGTTCTGATTGGGCTAATAGACGAATCGCTCACCGGGCGTAATGATGTAGGGGTAGGGGGAGGCCATACAAGGCTTAAAAATGATCCAGATATTACAGGTGAATGTCGATAGACGGAGACATGCGCAGCACCTGCTGCTGAGGACGGCGATGGAAATACACGCGGACCTGGTTCTCATCCAGGAACCGTGTCTATCCATCACTAGGGCAGATACCAGATGGATTATGGACTTGGATGAGAACACAGCGGCCTGGTGCAGAAACAGAACGTGCGAGTCACCAGCCATACAGCGGAACACGGCTTCACTTGCCTAGACTTTGATGGCTTTGCTATCTACAATTGCTACATCTCACCCAACTCCACTCAGACTCGATTCCAGCAATATTTCGACGAGCTGGCGCAGCATGTGCGGGACGGAAACAGGGAGGTGATCATATTGGGCGACTTCAATGCAAAATCCAGCTTGTGGACAGGCAACATCACGGACGCGAGGGGACGGTACATTGAGGACTGGATGAACGCAACGAATATGATGGTACATAATTGCGGAAGGGAACCCACCTTCGTAAGAGCGGCCCAATCGTCAATCATAGATATTACCCTAGCTTCCGACCGGATCTCTACGAAGGTTAATGACTGGCAGGTCTCGCAAGAGGAATCCGGTAGTCTCCACAGATATATAACCTTCCGGGTAGAGACCAATCTCCAGGTCAAGAGGACAGAACAGCCGCGGCAGAGATGTATAGATCAAGTGACCCTCAAGGATACCCTGCAACTGCTTGAACATAACATTACTGACACTCAGGGCTCACAGAGGTAATTAGGAATGCTCAAGAAAGTAGCACGGTGCGGACCAACGCAGGGGCGGACAGAAAGCAACCCGTATGGTGGAATGATACCATCAAGGAGAGCAGGCAATCCTGTACAAACGCTAGGAGAGAGCTCACCAGAATGCGCGGCAGGACAAATGCCCCGCAAGACCAGGTTGACGAACTGGAAAGGGTCTACAAGGAAGCGAGGAAGGCGATGAAGAAAGAAATTATTAGGGCAAAAAGGAGGAGTGGAAGTTGCTGTGCGACAGACTGGAGGAGGACCCATGGGGGCAGGGATATCGGATCGCGATCAGGGACCTGAAGGATTCAGGTCTCCGTACGAGATGGATGAAGCACGCAGGAAAACATACTGCTTGAACTCTTTCCTGGGACAGCAGAGGTTGACCCTGAAAACCAGGAGCCTGACATAGAACTACCCTCCACCCATTTACTAGGGAAGAGCTAAAAGAGGCAGCGCGGAAGCTGAAGAGCAGGAGATCCCCGGGCCCGACGGGATCCAACCGGAGACGGTGAAGTACGCCATAGAGGCGATACCAGACACAATACTCACGATAATGAATGGATTACTCAGAGAAGGAGTCTTTCCAGGCAGCTGGAAAAAGGCAAGGCTATCCTGATTCCCAAAGGGATTCAAGAATAGATGGGAAACACAGACCAATCTGTCTCTGGACTGCCTTGGGAAAATATATGAATACCTATTGAAGGCCAGGCTGGAAGAGGAGTTAGGAAACAGAGAGGGCATAGCCAGCACCCAGTTCGGCTTCATAGCCAAAAGATCAACGGTAGGAGCCATCAAGCACGTGCTGGAGAGGGTGAACAGTGCTCGGACGGTATGGGGAGCGGTGCTCATGATTGACATGAAAAATGCCTTCAACACGGCAAAGTGGCACCTGATAAAGCACGAACTGGGCCGGCTTCAAATTAGCCCCTACTTACGCCTTGCAATCGGGAGTTACTTATGCGAGTCGAGAGCTGACCTCTGGGAAAATAAGGATGAACCTGACACAGGGTGTCCCGCAGGTTCCGTACTCGGTCCCACTTTGTGGAACGTGTTATACAATGGCATCCTAACGCTGGACCTCCCGAAGAATTGCGCGACCGTCGCGTACGCCGACGATCTTGCACTTATAATCACGGCCGACAAAAGTGACGAGCTGACGCGCACTGCAAACCAGAGCCTAGCAATAATTAAACGCTGGACGGAGGATAATGGGTTAGAGATTGCCCCGCAGAAAACCGAGGCTATCATAATTAGGGGACGCAGGAAGAGGGAAGGAATTCGCTTCGAGCTGGCTGGCACGGAGATAATTCCAAAAAGATTCGTTAAGTATCTCGGGGTTTGGCTTGACGACAAACTGGGGTTTAATAAACACGTCAGGGAGACTTGTGACAAGGCGAATAGGCAGGTGACGGCCCTAACGAGGGTCCTTTCAAACACAAGGGGACCTGGCCTATATAAGAGAAGAGTGATGTACGGAGTGGTGCAGTCCGTCCTCCTATACGCGGCTCCCGTGTGGGGCGATGTCACCAGAGTGAAGACATACAGGGGCATGTTGATATCAACGCAGCGGAAGATGCTACTCCGCGTGGTCATGGCCTATAGGACTGTGTCGGCTGACGCACTGTGCGTCATAACGGCAATACCGCCAATAGACCTCATGATAGAGGAAAGGATACGTCTGGATTCCATTCCCAATCTGACTGAAAGGGGAAAGAAGGAAGAGAGGAACAGGACCATTGAACAATGGCAAACGCAATGGGAATAAAACCATAGGAAAAGCCGCGGACGATTGGTGCTTGTATTGTGGTGAATGGGATGACCCAAATCACACAATATTTGGATGCAAGAGATGGGAACGAGAGCGACACAACGCGGAAATGGCCTTGGGGGTAACAATTGTGCCTGAGAACATGATCGGACTCATGATCACTGATGAAAGAAGATGGCAGGCGGGCTACAATTTTCTAAGACAGGTGATGGAGGCTAAAGAAAGGGAAGAGAGGGCTATGCAAAGGCAGGACCGATTCCCAATAAATGATGGAGATGAACTGTGATATTTGAGTCTGTGATACCTATGTTTGTGATATTTTAGTATAGTATTTTATTTATTTTATTTATTTATGTACTGTACGTGACGTGACGTGGAAAATCCATGCGAAGATAGAGAAAGAAGCAGCTGCATGGTACGCCGCCTATGCTTGACGCTATGTCGACAAGATGGTCCCAAGCATAGGAGGGCGAGGGGGGGGGGGGTTTTAGTCGGAGTTGCGCCCGACACTACCTGAGCTGATAGACACAAGGCTCAGGTGCCAAGCGGTTTCCCCCTTCAAAACCAAAAAAAAAAAGTAGTCGGCGTGGTGTATCTTTCAATTGTGGGATCACAACTGATACAATCAGTCACTTCTCGTGAAGATCTCTAAATATCTTTCTCCCGTTGCTAGCCCTACGCTGTTTACCTTTTTATGCACTTTGGAAATTATTAAGCCCATTCGGTGCAGCGCGCCATGTAAATCTTCGGAGTGCTATTGTTAAAACTTGGGTCAGTTGGAGACTCTGAAGACCCCAACACTGACCAGCCATTGTTAAAATCTGGGTTTATACAGAGGGGTATGAATTCACACACCACTCCAAAAAAAAATCAAGTGTTTGTCGAACCTCACAGTAACTTTCATCAAAGAAACCCTATAGAAAATCCAATAGAAGGATTTAACAAATACCGTCAAATGATGTCTTACTATACTGGTATTGATTGTATTCAATCTACTCAATACGAAATATTTTTCACACAATTGACTGTACAAAGGCGTGTCTTATAAAAAGTCGTTGGAGGTCCTATACTGAGGGTGGTGCAACTGAAAGTTATTGACCAAAACAATTCACCTCGAAAGCGGCCTGTTGAAGAAATTCACTCAGTACACGATCTAGGTTCGTTTTGATCTATGTACTCGGTCATACCTCAAGCTATCAGAATAAATGAAATAATAATATAGTTGTGAATTTAAAAGATATAATTAAGATCAATCTTCAAACCAGTACACAAAACCATCAATCAATAAATCTTATAAACCCATTGTGAATAAATTCACCGGAAAATATGAATATAAAAACACCAATAAAATCATAGCAATAATCAATATCATATCAATTACACAGTTTAATAATTTTGAAGCATGAACAATATATTTCAATACAAAGGTAGAACAATTAAACATTGCCATATATTTTAATACTTCTTTTATGCTATACTCTAAATTTTGTATTTGTCAAGGTTCACAAATCTAAAATACTTAATTCAATTCTTTGGGTTAAAAGAATCAACATTGTGATTGCCTTTCTTCTTTGAACAACAACTTTAGTATGTTGCTGGACTTATAACATAACATAATAGCGAGATTCTCAATCATAATCAATGGATAGTATTAATCGTTTTATACCTATTTCTAAAACAAGCAACTATCAAAATCTGTTGAATAATAAATATTTATCGAAGTAATTGAATCAAACTTCAATGAATTCAGAGTATTAATGGGGAAAAATGTCCATTTCATAAAGCCTGGTACCCAATACAATCAAAGAGAAAATATATGTAGTTTCACCTTGTATATAGACACCCATACGAAGATCACTTCACTAAAATAAATTCCGATATTTAATCTTGCAAATAGTTTTATTTAAGTGATTTTTTGTTCGATTCAATCTTTAGAACTCCCGATAAGTATTTAATATATTTATTTACTACTGGAGCAATGATGAATTTCGGATGAATTCCACTAACTACATATCAGTGTATGCAATTCGACTTGTTCTCGTTGCGGCTGCGATGTTGGAGTTGATTTATAAAATAGTTGAGAAACTCATCGGTGTGAGTTCTAATGACTGGTACATTCCAAACTTTGTTGCATCTGAATATAACTTAAAGTAGAAAAAGTCTCAATCTATTTGACTAAAATATGATCTGATCAAAATATCTCAATTTAAAATGATAATGCGCATTTTGAGGTACATACTGACTTGAAATTAATACCCGTACGGAATGACTATTATTGTTCCAAAACTGTTTATATATCCGCGTAATCCCACATACAGAAAAAAAGTTTTAATCTACTATACAATTCCCAATTGGCTTTGTTTTATTTTTGAATGTAATCACACATTCTCGTCTACGATGATGCAGCTGTGCATTTTTCTTTGTTTTAGGGTCGATTATAAATAGGTAATCTATGTTCTGATGATCTTTGTTGTACTTCTATTCATAGGAACAAATGTTCAACTTTCCTGGTTTCACACGTGCAGTATACTTATCATTTCTTGTCTCCAGCCAAGATATATGATGTTATTTTTTTAATTTTTCGGCGCATTGAGTTCAATACTCGTTAGAATAGAATAATTTTTACGTAATAAGAATTTATATATCAATACTGGATTTTTCATAGTTTACATGTAAACTTTCTAAATGAATATATTTTTTCGAATAATATTTTTTTTCCAAGCTCTATAGGTAGATCATGACAGTATCGTTAGGACGACAAAATATTTCTCTCGCTGGCTGGAGATCGACTGCTCCTCGTTTGCCGACGCGACGGTTGGTCCAACTACCTTACGTTTGTCTCGAATGGGTCTATGCGTGTGTTATTATTACAGCGGTATAGCGTGGCACCAGGGTGGAGAGGAATTTTATTTATACCGAAATGAATATGTTGGCTTATTTCTGTCTTAACCCCAAACGAATGACGGCTCTAGGCCCACTCATAACGGAGATATAATTTCAATTGTAAGTTCGACACACACATTGAATACAGAAGACCCCAGCTGTGGTATTCCATCGTGTTCCACCGAGCAATATTCCAAGTTTTTTCTTCGAATGAGAATTTGTATAAATAAATGATTGATCTATAACTGCTAGTATTGGATATATATATATATATATATATATATATATATATATATATATTTATATATATTTATTGTCATTATATCAAATATTTGATATCTATTGAAACAATTTAAAAAAAATTATACTTATACATCACATGAATACCTAATATGATGGTTTCACAATTTTTCTGTACACTTTGCTTTTCTGCAACCTTTCACCATCCTATGTTCGACGCAAATCATCAATGGAGTATTTTTATTGACATCAATGGGTTTCCAACTTTCCATTTACATTGCACAACCTGTAAGAAGAATAGACATCAATATCTACAAACAAAATCTTAGAATTCGAACAGATAAAAATTATATATGAGCAAGAACATCCTGCATGCTAACTTAGAAACTCAAAGGAACATCACAGGGATATGTCAAATAATTTCTCAATTTTTTTTTATTAAATAACAAATCTGAGAACAGAAAATTGTTGAATGAGAATCCATAACCAATTTCTAAAAATAATATTAGGTGTAAATATAAGTTCCATAGTTTAGAATGAGAAAAGTTGCTCTTTAAAGTGTGGAAACTAGAATTTCGTACCCAAAATCCAAAACTGATGGTTGCTACAGGAGAAAGAAAACAGAGGGTCAAAAAAGAATAATTTTGGAGGAAGCGTTAGAAAAATTTTCATCAGATAAATGAATCCAAATGAGCAGAAAACACAACTGTAAGAGCAATTCCAGTCAATAATCCAAACCAAGAAACAGCCTACAACTATTTGAGCAAGAAACCCCTTACCTGCTATCCAGATCACATTCCACATAGGACATAACCAACGATAAAAGGGAGGCAACGTCGGACAGGTTCACTCTCCAAAGCACTGGACACAGCCAGGAGTCTTCTTGAGTTTACATACGTAACGAACTATACATGTACTTTTCAAAAACACAAATAAACGAAGTGATATCATTGGTATTAGACACTTTTTTGGGGTATTTGATAGTATTTATCCACAGTGGTGAACTTAATTTCATATTTATAACCACTTTGTGAATGTAGCCTGTAGATATTTATCTGCTCATCCATTTTATTGCGCATGAGTAAGTCATGTGATAATTTTTCAAGTTCATAGATTCAATTATATTTAATATAAGCTAGATATTGCAGGAGTGGGATTTTGAAACATTTGGAAATGCATTTCAATAAAAGGAAAACAAATTTATCTATTTTCTATTTCGTTATTCATCATTTGATCATATCACGAACTATGAAACAATAGCTTGACTTCAAACAAAGCAACTAGATGGCGCAACTAAACTCTGCAGAGCTGAAGGATGATTATGTATCTATAGGCGTACCGGCCGAGCTGGAATAAGTGACAAAGAAAAGGTTAAATGGCGTTTGAAAAAGAGTAAGGACAACATAGCCGGATTTTCTATTTTTATGATAAGTATTTTTTTTAAAGGATCAAGTGAAATTGATAATAAATCGAAGAAATCAAGTTTACCATCACAACAAATTGCAAAATTATTGTGATGACTAGTGGCTAATAAAATAATAATAATCAATCAATAAAAACGAAATAAAATAAGCAATCCACAACATCAAAATAATATTGTCGATCAACGCGAAGCAGAATGGCCCATATAATAATTGTAAGAAGGTATATCAACTAATTTTGAAAAGAGAAAATGTTATAGAAATTGATAAGAAAAATATTTGTTCAAAATCAAAATAGTATATAGGAAAAAACTCAATTTGACATTCTAAAATTCTTGGATGGACATATTTGTATAAGTGTGAGAGGAGAAAATGGATTTGGGAGATGGTAAAAAAGTTGGTTTGGAAGGAGGTGCAGAAGGTAGAGAGAGGGGTGATCGGGAACAAGGAGAAAGTAGTAATGTGAGAGGGAGTGAAGATCAAAGTGAAAGGAGAGAAAGGGACAGTCAGTTACAAAAAATAATGGAATTTTCGAAAGAAAACTCAGCAAGAATGGAGAAAAGAATGAATTGAAATTCAGTAAGATTGAAAAAAAATCTCAAAGAAAATATGGCAAGTATGGAAGATGAAATGAATGAAAATATGACGAATATGGAAGATGATATGAAAGAAAGCGTGGAAGATGAAATGAAAGAAAACACAGCAAGAATGGAAGAAAAAATGAAGAGAATGAATGATGGAATGAGATAAAGTATGGGAAAAATGAAAGAAAGAATGAAGGATGTATTGAAAAAAATATAGGTGTGAAAAAAAGGAAAAAGGAAAAAAAAAATTGAAAGGAAATAAAAAGAACTCTCAAAGATGCATGAACAATTAGAGACAAGATCAGAACAAAATAATACAGAATTTTATGGATAAAAGATATGAGAATTAATATTGACAACAGTAATGAAAAATGTATGAATGACATAAATATCCTCGATAAAAAGGTTGATACACAACAAAAAGATACGAATAGAAATTGATCACAGTAGAAAATAAAATATCCAATATAGAGGTAAGAATTAATTTGATTGAAAACGATAACCAGAATCAAGAAAAATAAAAAATTTTAGAAGATAAAATAAAAGTATTGGAGCAAAGGAAATTAGATGGCAATATAGAAAATAGGACAGTAAACAGCAATATGAAAAATTCACACCCCATAACTTTCATAAAAATTATAAAAAATGAAACCAGGAATATAAATTCAATAGAAGAATTGAAAGATATTATTAGGCAATATTTTCTCAATCAACCCTGTGTTTGGTTTAACAGCCAAGAAAAAAATATCAATAATTTTCAAGATTTTGAAAATTTATTCATTAAACAATATTGGGAGGTTAATGCTCAATTGATTGTCAGAGACAAACTACAATTTGACAAGTTTGATGAAAAAATAAGTATGAATTATAACAATTAATTATGCCATATAACTTTTTGCAATGTAGCAATACCTCAACCCGGTTATGGGAGAAGAAGAAATAGTCGGCAACATAAGCAGACACTTCAAACAGGAGATCTTTGAAATGATAAATATGCATGAAAAAAAAAAAATTAATATAACCTTTTATTCAAATACCCTAAAAAGTACAAAATAATTGCTTTGGATGTGTGACGTAGGTTATTCCGTGAGTTCTAGATTCAAGAGCTTGTCGCGCAAAGTTTTCATTTCGAATACAGATGCGACAAGCTTTTGAATCTATAACTCACGGAATAACCTATGTCATATTAAGTATGGCAATCCATTCTCATGAATCCCGATGAACAAATGCCATGCATTCTGACAGGAGGTATTTGAATGGCCGCCATACTGAAAAAACTTTTTTTTTTCAATATATCATTAAAATAATTGGTCAGTGTCAGAAAATAATACTCTAATCTATCCATTCAAAAATTGCACAAATTACGCCTCCAACACACTTACTCGAATTTACATCAACCGAATAGAACGAGACTTGGCACAAAAATATTTTCTATCAATGTCTCCGAAATGGGCCAAGTTGGTTTCAGAAGTTTCGAAATGACAGCTCTTGAAAAATCTCAATTTTTCATTCTTGAGCTTTACAGGACCTTATTGTATTTTGACATTTCTGGATTTCTGAATTTAATATTAGATATTATTGTTCTGAGTGAAATCAAGATTGAAACCAAAGTAAGTACTGTCTAAATCATTGTGTTTTTTTTTTTTTAATATTAATTTAAAAAAAATTTTTTTTTTTAGTTGAATAGATTACAAAGAAATATTGAAAACATTCAGAGAGATTGGAACTCTTCTTCAATTCTTTATTGTGAGTTTGAGGTTTATAGAAAAATAGAAATGCTATTTGTGTTTTCCAGTGAATAGATGTCCTATTTTTTCTGACACATGATTCGTTCGCTTGATTGATGGCTTTTTCAGAATCAATAATTCAATTCAAAAATGTATCTAACCGACTGGCTGCGCCATAGATTTCTTTATCAATTGAAAGAGGCAAAATACAGTAATTTCAGGTTTTATGTATTATTATTACTCATTAGATATTCAATTTCCATCGTCGCAGTCTTTATCTGATGATATTGGCGATAAAAATAATCTTCCTCTTTTTCCCAATTTTCAGTGTCCTCGTCAGAGCTCACAGTTTCTGCAGTTGTTATGAATCGGTGATATTGAATCAAGTTTATCACAAAATTGCACAAGTTACCCCTCCACCACACTTATTCACTTCACACCTATGTGCGTATTTCGATAACTAAGTTATAATCATCAGTCAACTGTGGATAACTGCGGAATACTATTGAATGATCGATTGAAATTCAAGTTGCGCATATCAAACTCAACAGTTCCGAAATTATACGCTTTGCCAAATATTCATACACCCGGTAAAAGTATGAGACCAATTGTGTCAGGTATCAATTCTCCAACTTATAACCTGTCAAAATGGATATCGGACGAGTCGATTATCCACCTATCCAGTGAAATAGTTTATTTATCAAGAATTCTTATGAGTTCATCAATAAAATCAGGAATTTTACTTTGGTGGAAGGTGAGATTTTGGTTTCGTTCAATGTGAGCTCTCTGTTTCCGAATGTACATATTCCTGAAACCTAACAGTACATGAAACAACTTTCCGAGTCGAACAAGTTTGAAACAGAAAGAGTCGAGGAATTTTTGAAAGTGACATCCTTATGCATGGATCAAAACTATTCCATATTCCAAGATAAATTCTACCAACAGAAGGAAAGGACTGTCATGGGCAATTGTCTATCACCATTCATAGCAAACCTTTCCATGAGTAAATTCGAAACGAGTCTGAAACTTCAAAGTCAATATTTCCAAAAAAATTGGCTCAGGTACGTGTATGATGTGTTTTTTATTTTTGATACGAAAAATCAAAACAAAGACGTCTTCCTAACATCCATGAATTCAGTGTTCGAACGAATTAACTTCACGGTAGAAATGGAAGTTGACGGACGATTACCTTACCTTGACACTCTGGTCATCAGAAAAAAAAGAGCATTTGTGAAAACACATCTACAGAAAGCCCACCCACACGAACAGGTTCATTTCAACCGATTCAAAACACCACATTCAACACAAAACGGCTAGTTTCAATTTTCTTATACACAGAGTCGTGAACTTCCCATTGAATGTTGATCGTTTTCAGAATAACTTACCGAAGGGAGATTAAGTCAAGTGTGGCTGACCATATGATAGAATTTCGTCACAAAATTAACATTCATAATTTGAAAATGATCAAATCAGTCAAAGACACTTGAAGATTAGACTGCCTGGAGAGTATAGTTATCCACAAAAACCATAATAAAAATTTACTTAATGAGGATAATGGGCCTATGTATTCACCATTGTTTTTCTTGATCCCCATAGAACCACCAAGATCCCATTAGCGATTCGAAGAACAGTAATTAGTATAGAATAACCCAATTAGAAACAGCAGGTGTGAATTGTTAGATAATGTTTGAAGGTTGTAGACGATGTGGTAACTTGATTACTATCGTTTCGGACGTCCATCGTCTCAATGTATTTAAAAGGTTTTCACGACGTTTCGAATGCTTGTATCTGCAATCGTCTTCAGGTGAATACTGACAAGTTTAGGTGCTACTTACCAATTCATACGACTGTCAGCGCAATGATGCGTGCAAGTCCGCCATGTGCAGCGGTGCGTGTAATTTCGCGCGGTGTGGTGGTGCGTGAAGTTTCGCGCCCCTGCAGCCCGCCAGGAAGAGCAATCAGGGGTTTCCATACGTTCTTGATCTCAACGCTTGGTTGAC
Organism: Gonioctena quinquepunctata; assembly: GCA_018342105.1. Classification (NCBI taxonomy): domain Eukaryota; kingdom Metazoa; phylum Arthropoda; class Insecta; order Coleoptera; family Chrysomelidae; genus Gonioctena; species Gonioctena quinquepunctata. Next base: position 298,944 of record JAFIRS010001250.1, on the reverse strand, counting down.
TAAAGGCGTTATTGGCTTCGATGTAGGCGGCCTCTTTGAACTTTCGTTTGAACCAATGCTGCTCTCTATGTAGAACACTTGCGTCGTCCCATAGAACTCGATGGTGCTCAGTCCAGGCGTGGTCAGCGATTCCCGATTTTGATGTTTCTCCACGTTGAGTCCATTTCTTGTGCTCATCCACTCTTACCGATAACGGTGTCTTCGTCTCTCCAATGTAGGAATCTCATTCACATGGAACTTCATAAATGCAATTCTTACTGATTTCATTTTTATTGTCAGGTTTGCTCTTGGTCAGGTAACTCCGTAAAGTACTGCCGGATTGGAAGCAGCTCTTGATGTTGAACTTGTTTCCGATCCTTCTGATCTTCTCGGAGACACCTCTGATGTACGGAAGGCAGATCACTGTGATTTGTTGTTGCTCTTAAGATGTCTTCGTTCTCCGGAGTTGTTTCAATACTTCTTCTAGGAGTTTCTTGGGATATCCATTCCGGTGGAAGTCCTCTCTGATGTGGTTTAATTTGGCATCTAGTGACTCCACGTCGTTGCATATGTGCGTCGCTCTCTCCACCAATGTTCTCACGATCCCTGTCTTCGTCGAACTCGGATGGTTGGAGCTGTAACTGAGGTACTGCCCCGTATGTGTCTTCTTTCTGTAGACGGAGGTGCGAATTTCATTGCCTATTCTCTCAACGTTCACATCGAGGAAGGGTAAGACACTGTTGGTTTCCATCTCCATCGTGAACTTGATCGTATCCCTGATTCTGTTAATTCCTGAGAAGAAGTCCTGGAGATGTTCGTCTCCGTGATTCCATACAATGAAGGTGTCATCCACGTACCTCAACCACAGCTTTGGTTTGTATTCTGCCTTCCGTATAGCCAATTCTTCGAACCACTCCATGTATATGTTGGCGATGATTGGAGAAAGGAAAGATCCCATCGGGAGTCCGTCGACTTGAGAGAAGAATTGGTCCTTCTCCTGGAAATATGAGTTCTGTAGGCAGCACTGCAGTAATTCCAATATTGCCTGGGTAGGAAGGTCAGTCCTCTCGTGCAGCTGGTCATCTTTTTCGAGTTTCCTCTTGATGATACTGAGAGATTCTTCTATAGGGACATTGGTGTGAAGGCTCTCCACGTCGAAGCTGATGAAACGATCTTCTGGTCCAAGTCCAACATCTGTGATGGTGTCAACGAAGTGCTTGGAATTCTTGACGTATGAACTGCTATTTCCTTGTAAGGGTTGTAGTATCGGTAGGAGGTATTTCGATAACTTTTAGGTTAGTGAGTTCCGTGAGCTGGTGATCGGTCTCAGTGGCATGTCTGGTTTGTGGATTTTCGGAAGCTCGTAGAGATGCGGTGGTTTGCTGTAGTGTGGCGTCAGACGTGATCGTTCGTTGTCTGGATTGGAGTGTTTGAATTTCCTCAGAGTGTTGTAGATCTTCCTTCCTATAGTGGGTGTCGGATCCTTCTTCAAGAGTTTATAGTTCCCTGTGTGGAGTAACGACTCTATCTTGTCATCATATGTTGTGGTGTCCATGATAACTGTGGCGTTTCCTTTATCGGCTGGAAGAATCTTTATGGATGAATCCTTCTGTAGAATTTTTAGGGCCCTCTGTTCCCCTGCAGTGATGTTACTCCGGGGATTCCTCTCCTCCTCGAGTGTCTCTCTCACTTTCCATCTGAACTCTTCTGCCTGGATGGGATTCATTCTGTTGCTGGTTGACTCTACAGAGCTCACAATGTCCAGGATAGGTATTGTTTTTGGTGCAACTGCAAAGTTCAATCCCTTTTCCAGCAGGGACTCCTCTACTCCTGTAAGTGGTTTAGTTGAGATATTTATGATGGTTTTCTAACCTTCGCTGCTGGTTTGTGGAGACCGTGTTTCCCCTGCTGGATGACACCTCCATTGTATGGAATCACGGAGACGAACATCTCCAGGACTTCTTCTCAGGAATTAACAGAATCAGGGATTTGATCAAGTTCACGATGGAGATGGAAACCAACAGTGCCTTACCCTTCCTCGATGTGAACGTTGAGAGAATAGGCAATGAAATTTGCACCTCCGTCTACAGAAAAAAGACACATACGGGGCAGTACCTCAGTTACAGCTCCAACCATCCGAGTTCGCCGAAGAGAGGGATCGTGAGAACATTGGTGGAGAGAGCGACGCACATATGCAACGAAGTGGAGTCACTAGATGCCGAATTAAACCACATCAGAGAGGACCTCCACCGGAATGGATATCCCAAGAAACTCCTAGAAGAAGTATTGAAATAACTCCGGAGAACGAAGACATCTGAAGAGCAACAACAAAGCACAGTGATCTGCCTTCCGTACATCAGGTGTCTCCAAGAAGATCAGAAGGATCGGAAACAAGTTCAACATCGAAAGCTGCTTCCAATCCGACAGTACTTCACGGAGTTTCCTGACCAAGACCAAACCTGACAACAAAAATGAAATCAGTGAGAATTGCATTTATGAAGTTTCATGTGAATGTGGAGATTCCTACATTGGAGAGACGAAGAGACCGTTATCGGTAAGATTGGATGAGCACAAGAAATGGACTCAACGTAGAGAAACATCAAAATCGGGAATCGCTGACCACGCCTGGACTGAGCACCATCGAGTTCTATGGGACGACGCAAGTGTTCTACATAGAGAGCAGCATTGGTTCAAACGAAAGTTCAAAGAGGCCGCCTACATCGAAGCCAATAACGCCTTTAGTCAACCAAGCGTTGAGATCAAGAACGTATGGAAACCCATGATTGCTCTTTCTGGCGGGCTGCAGAGGCGCGAAACTTCACGCACCACCACACCACGCGAAATTACACGCACCGCTGCACATGGCGGAATTGCACACATCATTGCGCCGACAGTCGTATAAATTGGTAAGTAGCACCTAAACTTGTCAGTATTCACCTGAAGACGATTGCAGATACAAGCATTCGAAACGTCGTGAAAACCTTTTAAATACATTAAGACGATGGACGTCCGAAACGATAGTAATCTTGTTAGATAATGTTACAATTTATTTGGTGTAGTTAACCTACTGATTATGATAACTCAGTTATTCAAATGCGCATATAGGAGTGAAGTGAATAAGTATGGTGAACGTGTAATTCGTGCGATTTTGTGATTGTGTGACACCACAGTATCCAATCACTCTTCATTGAATTATATGATTATAGAAGAACTGTTACATTATAAGCTTTGTGTATTTGTTAAGATTGGAAACTGTAATTGACATTCGCAAATGTGTTTTCTGCATGATTCTAAAATGTTATTTTATATATTAACCTTCGTTTTTATTTGACTGTTCATCGTCTGGTTCGCTTGTTGTGGATGGCATTGCATCACCCTTGAGCTTATGGAAAGTGTAAGTGACGTCGAACAATTTCTAGCCGAAGACATTTAAGCACGGGTAATATACTTAAAATTATAAAAAAACAACTCTCCAGGTTTCTTCTTGCCTTAGAGACATGATATTGGTATGGCACATATTCATTCGTATTCCAGACATTGAGTATGTCTCAAAAACATGAGTACGGCACTCGTGCCTGTTATACATCACACTTGTAAATATATTACAACTTCAAAGGTTAATTTCTCATGTCCGAGACATCCAATCGGTATGGCACAGACTCGTCTTCTAGACATTGAAAACAATGGATACATATTTTTTCCAGGTGTGTACCTATAATACTAGTGAAAATTTTTACATTTTTGAATCAGTATGGTGGATACAAAGGGATACCAAAGCAGTATGGCATGGTCATAAAGGTGATGATAATTTTTTTTCTATCATTTGTTGGAGAAATTAGTTTTGAGCTCGTATTTCAAGAGAGCATAAAATAATTACACGTTCAGTTGAATCGCACAGTTTGATATGCCGCATCGGTATGGCATACAACTCCCCCATACTTTGGCAATCTAATGTATGATACAAAACAAGAATAAGCTTTGAGCTCATTCCCCAGGGGCATAGTTTTTTTGACACATTAAAAAAATTGCGCAACGCTGACACCTACGGGCCGCCATACTTTGCGCTGCCCTGTTATTCATAACACTGGCTAACTTCTCAAAAAGGTTCAGCTTTGAGCTAATCATACGTGTTTTTTTTTGCTGGCTCTCAGTCTATTAACACTAAGGCCGGTGGAAACACTTTCCCCAACCGGAAATTTTGCCGAATCCTCTGTTGTTCGAAAGGTGTTTTTTTAACGATCTCAACATCTATCAATTCGAGACCATCATCTTGATGTCCCCTCCGAAAGACGACATCTATCGTCATATCTCGTGCTCATTGATATGGCACCTGCAGCTGCGATTATGCTACTACGCTACAGTTATTGGGACATTTTATCGCACACTTCACTTGTCCGGTGGTCACCTATTCAAGTACTAGTCACGCTTGATTTTGCTTGGTTTATGGATAGGACTCCCGCCAACCTGACCAGCCACCAAGTTTTATCATCATTATTGGCACTTGCTGTATAGTTATCCACGTAAATTTATCAAATTTGATGTGATCAAAGCAGGAGATTTTTTTTTTTTCAGACCGATGAAATACTTTTTTCATATGATATTTGATTACTGCTGCCAATGGAAATTGACTATAAATCATAATTCCAGTATGTCGATCATATGTTAAATCACATTTCTTTTCAAACCACAAAAATCTAGTGTCTCAATTTGCTGTTCTCAGATTAACAACATGCCTGTGGACCAGATAGAATCCATTCTCATTATTAATTGGATGACTCAATTATTCCTTCGTCCATCCATTCGAGCAATTGTTGATCGTGAGTATCCTGATAATAATAATCCAGTTTTTCCATTACATTTTCTGATCGCTTCGCCATCTCAGAATGATTCATGAATAGAGAATGACCAAGGGAAATCTACCTCATACCTGACTCCACTACCAATAAAAATTCATCAGCTTTTAATTCCATCCTCTGCTTTTGCTTTTCTGATATCCAATAAATGTATTATATCTTCATGCAAAGTTATTATCGAATGAGCCTTAGGAATTTCAAAACCAATGGAAATTATGCCTATGAGAATCCAACCCAAAAGAGTTTCAATTGCTGACAATCACATCGCATCGAATATGGTTTTTTATTTGAAAGATGGCCTGCCATATAAGCTCTGATCAGAATTTCTATCGGACCGCCCCTTGTATCTGTAATCGTTATACTTAATTCGGCAAACTAATTCTTCCAAATACTTTCTAATACAGAAATAACCTGGCTGAAAATCAGTAGTTGATCAGGAACAAATTCGCAGAAATATTTATCATTCGAATTTTTGTAGGTGACTCTATATCAATTATGATGGCTGGTTTCCAAATTTGTACCTCCAAAAAGTGAATGTATAAATTATTCCAAACCCACATATTCCATTTCAATGGCGCGTTTTTTTCCGAAATACTCACATGTGACACAATATCAACTATGACCCAAACCAATCGAATTTTTGAATTATTGCTTAGTTGTGAAACGACTGTCTGGAGAACAGTTTCATCGTGATGTATGGTGTTCGGTTTCCTATTATTATTTCGACTCCTGATACAATGGATGAAGTCCTCCCTTTGTCTCCGACGTTGCTAGGAAGCCGATACATCACAATTGCCATATTTTCTGGTAAACACGATTTCACTAGTATCTGAATTGTCGTTCGAAGTTTCGAGTGATCTCAATTAAGATCCTAACTGATCATAAAGATATCTTAGATTTGTTCCAAATTTTGGAATAACATGAATCTCTACTAGCAAATCATCCCTACCGAGTGATTCAAGATGTTTCGCGGATGATGACATGTGGGTGGTTTCCATCAGTTGAAGACACACTTTTCTACAAGTTGGCGAGCAAGTGATTTCGGAAGAGTTTTTAACCGACGAAACCAAAAAGGAGGAGGTTCTCTAGTCGACGCGTATATTTTTTTTATGTATTATCACGCATAACTTTCAACTGAGACGTCCGATTCCAATAATTCTCCTTTTAGTGGATGGGGTGTTCTTTGAAATTGGTCCCCTTTGAATTTAAACGATGAAATCCACCCCTAAGAGTAGCAAAATGAAGGATATTGATCACTCACCCTCTGAATTCTGGTCAGTTAACCGATTCTATCAGGCATAATTTTGTACTAGGTTTTTCGATTTGAATGATTCTATTTCTGATAGATAGGGTATACCTCATATTTGGATTTCGAATGAAATTATTAACCCTTACGGGTAGCAAAATAGGGGATAATTGATTTTTCACTCGTGAACATTGGCACACATATATGTAGTTGACAATGACAGATCGCTACTGTCATTATTTTTGTTCCACATCCGTCACAGTCATTATATTCTATGAGAGGATGGAATAATATTCAAAGAAATGAAATAAACTAACCAGAACAACAAAAATAATTTATATCACAACAAATAGTAAAAGTGGATGATCATATTATTCAACTGGTAATAGTTGAAGTAAGGTGGGTAAGTAAGTAAGTAATCAAAAAACAAGTGGGTAGTAATTAGTGAATTTCAGATACAAAAAATTCAAGAATAAAAACTTTTTAACAAAAAATGAAACCGACGAAATACGGAACTAAAAAGTAGAAAATAAAATGAACCTCCTTAGTCCCAATAACTAAGCTCCAAACTAATGTAATTAACTAATTTTGAGTCGGCGCCAAACGAACAATCAACGAAGATCATTGAATTACTTCAAAAAATTATCAGAATGTCACCGCGCAACTCGATGCCATCATTTTACGCCTTACCTAATTCGTTTGCTTGTTTGTTTGGCGCTGACTCAAAATTAGTTACTTACATTAGTTTAGGAGCTCAGTTATTGAGACTAAGAAGGTTTATTTTATTTTTTACTTCTCAGTTGCGTCTTTCGTCGGTTTAATTTTTTGTTATAAAGTTTTTATTGGATATCACCGTGATACTTTTTGACATTACGTCTACTTCAACTCGAATTGATAAAGTTCAATAGTTCCGAGAGCGTATGCCTATTTAAGCTCCTTCGTACCTTTGCCATAACTTTTTTATATTTTCCTGAAATTTCATCAGGTCCAAACATTATCTAACAAGTTGTATGATGATTCCCATCTTTATAATAATGAAACTCCTCAATTCTAGTTGGGTCATTGTAGCATAGTATTGGAAGGATCAATATAAAATATTCGACATTGTGAATTGACAAGCTATTGAAATGACTAGTTCCCACATAAGCTAAACTGACACCAATAATAATATTTTTTATTACTTTCAATTGCATATTAGTATTAGAATAGAAATTTGTACAATGAAAAGTACAATTCTGTTAATTAACAGAATGACTAGGATTAGTTTCCGGTGATTGAGAAACGAGACTGGCAGGCATCTCTGCCGCAGGTATAAACAGGCAGAGGCAAAATCACTAGATGCTCCAGATCCAAATGGACTTTTTCTAATATTATTTATAAGGCCCTTGTGAGGCTCACTATTGAGCTGTAGATAGGTTGGCGTGGAATTCATGTTTGAGTGCCCGTGAATTTCCATTATTGAGTGCTCTCTAGTACCACATTTTGCTAGATTAGATATCGCTGCAGATCGATGAGAATTATTGGTGATTTTTCTAGTTTTTATATCGATCGCAATTTTTTGTGTGGATACGGCTGTCCGTTTTGATATAATTTTCTTCCAATGGGAATATTCTGATACCATCCAACTGATTTTGGGTCTATTTCATGCCATATTGACTCTCAGAAATAGCCGATCTGTCGTTACGTGGGCTCATCAAACAGTTTTTTCAACAAATGCACTGAACAACTGGAGTATTTGTTACGAACCACTTGCTCTCAGTGAGTCTTATTTCTTCCCCTTGACTTGGTTTGGAAAATATTGGGTTATACTCGATTCTTCCAACTGGTGTACCGTCGTTCGTATATTCGTTTTGAAAGAATTGCTTTCTGCACTGGACACCCTCGCCACCTCTCCAGGCTAGTTCATATGCCATCATATGGTACAATTTTATTTGTAATACTTCAGGATTATCTTCATCCCATGCAACTGCCATCCCATATACTCCATTTTCCGTTAATGCATTAGAACTCTCTTTTCTCTTGTCGGGCATTCTTTATAAATGCTTACGCTTCACAATTTCAGCAATTCGCGCATCCTTGGAAATAATATCCGAAAAAGGATTGAGATTTTCGAAATAATATTCCTGCAACATCTTTGCTGTTGTATTCCATTTACTTTTCATGCAACTTTCTTTATAGACCTCACCATTAGATTTCTTCATGTTATAGGCGTAGTCCATTCACATTTTGGATAGAGTGCTCACTTGTGTGCTCTCACTGCAAAACTCCTCAAATTGAGTTTCTGGAAGTAAATGTATTTTTTATTATCAATATTAGTCTGGATTTGTTCAAATGAACTTGTACCCAAACGACTCATTCTGACAAAAATTTAACGTCAGATGACAAATGAATGTCCAGAGCCCTTTTGTCTTAGCCACGAAAATCAATTACGGAAGTATGTTCATAAGAGATATTGTCGAAAAAAAACCCAAGGGATGATTGACTAATTTCGCCGCAGTCATTCTGACAATTTGATCTAAAGATTGTAGCTTATGAGTAACTTCCTTCGACAAATTGAATGACAAAATCTCTCGCCTTCGGCTCGAGATTTTGATCATGCAATTTGCTTCGGGATATTACTCAAGCAACAATCTTTCGATCAAAAATTTTTCTGGCAAAATAATTGATCGATTCGTTTGACTATTTCCCTCATACTATTTCAACCAATGATCTGTCAGCATTTTTCAAATTTTGACCAATACTGTCAAAGTGACAGCGGCAAAATTTGAAAATGATACCTTGGGTTCTTTTCGAAAATATCTTTTATAAACATACTTCCGTTATTGATTTTCGTGGTTAAGACAAAAGAACTCTGGACATATGGTTGTCATCTGACGTTACATTTTTGAAAGTGTCAAAATGAGTCGTTTTGGTACAAATTCAATTGAACAAGTTCGGACTGATATTTATAATATAACAGCAAAAATTACTGTAAATTCCAAAAACTCAATTTGGAGACAATTTGAGAAGTTCTGCAGTGGAAGGAATCATGCACTACGTGCTGATACACAAGTGAGCACTCTATCAAAAATTTTAACGGAACGCATATGACACATCATGGTGAGGACTATGAAGGAAGTTGCATGAAAAGACAACAAAGATGTTGCAAAAATATAATTTTGAAAATTCAAATATCATGTTCAACCCTTATTTGGGAAATATTCTAATCAAATATATCTCGGTCTATTATTTTTCAGGAAACATTTTATCTAAAGATTATTGCTTATAAGTTACTTCCCTCGACCAATTGAATGCAATTTGCCTCGGAATATTACTCAAGCAACAATCTTTCGATCAAAATGCTTTCCGTCAAAATAATATTCCCTTGATATATTGCCTGTTAATTTTAGCCAATCAGATGCTTGGGCTCTGACATGTTGCTATTATAACAACCCAATTTTTTCGGAAATCACTTCTGTGAGATCAATAAGTAGGAATCTTACTGACTTGACAGCTATGAAAAAGCAGTATCGTGAATTTTTTTTCCTGATGTTGACATTCAAAGTGACAATTTTCGAAACTTGTTGACGTTATCCAAATGTCTTATTTTCATCACTAGTTGCGGAAAGTAAAATTTTTTGCAACTGGTGGAAAATAAATGCCACCATTAGTTGCAAAAAATACAGGAATAAAATTTGTTATAATTTGAAGGCTGAGCTACTTGAAGTACGTCTCTATTGTTATTATTTATTATTTGTACATATTATGACGATTTAATTTTATTCAAATTTAATACATAATATATGTATGGTAAAAACTATTTATAAATATAAATAACTAAATTTGAACAATTGGTGATATTGACCCCAGCTGACATTTTAGCCAACTAGTGAAGATACTTACAGTGGCCGAGCCAGGCTTAAGTTGAGTTCTTGAAAGGGAGTGTGGGTTCGAAACTCCACACCAGACAAACTTTTTTCAATTTGAATTGGTGTAATATGTTATTATTATTATAAGACTAAAAAGTAAAAAATAATTTCAATATTTAACGTCTATGCCAAAAGGCGTGAGGTGCTTTGTCGAAATTAGTTTAAACCAATATGTTTCTCAAAGAGAGGTATAGTCCAATAATCTAAGGGTTTGGCAAGGAAAAAACTGCGGAACTTTTTTTCCCAACGGATCTTTATGTTTTTTGGGATGCTAAATCCGGATCTGAAGTTTGCTACCACGGCAGCCATCGGCTTCATACTCAAAATCGCGAAAAACCACCCAAAATATCGGTTATTGTCTTTTTTTTACCCATAACACGGCAACAGGCGTTTTTTGAAGAAGGCCATTATATGGTCAATTGTAGTTCAAACCAATACCTACAAGACGAAAGCCGAAATTGGACTATTTTTTGCAGAGTTATGATCTTTTGAAAAATGGCGATAAGTAGCGAAGTTGGCTAAAAACGCGAAAACCACCTCGAAAATGTCTGCTGGTGCCCTATTATTCTTCTTATACTCCTATAATGGAATATTATATGTTTTTATATGTACAACTCACATTACCGAACGTCAGTGAGGCACCTACTCACCTATTAGTTCACTTTACACGTACACTCTTTCTCAAATCCCAACGAAAAATCAAATTTAGGTATCGTGGTAGAAATTACTGTACTTTACTGAACTGCTGAACGTCAGTGGGCATTTTTTGACCCCACTCTGTCAAGTATAGTTGATACAGAGAGTTGGTTGTGATGAACGAAAATTGATCTTTAGCTTATGTTCATTGACAACTTATTATTATTATACACTTTCATATTATCATATTAAAAAAGTAAGTTGATGATTGAGATATAGTAAATTGTTAAGAAAGTAGACAACTTGAATTAGCTCCACCTGGAAACAGAGAAAACAGAGTCTATAGATCTATTTTGTCCCCAGAAATCAAGAAAAATAGTTTGATTTGAGTATATTCTTATAAGCAGGTGTAGATAGTAGCTCATTACTCACCCATCGTTTCGTCTGCCATCGTTATGAACCAGATGGACCCGGGGTATCAAGAGGGGACAATTTTGGGTGCTTGTGATAGGGTTGGCTCTCATAGGGAGGTGGATCCACTGAAACAGAAAATATATCACATGCAAGATTGAAGGTTATAAGGATGTTTCAAAGTACCTTCAACTTCTTCGAAATTATCAGATGAAAGCGGTGACTCCAGAAGGTCGTCTTTACCGTCGTCCTCATCAAAGATGATTACTTGATTAGAGCAGTGACCATCACAGTCACACAACCTTGTGCAAAACAATTCAATTTTTCTACAGCCACAATTGCCCCTGCACCCCTTCGGATACTTGCAGCTTATCAGCTTCGGCAACTTGTCTAGGGCTGGAGCTTTGAGGGTGGTTATAGGGACCAAGTTCCCCTTGCCAGTCCGCCAACCCCACTCCTCTGTTGGTAGAGCGTTTCCAAGCCATTGCTGATGGAAAACACGATATATGTGTAGCTGGGCTTCTGAGGGTGAAATGGTAGCAAAATTTGAATTGAATTTGTAGGCTGAAGTTATATACTGCCTGTGGCGATGTTCGTTCAAGGAAGTGCAACGAAAATCACCTCCAACTATCGCCATCGCCACATTTCGTACTGGCATCAATGAAAGATTGTAAACCCTTCTGCTACACTGTAGATGTCGTTGTTCCATCATCTAACGAGTCTTCACACATAATACACTTTTTGCGTATATTTAAACAAGAAAGACTCGAATTCAAATGCTTGCCGTCACATTGAGCCACAAACTGAAACGGAATGTTTCCGGATAGCAGGTGTTCCAAAGGAAGGGGTGGGAGGGGTTTAAGTAAGTGGAGAGTAGGGAGCAGGTTAACAACAGACTGGGAGGGAGTGATCGATTGTGTCGTGATTTTTTCCACAATTCATGCAACCTGAATTCAATTTTTCATTAAGATTTGAGAAAGGTACTTGCAAAATACCAATAGGTGAGTGTATTATACATATTATTATAAATGTATATTATATTATTACACATATCATATTATTGAACAAGTATCATTATATACGTGTAAATACATATAATAATTGATTATAGGGGTAAAAGAAGGATACTAGGATACCAGCAGACATTTTCGAGGTAGTTTTCGCGTTTTTAGCCAACTTCGCTACTTATCGCCATTTTTCAAAACATCATAACTCCGTGAAAAATTGTTCGATTTTGGATTTGGTTCTTCCACTTCGTAGGTATTGATTTCAGCTACAATTAACTGTAGAATTTATCCAGAAAACACTTCGTTGTCGTGTTATAGGCAGAAAACCGACAATTGCCGCTATTTTGGGCGGTTTTACGCGATTTTGAGTATGAAGCCGATGGCTGCCGTGGTAGCAAACTTCAGATTCGGATTCGGCACCCCGAAAAACATAAAGATCCGTTGAGAAAAAAGTTCCACAGTTTTTTCCTGAAAACGGTCTTTTGAAACCTTATATTATTGGACTAGTAACCGAAAAGCTCTTCATGCTTTTTGGCATAGTCCTTGAATAATAAAATTATTTTTACTTTCAGTTCGTTAATAGCGTGTTTTTCAGTTTTTCGAAATATATTTTTTTATTTTTTATTTGAATTAAAAATAATCATATCATATACAAAATTAAAAAAAATATTGTGTAAAACACATTGGAAAACAGTATTTTTTGCAACTCGCTTTTTTTGTGGAACTCGTTTCGCTCGTTATGAAAAATATAATCTGAACAAATTTATTTCAGAAGGAACTTTAAGTTCATGAAATACAAGTTAATTTTTCAAAGTCTAGTAACAAAATGCTCAAGAGAATGCTCTTCTCTTGGTTTTATTGAAGTCGGTGAGGTGCCAATTCTTGTTGATTCCTGCTGAAATCGTGGGATCCTGTATAGTGGCACTGCCCATAACTCCAGGTAAGGTTGAGTTCCCATTGAAAAAAAAAATATAACGTTGAGAAAAAAAGTAAAATTGAAAAAATAATCAAAGTAACAGTCGTTTCCCAATCAATAAACATCAGTGGCTGTGACGTGACATACAACTCATACACGACTGAGGCTGACGTCACGGCGAAACTATCAAATATCACATAGATGTTAGAACATAGAAATTCAGAACTTTCAAATGTCACATAGATGGCAACACTACCATGAAACGTTACAAGTCATAGACACTTACGTAACACACACACACACAAGATGGCTACAGCTGTCAACAGTATGACAGTTGGGTGTTTGAGTAGAGCTGCTCAGTGATTCGAAGCTTGACTTTTGAGTGATATGGATGTGTATGCAGACAGATCAACGACATTTCAAAATTGGCATCACTCGTATCCAAAAGGAAAATTGGCCTGAGCTGGGTTCATTTATACCCAGAGAGAAGGCATTGTTGTGTGGCCAAAATGTAGAGTTGAGATGGAGTCCACATTGTGAGTTTTTCAACGAAGAATATGCTATCACTCTGAGGAGACGTAGACGGCTCATAGACTGCCTTCTACCCAGAGACGAGGTAACAACGAAGCCACCTACCGGTAGCAGCAGCGTCCACGAGGAGAAATCGTCATCCTCATTATCGTCGTCAATGTCGTGTTAGGAAAAGGACATGAACGTGGTTTTCATGCCATGCAAACACTTGGCCTGCTGGTGCGGACTGCTCGATGAAATTGGAAAATTGTGCTGTGTGCAGTGCCCCAATCCAATTTGAAAGTCTTTGTATCTTAGAGATGATTGAAATATGGAGAATGTGAAACTTAACTATGTTTGAAAAAATTAAGTCTAGAATCCCCACCTCATTTGAATTTTGAGGTTATGTTCCCTCTAGAAGGGAGGTTAAGTCACACACACAAAAAAACGCTAATGTTCGAGAGTGAGACTGAATGACGTCATCGTTTTTATAGGGGTTATGTTTTCCCCAAAGTGAGGTAAGGTCTGAACTTTGTTAGGGATTGGATAACGTCGTCGTTTTTTTACCTGTTCTGACAAGTTCAGACGAATCTGAACTTCTCTAGACTGGTCTCTCATTCAGGAAAACATCGAATGAAGTGATGACGCAGACCTGCCATGATTTTATTCGAAGTTTTCTGTATAATAAATAAAAATCAAAGTCGATATACACTCATTTTATTTATATATATATATATATATATATATATATATATATATAAATATATATATATATATATATATATATATATATATATATATATATATATATATATATATATATATATATATATATATATATTTATTATGAGTATGAACAATAGATTATATATATTATCGGAATACCTCCTACCGATACTACAACCCTTACAAGGAAATAGCAGTTCATACGTCAAGAATCCCAAGCACTTCGTTGACACCATCACAGATGTTGAACTTGGACCAGAAGATCGTTTCATCAGCTTCGACGTGGAGAGCCTTTACACCATTGTCCCTATAGAGAAATCTCTCAGTATCATCAAAAGGAAACTCGAAGAGGATGACCAGCTGCACGGGAGGACTGACCTTCCTACCCACGCAATATTGGAATTACTGCAGTGCTGCCTACAGAACTCATATTTCCAGGAAAATAACCGATTCTTCTCTCAAGTCGACGGACTCTTGATCGGATATTCCCTTTCTCCAATCATCGCCAACATATACATGGAGTGATTCGAAAAATTGGCTATACGGGAGGCAGAATACAAACCAAAGCTGTGGTTGAGGTACGTGGATGACACCTTCATTATATGGAATCACGGAGACAAACATCTCCAGGATTTCTTCTCAAGAATTAACAGAATCAGGGATTCGATCAAATTCACGATGGAAATGGAAACCAACAGTGCCTTACCCTTCCTCGATGTGAACTTTGGGAGAATAGGAAATGAAATCCGCACCTCTATATACAGAAAGGAGACACATACGGGGCAGTACCTCAGTTACAGCTCCAACCATCCGAGTTCGACGAAGAGAGAGATCGTGAGAACATAGGTAGAGAGAGCGACGCACACATGCAACGACGTGTAGTCACTAGATGCCGAATTGAACCTTATCAGAGAGAACCTCCACCGGAATGGATATCCCAAAAAACTCCTAGAAGAAGTATTGAAACAATTCCGGAGAACAAAGACATCTGAAGAGCAACAACAAAGCACAGTGATCTGCCTTCCGTACATCGGAGGTGTCTCCGAGAAGATCAGAAGGATCGGAAACAAGTTCAACATCAAGAGCTGCTTCCAATCCGGCAGTACTTAACGGAGTTTCCTGACCAAGACCAAACCTGACAACAAAAATGAAATCAGTAAGAATTGCATTTATGAAGTTCCATGTGAATGCGGAGATTCCTACATTGGAGAGACGAAGAGACCGTTATCGGTAAGATTGAATGAGCACAAGAAATGGACTCAACGTGGAGAAACATCAAAATCGGGAATCGCTGACCACGCCTGGACTAAGCACCATCGAGTTCTATGGGACGACGCAAGTGTTCTACATAGAGAGGAGAATTGGTTCAAACGAAAGTTCAAAGAGGCCGCCTACATCAAAGCCAATAACGCCTTTAGTCAACCAAGCGGTGAGATCAAGAACGTATGGAAACCCCTGATTGCTTTTTCTGGCGGGCTGCAGAGGCGAGAAACTTCACGCACCACCACACCGCGCAAAATTACAAGCACCGCTGCATATGGCGGAATTGCACGCATCATTGCGCCGACAGTCATATAAATTGGTAAGTAGCACCTAAACTTGTCAGTATTCACCTGAAGACAATTGCAGATACAAGCATTCGAAACGTCGTGGAAATCTTTTAATGAATTCAGATGATGGACGTCCGAAACGGTAGTAATCAAATATATTATATATTCAAACATTTTGTCTGGATATAATAATAATATATTGGCTGAATATATTCGATATAAATACAATGGTTATGTGTGAGAGAGTAAGTGATGGAGAAAAAAAAGCATTCATTTCTCGATTATCACGCTGGCACAATAAATGGAAAAATCGGGGAAAAAATATTGTTGAATATAAGTTAATTAGTGGAGGTTGGCTATTCATTCATGATGCTATAATGGCCCCATGCAAGCATATCGTCCGATCCGGGGATGAGAGTGCGTTTGTCGTCGAATGGAACTAGAGCGATTTCACTGTCCTTGATACTAAAAACCTCACGGCCATACAAGCGGTTTCATCGTTGACTAGCCGATTTTTCTTTCTGTTTCCAACGACAATCGACATAATCTTCAAAGAAAATGTTATTTTCAACCACATTTTTCTGACATTTTCTGCCCTAGACTTCATACGTGTATAATTTCGAATGAAATCTGTCGTGATGCACCCGTTCGCTTCATCTTCCATCAACCCCGGGATTTTCTTGTTTGCCTGCGGAATATCGTACGAGTTTTCGCATGGGTAGTCGCTCGTATCAAATTTTTCCATGTTTTCCGCGATGAATTGACATTATTTAGACCCATTCCCGATATAACAACCTATCGTGGAAATTTCAGAGCTTTACTCCGAAAATAACGATGGATACGGAGCTGTTTCCATAAGGAGTGGAAAAATCCAAATTTTTCTGAACTGAAATATTCCTAAACAGATATGTGTATCGGTAATGGATTTGATGTCCCTATCACGAATTATATATGGATATAATTTTTCGAAAAAATTAGTTCTTTGATTGCCATTGGCGCGCAGTATACCAGGTGTCAACGAATCTATTAGACAAGTCATAGCTTCTAGAATATTGGGTGTATCAAAATGAGATTTGGTATAGGTAAATGGTATGTGGAGACGAGAGTTTTCTCATATTTTTAACTTCCCGGTCCCTTCCGGTTTTACCGGAAATGACTCCGGTTTTGAATTTTTAAATGGAAATCCATGTATATTGTAACATTTTTGGATTTCTGAGACGATTCTGGGTCAGAATATGAGATTTAGAAAAGTTTTCATGCCTAATTCATTCATTTAGAGTCACTTTTGATAATGCATCGGACGTAAAATAATCTGAAGACCTCAGGTGATGTCAGATAATCACAATCGCAAAGTTTCAGTGACTAGAATGATAGCTAGAAATAAGACAACTTGGCAAAATTACATTTCCGTGTCTAACTATCATTTTACAAATAACGACCATTTTTTGACAAGCACTTTTCAAAAAAGGATTTTTTTACGAATTTAACGATACTCATTTATTTGCGAATAGATTTAAAATAGGAACATAAATTATAATAACTGAGGAAAATACTGGATTAACTTTTGTCAAGTGTGCCATGGATCGCCATGATGCAAAATATGTTGCAATTATTTTTATCAAGGCTTCTTTCGAAAACAACACTCACTTAGGTAATGGAAGTGACATGAGCTTTATGAGCAGACAGTGAAAGTTGCTTGATTTTCGTTAAATTTCAATTTTTTTTCAAAATAATGTGTACTCAAAGTGGAAAGTGGATATGTTATTGATATTCGGAGGATGTCATAGAAATACAAAGAATGCTGCTGAGTTTTATGCTCATAGATAAACCAATGGGCAACATCCAGCCCATCAGTATTTTCCGTATGTTGAGAATCGTTTTAGACAAGAAGGAAATCGAGAGGCGGAACAAAGGTTAATCATAGATGAAGAAGCTGAAATTATCGATTTTGCTTTGGTTGAGGTTGATCAAATGGTTTCTTCAAGAGAATTCACTCGAGAAATTCAGCTAAGTCACCAATCAGCAATAAAAATACTGAAAAAGCATGGATATTGAGCATTTTAATATCAGTTTCATCAACATTTGTATGCTGACGATCGCGATAGATGGGTAGTGTTCTGTGATTGGCTGCTTCAAAATCATAGAGTTAACCAAAATTTTATCAATTATATTCTTATTTCCGACGAATCACGATTTACAAATAATGGTAAGTTCAATAAGCAAAATATTCGGTACTGGGCCCAACAAAATGAACATGCAATGGGGAAGAGCAATTTTCAAGGAAGGTTTGGCGTCAATGTCGGGGCTAGTATCATTGGAAACATATCAATTGGTCCAATATTGTTTCAAGGTTAGTTTAAAAGGGGTTGGGTACTTAGGTTTTTTTCTAAATGAAATCGAGGATCATCTTGATGATCTACCTTCAGCAGTTTTACGGTGAATTCACTCCCAACGAAATATAATAATACGAGAGGAGTTCTTTATTACTTAATAGAGCATTTCAATAATCAAGTCATTACCAATGGCCCAGTACGGTGGCCTGCCCGCTCACCGGATCTCACTGTACTCAATTCCTTCATTTGGTGATATGTTAAAAAAAAGTCTACCATGCAACAGCCCCAGCCACTCTTGAAATCTTAGAAGAAATAATTCCACGGGCATTTAGAAGTATAACGCCTCAAATGTTACGAAAAGTGTTGGTAGAATCAATTGAACGAGCTGAAATGTGTCTAGAACAAGGAGGAATGCACTTAGAAAATTCACTACAGTGGACGTAAATGAATTATTATCCATGGCACACTTGACAAAAGTAAATGAATTATCATCCAGTATTTTCCTTAGTAATATTTAATTTATGTTCTTACAAAATTTTCGTGGAAATGAATATCTTAATATAGTTCACTTCAACATATGAAGTCTAGGTAAAAACTTTGATGAGGTCTTGTTGTATATTGAGAGATTCAACACTAACAATCTGGATATCATTATTCTATCCGAAACATGGTCACTTGAGAATGTAGATGATTTCAAGATCCCAGAATTTGAAATACTATATAACGATTCTAATTTCAACCAAAATGATGGAGTTATCGTATATGTCAAAAGTTCCATTGATTATATTACCACTATAAAACATCTTACCGAAATCAAGCTCTTAGAAATATAATATAGGTGGAACAACATATCTTTTATCATCACAGCTTGTTACCGTCCCCCTTCTACTAACCCAAGTCTATACCAAGAAGACATGGAGCATGTTTTGTCTGCTCAGAAAAGTGCTGATGTGAACATCTCTATGGGTGATATCAATAGTTCGGAGACAAACACAACAAACTACGTATGCCTGATGGCGCAACAAGGGTATTTTTCTTACATCAATAAGCCAACCCGTGTAACAAAAGACAGCTCTACCTTAATAGACCATATCTACATAAAACTATCTGGCAAACACATATTGGAAAAACTGTTATTGAAAACATATATTTACACTACCAATTTAACCGATCATTACACAATTATGCTTTCCATAAAAATACAGTCAATCTCACTGAATCCATGCACAATCAACACCGAAACATCTATTATTTTTATAAATCAAAATAAAGTGAGAAAATTTCCTGAAAAAGAGGAATGGACTGATATCTTGACAAATGACGCAGAACATGCATACAACCTATGTATTGACAAAATTAAAACATAAAAAAAACCAGGTTTTAAAAATTAAAAAAGAAAAAAGAAAAAAATATAAAAATACAAAAAGTACAGAAACTATCTTAACAATCTAATTAAAACACATAAGAATAATCATTGCATAAATAAGATTCACGACGCCCAACAGAATTATCGGAAAATTTGGCAAAATTCAAATGAAATGATAAACAATAACTTGAAACAAAAAGATAAATATAATATTACAAATGAAAGTGGACAAATAATTGTTAATGATAAGGAAAAATCAGATTAATTTAATAATTTCTTTGCAAATATAGGACAACAGATGGCAAGGCAAATTGATAAACATGACACTATCCCGGAAATTGAATGTAATATTGCAAATTCTGTTTTTCTAAGCCCATTATCAAGAAATGAAATTATTAAAATAATATCTAATTTGAAAAACAATAGCTCTCCAGGTTCTGACAGTATAACAGCGCAATTTATAAAAAAACACAATTTACTTCTATGGAGTCCTCTTTGTTATATTATCAATTTATGCTTCGTAAGGGGTAATATACCAGCAGCTTTCAAGGAATCTATAACCACCCCAATTTTCAAAACTGTTGACAGAAAACTTACAATGAATTACAGACCAATAACCATTATTAATAATTTTGCTAAGGTTTTCGAAAAGTGTTTGAAAAATAGGCTGATTGATTTTTTGGAAAAAAATAATATCTCATTTGAAGGCCAATTTGGTTTCAGAGAACACATGTCAACTGAAAATGCAATATTCCAACTGATCGACAGTGTATGGAAAAACTTTAATGACAAAAAAAAGGGTTCGACGGTTTTCTTAGATTTGGCTAAAGCCTTTGATACTGTCAATCATCAAATTCTCCTGAAACGTCCAGGAACTATAGGAATTAGAGGAATTACACTAGATCTATTCAAAAACTATATATCTGACAGACAACAAAAGGTTAAAATAAACAGTCTTCACAGCGATCCACTACCTATCACCATGGGCGTCCCACAGGTATTAGGTCCAATCTTATTTTTGATTTATATCAACAGTCTTTATGAACTTTTGAACATCAATTGCAGGATAATATCTTACGTGGACGACACTACTCTTTTATTTGAAGGAAACTCCTGGGAGGAAGTCTACAAGAAAGCTGAAACAGGGCTCAAATATGTTATCTCTTGGTTGAATATGAGCCTTCTGAGTCTGAATCTAGAAAAAACGGAATTTATTGCATTTACCACAACAAAAAAAGATCAGCCCATGAATAACATACTCACTATTCATGAACATCTCTGCCGATCGCCAACGCAGTGTTCATGTCCAAAAATTAAAAAAGTTGACAACATGAAATACATGGGTATTTATGTGGACCAACACCTGCGATGGGAAGAATACGCAGATAATACAGTTGAAAGACTAAATAAGTTAGTCTATAAATTCTATCAACTTAGAAATCTTAATAATAAAAAACTCCTACTTATGATTTACAACTCACTCGCTTAATCCATATTGAGATATTGCATCATTATATGGGGTGGTCTTAGTAAAACATTATTACACGTTCTTGAAGTTATGCAAAACACTATATTGAAAATAATGTTCAAGAAAAATAGAAGATACTCAACTGAAGACCTTTACAAATAATCTGGCTTATTTGAAGTGAGAAAACTATACACCTACCATTGCCTACTATGGATGCAAAACAATCCCATCTCTCATATAAGCCATATATACAACACACGTGCTAAATCTGAACAGAAAACAAATGCTCCTCTCTGTAGACTAACCCACACGCAGAGATTTATATCATACTTTGGGCCGAAACTGTTGAACCTAGTCCCTATAGATATCAGAATCATCCCTAATGAATTCAAAATTAAATGTAAACTCAAACAATTGGTGGACCTGAATTATAACAAACTAAAAACCGTGTATGAACTTGACTAAAAAAAATAAGAAAAAAAACACCCTACTCTCTCTCCCTCATCACAACAGATTTGATCTTCACATTGTATATAACTCTTTTTTCTCCTCAAAATATAGGTATAAACTTAACAACTTCAGGCTGATGACTACAACACAAGCTTTGCTTAGGTTTATCAGCCTGGAACATAATCTGTAATTCATGATTTTTCTTTCTAGTTTTAGTTATGAATTGATATTGTCCATGAAACTTGTACTAACCTGGATAAATTTACTAACTTACTCAATTTACTTACTATTTTCAAACCAATCGCAAATGAATAAGTATCGTTAGATTCGTAAAAAAATCCTTTTAACGAAAAGTGCTTGTCAAAAAATGGTCGCCATTTAAAAAATAGTACTTGGACAAGAAAATATAATTTCCATTCCTATCTATCATACTAGTCACTAATACTATGCGATTGTAATTTTCTGACATCATCTGAGTTCCCCAGATTGTTTTTTTTTCGAAGGGGTAAAAAAATCTTCTGAAGACGCACCAGCCTGTTGTTCTATCGGCTGGCCAGTGTCGGATTCGGTCCCTAAGGAATCGCCTACCGACTGAAAAATTTTCCCTCCCCTCTTTCCGTCCTGCCCCCCACACCGGAATCAGCTTTAGCATTACTTCAATGTGAGGGCTGTCCTTTCCTTCAGGGAATTCTGCTTTCTCTTTCCTTGGTTTCTATTATTGCTCTTACAGTTCTATATGTTTGTTTCCACGTTTTCTCAGATTCCATCAATCCCTCCATCATGTTTTGGGCGTCGAATATCATATTGTTTGAGTCTTCGTACTGTCTCCTTGTGTCAGCCCATCTGGGGCATAGGAACAAGGTATGTGGTGCATCGTCAACTGCTTGGCAGTATACACAATCACTCGACTCTGCTCTCCTTCGTTCAAAAAGGTATTTCCTAAGGCATCCGTGACCTGACAATGCTTGTGTGAGGAAGTGGTCGACTTCTCCAAATTGTCTGTCAAGCCATCTTTGTATGTCCTGGATGAGGCTCCAGGTCCAGCGCCCATACTTTCCCTGATTCCACTTTTCTTGCCAGCGTGTCATCAAATCAACTCTAGCCGTGTCTCCGGGTACTCCGTTGTATTTTTCATTTCTCTCTTGGATTTGGAGTTCTATAGGTGGTATTCCAGCGACTACTCCCACTCCCTCATTTGATACGGTTCGATAAGCACTGCTCACCCGTAGGCACATCTGCCGTTGAACTCTTATTAGTCTCTGTGTTAATTTTTTATTTGCTGTGACTGTATGCCATACTGGCGCAGCATAGAGCAGCTGCGAATGGGCAACGCTGGCAAGAAGAAGTCTCTTTGACGCTCTGGGGCCTCCAACATTTAGCATGAGACTGCCGAGAGCTGATGCTGTCTTTTCGTATTTATCGATAGTTTTGTTTATATGTTTAGCAAAACTCATTTTCGTATCCAGCCAGACCCCCAGATATTTCATAGCCCTGTAAGGTTTGACCTCTTTTCCTTGGATATTGAAATTTATCGGTACTATTTTTCTTCTCGTTGTGAGGAGGACAGCCTCAGTTTCCTGTGGAGCTAACTGCAGTTGATGCCTATCCATCCAATTTGATACCCTTTGCAGACCCGTGTTTGCTATATTCACTAGAGTCTCTTCATTTCTGGCCGTCACCAACATTATGATATCATCAGCAAATCCGATCAACCTTATACCCTCCGGTTGTTCCATTCTCAGTAGTCCATCGTACACGATGTTCCACAGGGTCGGTCCTAGTACTGGACCCTGCGGGACGCCACTACTTATTTCTATGGTCTTTGATCCTCAGATTGGTTTACTTCCGATCATGGCTACCTAGATGCAGTATTAGGAGTGTCTCAAAAAAAATTAGTAGGCGTGAAAACTTCTCAAAATGTCACAGCCTGATCCAGAATTGTCTTAGGAATCCAAAAATGTTACAATATACGGGGTGTTCCATTTAAAAATTCAAAACCGGAGCCATTTCTGGTGAAACCGGAAAGTGAAAAATATGCGAATTCCCTCCTCTTCACATACCATTTACCTGTACCAAATCTCATTTTGATATACCTAATATTCTAGAAAATATGACTTGTCTAATATATCCGTTGACACCCGGTATATCACTCAGGTAAGCTCCAGAAAATATTCGGAATCATCTCCTGTATATTTACCGAACGTGAGAAGACAATAATTATGGAGTGTCCCCATGAGAAGTGAGACAAATTTGTATTTTTCAGAACTGAAAATTTTTCAGCAGAAATATGGATTTGTAATAAATTTTGTGTCATGATCTCGAATCCGTAGAATTTTGAGCCTATCATCCACAATATTATTTTTTGCAAAAATCATTTTATCCAGCGCCCATGGCGCGCAGTGTTTGTTACTCAGGTCAATCCCAGAAGAGATTTGGACTCACCACCGGTATATTTATTCATTTATTTATTACAGAGTAGGGATACAAACAGATAAATCCAATGAGTATCTTCTTTTTAGGTAATCTAATAGTAATCGAATAGTGAGCTAAAATAACTTACAAGATAAACAATGATGCATTATATAATAACTATGAACAAATATGAATAAATGTGAACAAATATGAATAAATTGAACAAATTTTAACAAATATGAATAAATATGAATAAAGTGACAATATACCTATGTACAATGTGAACAACATATAATGAATGTAATTATTGTGACGGATGTAGGAGGATCTGTCGAAGTCAACTACATATGTGTGCAGTTAAAACCAATGAACCTGACAGAGTAGCTTTTTTGACATGTAGTGATGTTGAAAGCTCTTCTCATCTAATCAATGATCATATCATACTCCAGAATTCAAAAACAGAAATATCTACTTTTGGAGTTGCAAAGAAAACAGAATCAATGAGATCAACAGAAATTGGCAGTGTCAGTGGGAAAAACTGAATGACGTTTATTATGTTCCCGAATTGTCGAAAAACTTATTATCAGCTAATCGCATCACAGAGAATGAAGGAGAAGTTTTTTTCGAAGAATATAAGGTGATAATGAGTAAGAATGATGAAGAAGTAATAATCGGTAGAAAACTAGAAAATAGTTTATTTGCTGTTGACATAAATCAGAAACCCCAAGAAGTTCACATGATCGAAAGTAAAAATGAAGCGGAAGATCTCCATATAAAACTGGGACATTTGGGGATAACCAACATGAAGGAACTACTTCTGCTAGTGGATGGCCTCAATATCACCGAGCAAGAGGTAGACAAGTTGAATCAGCCTTGTGAAATTTGTGTTGAAGCGAATCAAACCAAATTTCCCTTCCAAACGGAAAGATTGCGAGCTGGAAGACCGTTGCCAATTATACATTGTGACATCTGTGGACCTATCAAATCTAAAATTCGGGACGGAAAACGATATATTCTTTCTCTTCTTGATGATATCACTCATTTTACGATGATTCATCTCTTAGAAACCAAAAATGGAAGGGTACATTAAATAGTATGTTCAAGAAGTAGAAGTCTATTTTAACTTCAGAGTATCCAAATTCCGTTGTGACAATGCAGGGGAGTATTCAAGCAATAACTTCAAGAGTTGGTGTAAAAATCGTGGAATAATTCCAGACTATTCGATCAGTTCCACACCACAACTCAATGGTAAAGCTAAGCGTCTCAATAAAACCATTCAAGAGAAAATAAGAGCTATACTCTTCGAATCCAATATGGAATCAGAGTTATGGGGAGAAGCAGCCAGAACGGCTGTCTATATATTGAATAGAAGTCCTTCACATGCTGTAGATAAAAATTTGTCTCAATAACAAATTTTTGGATGTGATGCATTTGCCAAAATATTAGGATATACTAAAAAGTTAGATACACGAAGTGAAAAACTAGTATTCATCGGATTTGCCCCAAATGGTTACAGACTTTGGGATCCTGAGAAGAGGAGGATAAAGATAGCCAGAGATGTGATTTTTATGAAGAAAACGAAAGAATGCCAGTCAAGAAAAAACAATTTGGTCATTTTGAAAGATCAAGTAATTCCGAAAGAAAAAAGTATGCAAGAAAGTGGAAATGTCAAAGAAAGGGAGGTAGAAAGACAAACTACAGAAACATAAATTTTGGAAGAAATAGAAGAAACAGAAAACGCGGAAGAAATTTGTCCTACGAGAACGAAAAGAATGCCAACAAGACTCGATAACTACGTTCTTTTGACATATCAAGAAGCAATAAACGGCCCTGAAAAAGAAGACTGGAAATACGCTACTGAAAATGAGAAAATGTCTTTGAAAAATAATGAAGTTTTCGAATTTATTCCGGAAAGTGACGTTACAGACAAGAAACTTCTGTCAAGTAAATAGGTATTTCGCATAAAATATGGAGGAAAATTTAGAGCACGTCTAGTTGCTCGAGGTCTTGAGCAAATACAAGGTTTCGTACTATGATGAGACTTTTAGCCCTGTGGTCTCAATAACAACATTGATAATGCTTTTTGCTTACGCAAAATCTACAAATAAAATTATCAAGCAGTTTGACGTGAAAACAGCTTTTCTCTATGGACATTTGAATGAAAACCTGTAAATGAAGCTTCCAGAAGGTTTTGAAGAAGAATGTGGAAGTGTCTGTCTATTGAAGAAGTCTGTCTATGGCACCTTTGAACTGGAATATAAGATTGGTGGAGTTCCTCAAGAAGAAAGGACTGAACCAGCTGAAAACTGATGAGTCCGTGTTCAGAAATCAGGAAAACAATATTTTTTCAGCCATTTATGTGGATGATGGACTTATTATTGGAAATGAAGAAACCGACATAAATCGTCTTCTGAAAGAACTACAAGAAGAATTCGAAATAACAATTGAGGAAAAACCTAAAACTTTCATTGGCCTGAAAATACTAAACCTGTAAAATTCGAGCAGTTTTCATCAAAAATAGTATGTCATTGAATAAATTTCGAATGACAGAATCTGAATCAGTAAAAACTCCGTCGGTGACTTGTAACAGTAACAGTGACATGTTGACAAGTGATGATAGAATTAACATGAAATTTCCATACAGAGAAGCAGTAGGGAGTTTATTGTATTTATCCAACTGCACCAGACCAGATATAGGTTTTGCTGTGAATATTGCATCAAGAACATGGAGAATCCAACTGAAAATGATCAAGAGAAAGTCAAGATATCTTCAAGGCACGCAAAACTTATCCATCGATTATTGTTCTGAAGGAAACCCACATTTATCAGAAGTATATAGCGATGCTGATTATGCGAATGATTCCAAAACTCGTCGAAGTACAAGCGGCTTTGTCATATTTTTTGCTGGTGGACCTGTGACATGGGTAACGAGGCTTCAACCGATTGTCTCTTCGAGTACAGCCGATCAGAGTTTATCGCAGCGAGCGAATGTGTGAAAGAAGTACTTTTTCTAAAGAATCTGTTCAAAGAGCTCACGAATGAATATCTCAAAGTATATTTCGAACTTGATATTCAAAGTGCAATACATATGATTGAAACCGGTTGTGATTCTAAAAGATCGAAGCATATTGATTTTCGTTTCAAATTTATAAATGAAAAGGTTATCGAACATGACTTCGATTTGGAATATTGTCCGTCTGAATGTCAGTCAGCTGATATTTTCACAAGATCTTTTAACGCAAGCACCTTCGAAAATTTGAGAAAATATATTTCAACTGACATGACTATTGACAGCTAATGTGTTTGAATATTTTGTATCTTTGGTCGTGAGAGCCATTTTATCTTGATTTTTTGAAGGCTTTGATGTAAATTCAAAGGGGAGTGTTGAAAGTAAATTTAATGAAAGCCTTCTCTTATATATTGTATCCAGCGTGTGCTGAAAATAATTGATTGTTTAGTTATAAAAACAATATGTGTAAATGAGTCAACTCTCCTGACATGTATTTCAAAATATAAAATAAAAGTTATTCTTTGAATATATATTGAATAATTCATCAATGACGCCATAGAACCAAATAAGATCGTGAATACTTGTAACATTTCTACTGGAACTGAAATGAATTAATGGAAAAAGGCCCATCTGCGTAAAAATTCATCAATTAATACCTGAGAGAAGAGGCACAAGCTCGATAATCTATATATTTTTTTTTCAGCAATATCTATTCAGAAAATATATCTTGAATATTATGGTATTGCAGGTGGGGACAAACTAATATCCAAAATATATTTGGTGGTGTTCTTCACGTGAAAATATATCTTAATTTTCACAATAAATATGTTTTGTAATTTCTGTTTGTCTTCGTCCAGAATACCTTGAAACATTCACGTTATATCTATATAGAAGGTAAATCTGACCATCATTTAATTGAACGTTATGTGAATTTTCAAAGGGATAAATCGCCTTTAAATTTTCTCACTTCTAATCTCGAATGGAACTTTTTTTTGCAATGATCCCGCATCAATCAATTGAGTTGTTATTGATACAATGGATGATATTGGTGATATAATAAATTATTGGAATACCAATATTGTACGTATATTTGACATTCATGCGCCAACCAGAACAGCACTTCAGTCCCTTGATGTAACTCATGTTGTGATTGTTTGGTGCTGATGATTCTGATATGTTTCATTCTAGAGGGAAGAACTGTTGAAACTCTATTTTTTCTTCATGGAGTCATCGTACCAACTGTGAAAACTGGAATCCAAGAAGTGCTACTAAAATAAACTATAACTTGTTCGCAGGTTTCTTCCATGGTGACGGCAAAGTGTATAAATGAAGTGGAAGCAGAGATTTTAGAAAAAAAAAATCGACCGATACAGACATTTTTTAATTTTTATATTTAACGACGACATAACAAAAACAAAACAATATTTGGTAAGCTGTGATCGAATAGAATACTGCTTTTCGCCTGTTGTTCCCGCTCTAGATTGCAGTTTCGAAATGTTCCATGTTTTTAAATCAAAATATTCCCTGGAAAGCGTTGCTGTGTGGCAATTCATATAGCAGTTTCTTATTGAAATATTAGAGATCCTGATGTAGTCATTCCAACTATAAGCATATTCTTGAATGAAGCTGAGATAAAACTCGAGAAGTGAATTTGGACTGCCATTAAATCCAATAACCATTGCGATGACACATTATATTATTGGTGTGCCAAATCTGAATCACCAAAGGTACTTTCAATTATACTATATAAGTAGTAAAAAACTAAGCTGAAATTTGAGGTATTGTCCAAAAATATTGATATATCAAACTTACGAAAGAGTTTCCGGCAGACTGCTCCGGAGGGTTGATTTCAGTATGATCTGCAATAAACTTATAACTGAACTCCATTAGCAATTCAGAATCAACACACCCCGCGCTGGTTCAGGACATAGGCTCAAGTCCAGAAGTAGGTCTCAATTTGATACTTCATTTCATTATTATCATGAAAATAATTGATTCAGCTCTATTTGTTTGTGTGAGTTAATTTTTTTTCGTTTATTATTATTTGATTTGTTCGAACTGTAAACATTCTCCTCTGAGTTAATCGTTCCCTCGTCATATTTTCTTTAGTTAGTTAGTATAGTTCGAGGAAATGAACATTTTTCTTAACACAATTTTTTTTTTTTATTATTTCTTGATCTTTCAATTTACCTTACCTAATCATGGTATAATTTTCTCAAAGATGTGGTACATCTCAATGTGAAGCGTTGTACATATTAACTTTTTTATATTTTTGAGAATGAATTTTGTCCTATGAATTAACTAAGCACCTCGCTTAATGTAGAATTTGAAAAAAAGCATCTAATAGCAATATGTACGAGATTTGATACACACTTGATTCTGGATTATTCAACCATAAAAAATCAAAATACCTACTTCTTCCTCAGCTCTGTACTGTAGAGATAATTCGTTGAACAGGAACAGTACAAATTTACATGAATATTTTAGGGTTTTTTGAAGACGAAGTAATAATTTTTTTAATAAAATGAATACTTCGCAGAAATAACAGGGTTATCCATCTCAAAGAATAGGACACATTCTATTATATTCCCCTCAAAAAATCTAATAAAGGAATGTCTCTTAGTACTACATTTTTGTTGGCCAGAAGTTTATAATTCGTCATAAACATGTTTAAAAATATAATAAACATTATTAGGTATACATTTCCACAATAAAGAAACAATATTACATTTGCTGTATTGAAGACACTACAAGTCCTGTTCATATAACACATGTTCTGTAGGGTGGTTGCAATTAGTTTTTGGCTCAACAGTAACCTTTTGCTAGCGGGACAATATGTTTGAAACAGTTATTTCTGATAAAACAGTAACCTTTCCTTACCACTTCAGTATGGATGTCATGTACGTAACAAAGAAACAATTTTCCACTCGTTATACAAGTTGTACTAGAGACAGTTCAAGTTGTGTTCGTATAACAGATGTTCTGTGAAGTGTTTGCATCTAGTTGTTAGCTCAACAGTAAGCTTTGGTTATCAAGACAATATATTTGAACAAGTAATATTTTATTCAACAGTGAACTTTTGTTAGCACTTCAGTATGAATGTTATATACGTGATAATGTATTCCTTCAGGACACCAATGATATTTACAATCATTGTATTCCGAGGACAACAGTTGCTATTTATATTGAACAATATAGACAATGTAAAATAATAATACTTGAGAAGTAAACCTTTATTCTTGTTAGTACATTGGTACCTGCTTGTCTACTTGTTTTATTGACATCTGTCTCCATGAAGACCAAAGCTTACATGATTACTATACATCCGTCCACAAATGAGAAGGTTGAACAGAAACAAATAAAAAAAATACAACTAAAATCCAAATTAGGACAACATAAAAAAACAAAATTAGGACAACATGAAAGCAGATTATTCGAACTGAATCATTCATTATTAATTAATGAACTTTGCTGAACATCAATTCAACTCAAAATATAATCATCAAATCTGACATGTTTCCTAATCATTCTAGATACCCTTCCTTCAGATCTTCCGGAGCCTTCAGAGCTTTCATCAGATGGTTTATTAAAATCGGAAAATGAGGTTTCAAGTAGTTTTATGTTTCTTCTCAGTATTTTTCCTGAGTCATCTTCCACTATATATGATCTTGGACTTTGATGTTCACCAATCACTGTTCCGGGTTCCCATATCCCATCTTTCCTAATAACAATTTTTATCGCCTTCTTTCACCTTGGACAAATTCCTAACTCCTTTCTTGTCATAATAGTACTTCTGAACATGTTGATTCTTTATCAGTTTCCTTCTGACTTCCTCGGTGTTTACCCCGTCCTGTTTTGACAACCCGGAATGAGCTGGTAACTTATCCCGTAATCTCCGGTTATTGAGAAGTTGGCTAGGCGAAAGTCTTATAGATACAATTGGTGAATTCCTATATTCTAGCATAAAGGTCTTTGCTTTTTCGAAAAATCGATTTCGGTAGGCCAACAGCTTTTTCAGCCAAGCCATTTGATTGAGGGTATGTAGGACTTGAAGTGATTATCCTAAATTGCCATTCCCTCGCAAAACTCAGAAATTCGATACTATTGAAAGGCATATTATCAGAACAGAATACGTCTGGGATACCTTGTGAACAAAATATTTCCTTGAGTACTTAAATTATATCCGAGGACCGTTCCGACCTCAATTTACGAATTTCAAGCCACTTACTATAAGCATCTATCACAACCATATAGTCATTGTTCCCATAAAACATTATATCCCCTGCAACTCTTTCCCATGGCCTCGATGGAACCTGGGGTTGTGATAGAGGTTCGTTTGCATTATTCCTGGCGTATCTTTCGCATACTTTACAATTTTGAACCAATGAAGCAATTTCACTTGACATTTTAGACCAATAAAAAACACTTCTTGCTCTAGCTTTGGTTTTATTTTCTCCAAAATGATTTTCATGGAGTGAAGACAGCATTTTTTGTTTCAATGAAGAAGGAACAATCAACTTGTCGTTCACAAAAAGTAGTTTTTCGCCTATAGAAATATCATTACTAATTTGCCTGAAATTTTCTAGATCAATATCTAATTTTTTCTGTGGCCAACCTTTTTCGGTGAATTCAAACACCTTTCTTGAAATGGCATCTTTTTGTGTCTCTGATTGGAACTCTGACTTTCGTTCGTCTGACATTGGAATATATTTGGATGCTAAGTGTACAATTTTGTCTTCATCGTCTATTTCGTTTTCACCAGTTTCTGGCAAGGGAGCTCTGATGAAAAATCGGCAATATACATGAGCGAACTTTTCAAATATTCCACAGTCAGAGAGTATTTTAAAGTTTTCATTCGTATATTTTGAAGTCTACAGGTAGGTTGACTGATATTTTTTTTTAAGATGGGTTCAAGAGGTTTATAATCTGTATGACCCGTCACTTCATGTCCATATATATATAAATGAAATTTTTCAAAGGCAAATTTTAAACTGAGCATTTCTTTTTCAATCTGGGCATACCGTTTTTCACAGTCTGTCAGACTTCTCGAAGCAAATGCAATAGGTTGTCCGTTTTGTGAGAGCCAAGAACCTAGACCATTTTGTGATGCATCCGTTTGTATGACCATCGGATCCTTACTATTGATTTTTTTAAATTGGGTGCTTTTGTTATTATCAGTTTAATTTCATCAACAGTTTTCTTGTGTATTTTATCAAATTTAAAAACAGCATCTTTTTTCAATAGATCTCGAAGAGGGGCAGTTATTTGTGATAAATTGGAAATGACTTTCGTTAGATATTTCAAAAACCCAGGAATCTTTCCAAAGATTTTTTATCGGATGGATATTCAAGAAATGTAACAGCTTTGATATATTTGTTATCTAACTTGACTTCATTTTTTGAAATTACATGTCCGCAATACCTGACTTGACAAACTTTAAACTGAATTTTGTTTTTATTGAGTTTGACTCCGAATTGTTCTGCCCGTTCTAGAAAATTGATTAGATTTTGATCGTGTTCAAGTTCATTTTTGCCACAGATGACTATATCATTAAAATGAATGAAAACACCCGGTATATCCCCAAAAATGTCCATGTGTTTTCGCTGGAAAACTTTGGGGGCTGATGAAATCACAAATGGAAGCCGGTTAAAATGATATCGCGCAAATGGTGTATTGAAAGTACATAAATCTGCACTTTCATCATCTAGCTTCATGTGCCAGAGCCCTTCTTTCATGTCAAAAACTGAAAAAACCACCATACCTTTCAATTATGCGATTATATCTTCTGGTTTAGGGATGAGATGTAATTCCCTTCTAACAGCACTATTCAAGTCCTCTGGGTCCAGACATAAGCGCAACTCACCATTCATTTTTTCTCTTATTACTTAGTTGTGTACCCAATTGGTTGGTTCATCGATCCTTGAAATTATACCACTTCCTTCCAATCTTTCAAGTGTTTTTTTCAGTTTTCCTAACAGGGCGTGAGGGACTCGTCGGGGGGGATCCACTACTGGAATGGCATCATATTTTATATGTATATGATATGTTCCAGGAAAATTTCCTGTCCCAGTGAATAAATCAGAATAATGATTGAATAAATCATCTTCAGACTTCAATGAATGATTCAGAATATCTATCCTTTCGATGAGTCCAAAATTAACAAAGTCACTCAATCCTAGAATCGGTTCGGAATCAACATCGACTACTAGAAATTCAACAATTTTCCTAACCTCTTTTATAATACAATTCAATTCAGCAATACCTGAAGGTTTAATTTTCGAACTATTGTTTCCAAACCCTTAAATCATGATATTTGTTGGTTGTATATTTACATCTTGGAGTTTCGAGAAAATTTTGAATGGTAAACAATTCATTTCTGCCCCACTATCTAATTTTATCTTGATTCTCAAACCATTGACGATGATATTCTCATACCAGACTTGTTGACGCTCAATTTGTGTTTTCCTAACTTCACTCACGTATAAATCAATAGAATTATGTTCATTGGGATCCTCCCTGCGATCATGATCATCAGGTTTGGACTCATCTTCCTGTATCTCGAGAATATTCTTTTTGTTTTTCGAAAATGCCCCTTCTTCTTACAAAATCCACATTCTTCACCAAACGCTGGACAATTCCTAATCCTATGCGAGTAACCACGAAAATTGCAATCATCGATGACATCCCTATTGACAGATTTTCTTTTGACTACGTTAATATTCACACTTGCTTCACGTTGGAATTCTTCTATTTGTTGCTTGCTGACTTCTACTGCTCGACAATATTCCGAAACTTTTCCCAGGGTTATATTTCCATCCCGTAGGAGAACTTCTTTCACATGCAAATCTCTAATTCCGTATATAACTTGATCTCTTATTATGCTTGACTCCTGATCCCCAAATACACATTCAGGAATGGAATTCTTCAGTTCGGTAAGGTAACTATCGAATGCTTGTCCTTCTTTCTGTATTATATTTCTGAATACGAATCTTTCATACACAATATTTGCTCTTGGTTCACAATAGTTCTCGAATTCTCTGAGCAAATCCACCAGATTGATTGTTTCACTATTCAGCTTCAGTGAATTGAAAACTTTCAGACCCTCTTCACCAATGACACTGAGAAAAATTGCAACTTCAATGTCTTCTTTCACATCGGTTCCGTCTTTGCTTGAAGCTTTCATAAACAAATTGAACTGCTGCTTCTATAATATCCAGTTTTCAGCTAGGTTTCCTTCGAACGTTAGAGGTTTTGGTGGCCGAAAAAATGGTTCCATATTGCTCTCTTTCTATCTCAAATCTACGATTATAGTAGTTCACTTCTGACACCATGTAAAATAATAATACTTGAAAAGTAAACCTTTATTCTTGTTAGTACATTGGTACCTGCTTGTTTACTTGTTTTATTGACATCTGTCTCCATGACAACCAAAGCTTACATGATTACTCCACAGACTATTACCATATGAATAATCCTACTGTTGTCCCAATGAAAAAGTCATTGCAATTATGTAAGAATGGTAGGTGTACTTTTGAATTTACAACATTCAAGATATACCAAATAGAGATCTTATGATTGTTATTTCAACCAATTTTTTATTGCACTAACTAATGACATTTTCTGAGTGTAATAAAAATATTCCAATAACAAAAAGTACATTTAAAATATGCGAAAATCAACTCAAAAATAACGTGGCCGTTGTTTGCAGTCCAGACCACGACTCTCGACTCTCTCCGAAATGGTTTGGGCACTCCCCACTTGTCACTCGCGTTGCCATAGTAACCATAGGCGTACGGTAACAAATGGTTGAACCACTACAATTGGGAATTCAAAATTGGATGCCAGCGCCAGAGTGGCCAAAATTCAAACCAGACAAACATATATTATTTGTCTGTTTCATCAGAGATATGTTTGCAGATTTTTTTTAATAATTTCCATGGGGTATTATTTTCCAGTTTTTTTGTGTAGTGTTATTCTTCTCCCAACTCTAGTAAATTGGGAAAGGTAAGGTCCCAGTAATCTTAACTCGTACAAGTTTCCATTAACTTCTAAGGGTTGGTGAAACAACTGAGAAAGCGGTTGAAAACAATACTTTTTTTACTTCACATAACAAAGTTGTGATTGCCGCTTACTTCTGGATTCGCTCAAAGGAAAATCAAAACTTTATATGAGATCCCGTTCTTATAATCCGTGAAGTTTCAGATCTCAATTGAATGGAATTCCGCCCTACGCATTATATTATAATCCCATTTATCACTCATTTCTTGGAACTGACATGGAAATCCGGCAAGTTGATAATATAATTGTGTTGGTCTGATTTCCATTACGAGCTCTGTAGCATTAGATTATATTTTGAATCTCACAGGAATGGAAACTGTCCTCGACAACATTTCAGAGTTGGGATGGATTCATACGGTAATTATATTCTTCTTTGATGATGATCACATGGAAGTGGCTATAAAATATCATGAGCTGTATGTATGAAGAATTAAAACTTTTTAACAAAAAATTAAACCGACAAAAAAATCAAACTGAAAAGCAAAGAATAAAATAAACCTTCTTAGTCTTAATGATAATTCAGCTCCTTAACTGATGTGAGTAACCAATTTTGAGTCGGCGCCAAACAAACAATTATCGAAGATCATTATATTACTTTGAAGAAGTAATCAAAACATTTTTATTTTTCGCTTTTCAGTTGATTTTTTCGTCGGTTTGATTTTTCGTTAAAAAGTTTTGATTTTTCAATTCATTGTAGCTGGAATCTTCTAATTACTACCTACTTAATTTTTTATTACTTCCAAATTACTTACTCACCTAGCTCACTTCAACTATTAACTGTTAAATAATATGATTATCTACTATAACTAGTTATTGTTATATAATATAAATTATTTTGAAACTCTTGGTTAGTTGATTTCATCACTTTGTATATAATTCCATCTTGTCATTGAATGTAATTATTGTGACGGATGTAGGAGGATCTGTCGAAGTCAACTACATATGTGTGCAGTTAAAACCAATGAACCTGACAGAGTAGCTTTTTTGACATGTAGTGATGTTGAAAGCTCTTCCCATCTAATCAATGATCATACCATACTCCAGAATTCAAAAACAGAAATATCTACTTTTGGAGTTGCAAAGAAAACAGAATCAATGAGATCAACAGAAATTGGTAGTGTCAGTGGGAAAAACTGAATGACGTTTATTATGTTCCCGAATTGTCGAAAAACTTATTGTCAGCTAATCGCATCACAGAGAATGAAGGAGAAGTTCTTTTCGTAGAATATAAGGTGATAATAAGTAAGAATGATGAAGAAGTAATAATCGGTAGAAAACTAGAAAATAGTTTATTTGCTGTTGACATAAATCAGAAACCCCGAAAAGTTCACATGATCGAAAGTAAAAATGGAGCGGAAGATCTCCATATGAAACTGGGACATTTGGGGAGAACCAACATGAAGGAACTACTTCTGCTAGTGGATGGCCTCAATATCACCGAGCAAGAGGTAGACAAGTTGAATCAGCCTTGTGAAATTTGTGTTGAAGCGAATCAAACCAAATTTCCCTTCCAAACGGAAAGATTGCGAGCTGGAAGACCGTTGCCAATTATACATTGTGACATCTGTGGACCTATCACATCTAAAATTCGGGACGGAAAACGATATATTCTTTCTCTTCTTGATGGTATCACTCATTTTACGATGATTCATCTCTTAGAAACTGAAAATGGAAGGGTACATTAAATAGTATGTTCAAGAAGTAGAAGTCTATTTTAACTTCAGAGTATCCATATTCCGTTGTGACAATGCAGGGGAGTATTCAAGCAATAACTTCAAGAGTTGGTGTAAAAATCGTGGAATAATTCCAGACTATTCGATCAGTTTCACACCACAACTCAATGGTAAAGCTAAGCGTCTCAATAAAACCATTCAAGAGAAAATAAGAGCTATACTCTTCGAATCCAATATGGAATCAGAGTTATGGGGAGAGGCAGCCAGAACGGCTGTCTATATATTGAATAGAAGTCCTTCACATGCTGTAGATGAAAATTTGTCTCAATTACAAATTTTTGGATGTGATGCATTTGCCAAAATATTAGGATATACTAAAAAGTTAGATACACGAAGTGAAAAACTAGTATTCATCGGATTTGCCCCAAATGGTTACAGACTTTGGGATCCTGAGAAGAGGAGGATAAAGAGAGCCAGAGATGTGATTTTCATGAAGAAAACGAAAGAATGCCAGTCAAGAAAAAACAATTTGGTCATTTTGAAAGATCAAGTAATTCCGAAAGAAAAAAGTATGCAAGAAAGTGAAAATGTTAAAGAAAGGGAGGTAGAAAGACAAACTACAGAAACATAAATTTTGGAAGAAATAGAAGAAA
The DNA here is from genome assembly GCA_018342105.1 of Gonioctena quinquepunctata. Lineage (NCBI taxonomy): Eukaryota > Metazoa > Arthropoda > Insecta > Coleoptera > Chrysomelidae > Gonioctena > Gonioctena quinquepunctata. The sequence continues at coordinate 261,779 of JAFIRS010001250.1, read as the reverse complement.
CAGAAAACGCGGAAAAAATTCGTCCTACGAGAACGAAAAGAATGCCAATAAGACTCGATAACTACGTTCTTTTGACATTTCAAGAAGCAATAAATGGCCCTGAAAGAGAAGACTGGAAATACGCTTTCGAAAATGAGAAAATGTCTTTGAAAAATAATAAAGTTTTTGAATTCATTCCGGAAAGTGACGTTACAGACAAGAAACTTCTGTCAAGTAAATGGGTATTTCGCATAAAAGATGGAGGAAAATTCAAAGCACGTCTAGTTGCTCGAGGTCTTGAGCAACTACAAGGTTTCGACTATGATGAGACTTTCAGCCCTGTGGTCTCAATAACAACATTGAGAATGCTTTTTGCTTACGCAAAATCTACAAATAAAATTATCAAGCAGTTTGACGTGAAAACAGCTTTTCTCTATGGTCATTTGAATGAACCTGTATATGAAGCTTCCAGAAGGTTTTGAAGAAGAATGTGGAAGTGTCTGTTTATTGAAAAAGTATGTCTATGGCACCTTTGAACTGGAATATAAGATTGGTGGAGTTCCTCAAGAAGAAAGGACTGAACCAGCTGAAAACTGATGAGTCCGTGTTCAGAAATCAGGAAAACAATATGTTTTTAGCCCTTTATGTGGATGATGGACTTATTATTGGAAATGGAGAAACCGACATAAATCGTCTTCTGAAAGAACTACAAGAAGAATTCGAAATAACAATTGAGGAAAAACCTAAAACTTTCATTGGCCTGAAAATACTAAACCTGGAAAATTCGAGCAGTTTTCATCAAAAATAGTATATCATTGAATAAATTTTGAATGACAGAATCTAAATCAGTAAAAACTCCGTCAGTGACTTGTAACAGTAACAGTGACATGTTGACAAGTGATGATAGAACTAACATGAAATTTCCATACAGAGAAGCAGTAGGGAGTTTATTGTATTTATCCAACTGCACCAGACCAGATATAAGTTTTGCTGTGAATATTGCATCAAGAACATGGAGAATCCAACTGAAAATGATGTTACTAAAATCAAGAGGAAGTCAAGATATCTTCAAGGCACGCAAAACTTATCCATCGATTATTGTGCTGAAGGAAACCCACATTTATTAGAAGTATATAGCGATGCTGATTATGCGAATGATTCCAAAACTCGTCAAAGTACAAGCGGCTTTGTCATATTTTTTGCTGGTGGACCTGTGACATGGGGAACGAGGCTGCAACCGATTGTCTCTTCGAGTACAGCCGATCAGAGTTTATCGCAGCGAGCGAATGTGTGAAAGAAGTACTTTTTCTAAAGAATCTGTTCAAAGAGCTCACGAATGAATATCTCAAAGTGTGTTTCGAACTTGATATTCAAAGTGCAATACATATGAATGAAACCGGTTGTGATTCTAAAAGATCGAAGCATATTGATTTTCGTTTCAAATTTATAAATGAAAAGGTTATCGAACATGACTTCGATTTGGAATATTGTCCGTCTGAATGTCAGTTAGCTGATATTTTCACAAGATCTTTTAACGAAAGCACCTTCGAAAATTTGAGAAAATATATTTCAACTGACATGACTATTGACAGCTAATGTGTTTGAATATTCTGTATCTTTGGTCGTGAGAGCCATTTTATCTTGATTTTTTGAAGGCTTTGATGTAAATTCAAAGGGGAGTGTTGAAAGTAAATTTAATGAAAGCCTTCTCTTATATATTGTATCCAGTGTGTGCTGAAAATAATTGATTGTTTAGTTATAAAAACAATATGTGTAAATGAGTCAATTCTCCTGACATGTATTTCAAAATATAAAATAAAAGTTATTCTTTGAATATATATTGAATAATTCATCAATGACGCCATAGAACCAAATAAGATCGTGAATACTTGTAACATATCTACTGGAACTGAAATGAATTAATGGAAAAAGGCCCATCTGCGTAAAAATTCATCAATTGATACCTGAGAGGAGAGGCACAAGCTCGATAATCTATATATTTTTTTTTCAGCAATATCTATTCAGAAAATATATCTTGAATATTATGGTATTGCAGGAGGGGACAAACTAATATCCAAAATATATTTGGTGGTGTTCTTCACGTGAAAATATATCTTAATTTTTACAATAAATATGTTTTGTAATTTATGTTTGTCTTCGTCCAGAATACCTTGGAACATTCAAGTTATATCTATATAGAAGGTAAATCTGACCATCATCTAATTGAACGTTATGTGAATTTTCAAAGGGATAAATCGCCTTTGAATTTTCTCACTTCCAATCTCGAATAGAACTTTTTTTGCAATGATCCTGCATCAATCAATTGCCTTGTTATTGATACAATGGATAATATCGGTGATATAATAAATTATTGGAATACCAATATTGTACGTATATTTGACATTCATGCGCCAACCAGAACAGCACTTCAGTCCCTTGATGTAATTCATGTTGTGATTGTTTGGTGCTGATGATTCTAATATGTTTCATTCTAGAGGGAAGAACTGTAACTCTATTTTTTCTTCATGGAGTCATCGTACCAACTGTGAAAACTGGAATCCAAGAAGTGCTACTAAAATAAACTATAACTAGTTCGCAGGTTCCTTTCATGGTAACGGGAAAGTGTATAAATAAAGTGGACGCAGAGATTTTAGAAAAAAAAATCGACCGATACAGACATTTTTTAATTTTTATATTTAACGACGACATAACAAAAACAAAACAATATTTGGTAAGCTGTGATCGAATAGAATACTGATTTTCGCCTGTTGTTCCCGCTCTAGATTGCAGTTTCGAAATGTTCCATGTTTTTAAATTAAAATATTCCCTGGAAAGCGTTGCTGTGTGGCAATTCATATAGCAGTTTCTTATTGAAATATTAGAGATCCTGATGTAGTCATTCCAAATATAAGCATATTCTTGAATGAAGCTGAGATAAAACTCGAGAAGTGAATTTGGACTGCTATTAAATCCATTAACCATTGCGATGACACATCATATTATTGGTGTGCCAAATCTGAATCACCAAAGGTACTTTCAATTATACTATATAAGTAGTAAAAAACTGAGCTGAAATTTGAGGTATTGTCGAAAAATATTGATATATCAAACTTACGAAAGAGTTTCCGGCAGATTGCTCCGGAGGGTTGATTTCAGTATGATCTGCAATAAACTTATAACTGAACTTCATTAGCAATTCAGAATCAACAAACCTCGCGCTGGTTCAGGACATAGGCTGAAGTCCAGAAGTAGGTCTCAATTTGATACTTCATTTCATTATTATCATGAAAATAATTGATTCAGCTCTATTTGTTTGTGTGAGTTTATTTTTTATCGTTTATTATTATTCGATTTGTTTGAACTGTGAACATTCTTCTCTGAGTTAATCGTTCCCTCGTCATATTTTCTTCAGTTAATAGTATAGTTCGAGGAAATGAACATTTTTCTTAACACAATTTTTTTTTTTTTAATTATTTCTTGATCTTTCAATTTACCTTACCTAATCATGGTATAATTTTCTCAAAGATGTGGTACATCTCAATGTGAAGCGTTGCACATATTCACTGTTTTATATTTTTGAGAATGAATTTTGTCCTATGAATTAACTAAGCACCTCGCCTAATGTAGAATTTGAAAAAAGCATCTAATAGGAATATGTACGAGATTCGATACACACTTGATTCTGGATTATTCAACCATAAAAAATCAAAAAAACCTACTTCTCCCTCAGCTCTGTACTGTAGAGATAATTCGTTGAACAGGAACAGTACAAATTTACATAAATATTTTAGGGTTTTTTGAAGACGAAGTAATAATTTTTTCAATAAAATAAATACTTCGCAGAAATAACAGGGTTATCCATCTCAAAGAATAGGACACATTCTATTATATTCCCTCAAAAAATCTAATAAGGGAATGTCTCTCAGTACTACATTTTTGTTGGCCAGAAGTTTATGATTCGTCATAAACATGTTTAAAAATATAATAAACATTATTAGGTATACATTTCCACAATAAAGAAACAATATTACATTTGCTGTATTGAAGACACTACAAGTCCTATTCATATAACACATGTTCTGTAGGGTGGTTGCAATTAGTTTTTGGCTCAACAGTAACCTTTTGCTAGCGGGACAATATGTTTGAAACAGGTTTTAATGTCAGAAAACACTAATTCCAAAGTGCCTCTCCAAAAGAAATTATTCTAACTTTTCCATCTTTGCAAAGTGAGATTGCTTCTTGAAAATGTGTTTCCCATTTCTTCCGGTCTTCCTGATGATCGTGGAAGCGTGAAATAGATTTTCGTCGACAAAAATGTATTGAAGACCTAGTGAATGCGATGTCTCTCCTGCGTCAATGTTACGAATGATTTCTGGTGAGTACTCTCTTTTGGAAAACATTCTTCTTTGCCTCATTCATCTTTATGAGTTCCTAATTGAGACTGGAATAGAAAATCAAATAACTATCTGAATGAAAATGCAAATTTTCAATTTCAGATTTTTTCATTTGAGTTAGGGCCTTTTCAGAATATCTATCAGATGTAGTTCAATGTCCAGCGTGGCTTCAGCCGGGGAAGTAGTTGTTTTCTGTTAGACATTCACAAAAAATAACTTCATTTTAATGGTGGATTTTTCAATTCACAGAAAAATCTTTCTATCAATATTCAATTGAGAATGTTTCCCTTTTCAACATGTTTGAAACAGTTATTTCTGATAAAACAGTAACCTTCTCTTACCACTTCAGTATGGATGTCATGTACGTAACAAAGAAACAATTTTCCACTCGTTATACAAGTTGTACTAGAGACAGTTCAAGTTGTGTTCGTATAACAGATGTTCTGTGGAGTGTTTGCATCTAGTTGTTAGCTCAACAGTAAGCTTTGGTTATCAAGACAATATATTTGAACAAGTAATATTTTATTCAACAGTGAACTTTTGTTAGCACTTCAGTATGAATGTTATATACGGGATAATGTATTCCTTCAGGACACCAATGATATTTACAATCATTGTATTCCGAGGACAACAGTTGCTATTTATATTGAACAATATAGACTATGTAAAATAATAATACTTGAGAAGTTAACCTTTATTCTTGTTAGTACATTGGTACCTGCTTGTTTTATTGACATCTGTCTCCATGGAGACCAAAGCCTACATGATTACTATACATCCGTCCACAAATGAAAAGGTTGAACAGAAACAAATATAAAAAATACAACTAAAATCCAAATTAGGACAACATAAAAAAACAAAATTAGGACAACATGAAAGCAGATTATTCGAACTGGATCATTCATTATTAATTAATGAATTTTGCTGAACATCAATTCATCTTAAAATATAATCATCAAATCTGACATGTTTCCTAATTGTTCTAGATACCCTTCCTTCAGATCTTCCGGAGCCTCCAGAGCTTTCATCAGATGGTTTACTAAAATCGGAAAATGAGGTTTCAAGTAGTTTTCTGTTCCTTCTCAGTATTTTTCCTGAGTCATCTTTCACTGTATATGATCTTGGACTTTGATGTTCACCAATCACTGTTCCGGGTTCCCATATCCCATCTTTCCTAATAACAATTTTATCGCCTTCTTTCACCTTGGGCAAATTCTTAACTCCTTTCTTGTCATAATAGTACTTCTGAACATGTTGATTCTTTATCAGTTTCCTTCCTTGGTGTTTACCCCGTCCTGTTTTAACAACCCGGAATGAGCTGGTAACTTATCCCGTAATCTTCGGTTATTGAGAAGTTGGCTAGGCGAAAGTCCTATAGATACAATTGGTGAATTCCTATATTCTAGCAGACCCGCATAAAGGTCTTTGCTTTTTCGAAAAATCTGATTTTCGTTCGTCTGACATTGGAATATATTTGGATGCTAAGTGTACAATTTGGTCTTCATCGTCTATTTCGTTTTCACCAGTTTCTGGCAAGGGGGCTCTGATGAAAAATCGGCAATATACATGAGCGAACTTTTCAAATATTTCACAGTATTTTAAAGTTTTCATTCGTATATTTTGAAGTCTACAGGTAAGTTGACTGATATTTTTTTTAAAGATGGATTCAAGAGGTTTATAATCTGTATGACTCGTCACTTCATGTCCATATATATAAATAAATGAAATTTTTCAAAAGCAAATTTTAAACTAAGCATTTCTTTTTCAATCTGGGCATACCATTTTTCACAGTCTGTCAGACTTCTCGAAGCAAATGCAATAGGTTGTCCGTTTTGTAAGAGCCAAGAACCTAGACCCTTTTGTGATGCATCCGTTTGTATGACCATCGGATCCTTACTATTATTTTTTTTTTAATTGGGTGCTTTTGTTATTATCAGTTCAATTTGATCAACAGTTTTCTTATGTATTTTATCAAATTTAAAAACAGCATCTTTTTTCAATAGATCTCGAAGAGGGGCAGTTATTTGTGATAAATTGGGAATGACTTTCGTTAGATATTTCGAAAACCCCAGGAATCTTTGGGGGCTGATGAAATCACAAATGGAAGCCGGTTAAAATGATATCGCGCAAATGGTGTATTGAAAGTACATAAATCTGCACTTTCATCATCTAGCTTTATGTGCCAGAGCCCTTCTTTCATGTCAAAAACTGAAAAAACCGCCAAACCTTTCAATTATGCGATTATATCTTCTGGTTTAGGGATGAGATAAAATTCCCTTCTAACAGCACTATTCAAGTCCTTCGGGTCCAGACATAAGCGCAACTCAATCCATTTTTTCTCTTATTACTAAGTTGTGTATCCAATTGATTGGTTTATCGATTCTTGAAATTATACCACTTCCTTCCAATCTTTCCAGTGTTTTTCTCAGTTTTTCTAACAGGGCGTGAGGGACTCGTCGGGGGGGATTCACTACTGGAATGGCATCATATTCGATATGTATATGATATGTTCCAGGAAAATTTCCTGTCCAGTAAATAAATCAGAATAATGATAGAATAAATCATCTTCAGACTTCAATGGATGATTCAGAATATCTACCCTTTTGATGAGTCTAAAATTAACACAGTCACTCAATCGTAGAATCGGTTCGGAATCAACATCGACTACTAGATATTCAACAATTTTGCTAACCTCTTTTATAATACAATTCAATTCAGCAATACCTGAAGGTTTAATTTTCGAACTATTGTTTCCAAACCCTTAAATCATGATATTTGTTGGTTGTATATTTACATCTTGGAGTTTCGAGAAAATTTTTAATGGTAAAACAATTCATTTCTGTTCCACTATCTAATTTTATCTTGATTTTCAAACCATTGACGATGATGTTCTCATACCAGACTTGTTGACCCTCAATTTGTGTTTTCCTGACTTCACTCACGTATAAATCAATAGAATTATGTTCATTGGGATCCTCCCTGCAATCATGATCATCAGGTTTGGACTCATCTTCCTGTATCTCGAGAATATTCTTTTTGTTTTTCGAAAATGCCCCTTCTTCTTACAAAATCCACATTCTTTACCAAACGCTGGACAATTCCGAATTCTATGCGAGAAACCACAAAAATTGCAATCATCGATGACATCTCTTTTGACAGATTTTCTTCTGACTACGTTAATATTCACACTTGCTTCACGTTGGAATTCTTCTATTTGTTGCTTGCTGACTTCTACTGCTCGACAATATTCCGAAACTTTTCCCAGGGTTATATTTTCATCCCGTGGGAGAACTTCTTTCACATGCAAATCTCTAATTCCGAATATAACTTGATCTCTTATTATGCTTGACTCCTGATCCCCAAATACACATTCAGGAATGGAATTCTTCAGTTCGGTAAGGTAACTATCGAATGCTTGTCCTTCTTTCTGTATTATATTTCTGAATACGAATCTTTCATACACAATATTTGCTCTTGGTTCACAATAGTTCTCGAATTCTCTGAGCAAATCCACCAGATTGATTGTTTCACTATTCAGCTTCAGTGAATTGTAAACTTTCAGACCCTCTTCACCAATGGCACTGAGAAAAATTGCAACTTCAATGTATTCTTTCACATCGGTTCCGTCTTTGCTTGAAGCTTTTATGAACAAATTGAACTGCTGCTTCTATAATATCCAGTTTTCAGCTAGGTTTCCTTCGAACGTTAGAGGTTTCGGTGGCCGAAAAATTGGTTCCATATTGCTCTCTTTCTATCTCAAATATACGATCATAGTAGTTCACTTCTGACACCATGTAAAATAATAATACTTGAAAAGTAAACCTTTATTCTTGTTAGTACATTGGTACCTGCTTGTCTACTTGTTTTATTGACATCTGTCTACATGACGACCAAAGCTTACATGATTACTCCACAGACTATCACCATATAAATAATCTTACTGTTGTCCCAATGGAAAAGTCATTGCAATTATGTAAGAATGGTAGGTGTACTTTTGAATTTACAACATTCAAGATATACCAAATAGATATAGATATGATTGTTATTTCAACCAATTTTTTATTGCACTTACTAATGACATTTCCTGAGTGTAATAAAAATATTCCAATAACAAAAAGTACATTTAAAATATGCGAAAATTAACTCAAAAATAACGTGGCCGTTGTTTGCAGTCCAGACCACGACTCTCGACTCCGAAATGGTTTGGGCACTCCCCACTTGTCACTCGCGTTGCCATAGTAACCATAGGCGTACGGAAACAAAGGGTTGAACCACTACGATTGGGAATTCAAAATTGGATGCCAGCGCCAGAGTGGCCAAAATTCAAACCAGACATACGTATATTATTTGTCTGTTGTATCAGAGATATGTTTGCAGATTTTTTTAAATAATTTCCATGGGGTATTATTTTCCAGTTTTTTTGTGTAGTGTTATTCTTTTCCAGCTCTAGTAAATTGGGGAATTCAAATGTTAAGGCAATATCATTTGCGAAAATTCACTTTGAAGGAGACAAAGTATGTTATAACTTGCTTGCAAAAAAATATTTTTCGAAGTTTCTGGACAGCTCAGTGAAGTCATCGTTATTGTTATGAATTATTTTTGAGAAATGTTACACATTGAATGTTCGAATTCAAAATGATGCTACCAAAAATATTTTTTTTAATTTCATCTAAAACAAACAAGATGATGTGGAAGAATGTCCTTATCACCTAGATATACATATCCAGTCACTTTTTTTCCATAATGTATGAATAATCTTCGGTATGTTGAATAATAACTCTTTTTCCTCTTCTAAACTGTATTTTTTTTTTCTTCTCAACTCTCTTTGAAGGTTCATTTTTTCACTTTCTTTCTTAGCCACACATGATACAGGAACATTTTGGGAAGGAACTGTAATCTTCTTCAAGATCCCAAGAGCCCTTTGTTTGTCTATAGACTCAATCAATCTTAGATTAGTCTGCACCAGAACGTTACGTTCATTTTCTCACAACAAAACTTATTCCAGTATCGTTTTGCCAAGAGTCACAATGAGGTTCACAACAATAATGATTTGAACTTTGAACTTGAACTACTCATCTTTTCAATCGAGGACTTACGATAGTAGGGAAAGCGTTGAGTTATTCTGGATGCGTCTGGTGCAGCAAATAAGATAGCCTGAGGACGGATCCAGAAATACTGTCACAGTAAGGAATTTTTGAGATTATTGGTGACTCACGCGATTTGAGTTCCATATTTTATCCTGATTCGAAAACAATCGACTGAGAACGATGTGAGAGCTTGAATCAGGTAATCAACATACCTAGTAGAGCAGAGCTCGGGATCCCGTCACACACCTATTTAGTCATGTCAAATATCATCTGGTTTTTTTTTGGTCAAGAAGCATCACTGCACATTTATTCGTTTTGACTTATCGGCTGGAGAAACTTCAAGAATAACTTGTGGAGAATGATTGATATGATGTACCGCAATATCAATATTCTGGAATCGGAATGGCAAAGAATGCTGGGTGGCTTCTGCAAAAATAGTTACATTTATCAACGTATAGATGAAAATCACAGTTATATGAAGTGAAATGTAAGGGATCAAGTATGGAGCCTTGTGGAATGCCCTCCGATATTGGTTATGATTTTGATACATCGGTGTCCAAAACAACTTTTCTGTGATCGGATTGAGAAACGATGTTCCACAAGAATTACTGCACAAAAAATGGTGTCGAGAGCGTCAAATAATACCAGATATATCGAATTGCCTTCTCCAAGGGCTTTGAAAATATCAATCAATCGACTGATCAATCGATGAATCGATCAATCTCAATTGCTGCTAGGACACAAACATGTTTGAGCAAATTTATATATGGTAAAGTACACGGTACACAAGATGGAAGATTACGAATATAAATATGTTGAAATAGGTACAGAAAACACAAATTGAATTCAATTACAAAATACAATCATGAAATACAAAATACGAGAGGTACGTAATGCGGATGGGAAATTTTAGAAGCAAGAATTCTCCGTATTTATTGAGTGGAGAACCAAGAAGAGATGTTTTCATGTATCGCCTAAACAATATATAATTTTGTTACCTGACCCATTCAGGAAGCAGCTGTCTCGGAGAATAATACATTTTCCATTTTCAATGGAATTATGGCTGGCTATCGAGAATGTTACATATTTCTTTCTCTTATTGCATTTATTTCTATGCTGGGATTCAGGATGACATTCATTGGTAATGTTTCAGTTGCACTAGTTGTGTTGGCATTGGCTCAGTTCTGCTAATTCCTTTCCAGCAAATGCTTTGGAATTGGATTGATATCAATTATTCCAGTAAGATAACGCAGACATTATTCATGTCTGCTTGACCCACGCTGTACTGACTAATTCCCGGAAACCGGTCTACAGATTGATCCATTTCGCAACAAGCATTTGCAAAGTACCTTGTAGGACTTTGCACGTTTATCCATCGGATGTCATTCAACGTCCGTCGAGGCATTACCCAGGAAAGTAGTTGTTTTTTTATGGACATGCGACCAACATACACCTATTGTATGGGTTTTTGTGGTCAGCTGTCTTCAGGAATAAGACATTTTTAATATATGTTTTCCGATTTGAAGTTGAGTTTCAATCAATTAGCCAAAAACCATTGTTTAATGGATCTGTTTTCATTATTGATAGATTGTTCAAGTATGTATGTATGTATGTGAATGATAGAATTTGTGGAAGGAGAGCCTGGTGAGAGGTTTTATAACCGACCGTTACAGTATTCCGTATTGGATTTCCTTGCAATAGGAAATACTATTGTTAATCTGAACACAGTGACTTTGTTGTGTAAGCTAATATTGAAGAATAATGATTCAGTTAATCCAGAAAAATAGTTTGAGTAATTCAGTCGAACACTTTCGACAAATCTCGTAAGGTAATACAGGAGAAATCATCATTTTCGAAACCATAATTGATGTGTTCAGTGAGTTTGGGGATAGCAGAATTGGTGGACAAATTTGGCTCGAAACAGAATTGTGAATGAATCAGCATATTGTTATTCTCTAGGTGAAGTATACTGGTATATTTCATTACGACTCCGGAAATAAGGATTTTTCCGTGCGCGCGTGACAAATTCTTGTGTGAGGTGAAGTCACGCTAGCGCGGAAAAATCCTTCCCTGGAAGTGTAATGAACGACATTTTTCATTTTACTTCTTGAAAATGATATCATGAAAATAAAATATAATATATATATTAATTAATTTTTTTATTCACCCAGAAATTTACAAAAAAAAGTTCATTACAAGAATGGAATAAAAAGTACAATATGATAAATGAATACATACTACTCATCAAGGCAAGCCCCGGTGGCAAGAGTAAGGCCAAGAGTGCACATGCGATTTTCGCTAACAATAAATCACGGACAGCGCACTTGCGGCTGATTAATTGCAACTTTATTAGTATCAACATGGATTTTATAAAACCGCTTGTATGGTAGCTCTGTTATTACGAAAATCTAGAGAAAGACTCGAAAACCAATATTGGATGCATCCACTTGAAAGTGAATGGTTGCTTGAAGGTCAATTCCACAAAATGTATAGTGACTTGAGAGACCATCCCTATTTTTTTTATACTATAGGATGAGCGTGTGATAGTATATTATTCAACGAGCGGAAAATGTGGCCATCACTCATGAGAATGGAGTTTGTCGAAAATCATTCGAGTAAATTATGGCTATTTCTCGCGAGCAGAATACTATACTTTTTCTGTGACTTATATCAGGGCTATTTGAAAATAAGATTCATTTGTGAAGAAAATCCTGAAAGAGTGTAATTTATTTAATTGCATAATAGGAAGTTTTTATCGAATGAAAAAATCTATAATTGTATTTCGAAATATTTCATAACATAAACAAAATAATTTTTTGTTAATGAAATTAATAGTAAAATTGGAACAGTTGTAAATAATAACTGAAGGTATCGAGGATTCTTTATCCAAATTCACATTCCCATTTTTCATTTCCGAAGTGTTCTGTGCAATAAATGTTTGTGAGATGTTGCTGATACTGGTAGACGGTTTCATTGAACCCAAGATTTTTTCTGAAGTATTCATTTTATTTTTCATCGAATCATCTATGTATCCTTCCGTCATAGATGTTGATTTCCACCCTCCATGCCTCTTCAAAGAAGTGATGCCTCCACCCGCATCCACTAGCTGGGTGGCGGATGATCTACGAAAGGTATGCTCAGTATATAGTTCTGGATTTGGAAGTTTAAAAAATGTTGCGATTTGTTTTCCCATGGCTCCTAATTTGTTGATTCCAATTCTTTGATTGGTGCATTTACCTTTCTGATAATTCAGAAAAAATAATCTGTTAATATATTACTCGGTCGTAGCGTGATATATTCAATACAAATATAGCGGGAAGCCTCAGTTATGGTGCACTCCCGAACAATTTTCGTTTTGGTGTTTGGTATGGTGACTAATATAGCCGATCCAAAATCTTTCAAGTCCCCTATTTTTATAGAGTGCGACAGGGTTCCATGATTCCCATGATCAGTGCAACCTTAAAGAAAGATACATAATTTTTTTTTTCCAATTTTCGTTATTTCATTCAATTTTGGAAAAGAAAAAAATCCTCACCGTCGTGATTCGAACTCACGATCACTGGATTGAAAGTCCAGAGCTTAAGCTATGTGCTACCGAGGTGCTTGCAAATCAAAGTGATATGAAGCTATTCAAGTTCCTAACTAGGTTCTCTCATTTAATAAAGTGAACTCCTGGAAAAATATCAACTTCTTACCTTTGTCACAAGATTTATTTCATCAGGTGCTTTGTTTATGAATGAATTTATTTCATCTGGGGTGAATGTTTGAGCGTTTCTCTCAGTATATAACCATCGGATTTGCGTTTAAAAAACGCACTCAATTTTGAATAACGTTCTATGTTGACGTAGTGGTTGATTAGAATGGTACTTCTTAACATTGAATATTGTGTCCAAAGCGGGGACGATTTATATTTTTCAGCTAATTGCTAAATGCTAGAAGTACATTTTCCGAAAACGAATTCACATAATTTTTCTTTTGCCAATGCATGAAAATTACATATATCGTCTAATATTTTTTTCTGGATTTATTTGGTAATAGATTTGAAGATGTTATTTTCGCCACACTACAAATTTCTGGTGAGGTCACTCGTTGTCACTTTCTGAGTTCATTTTTTCTTCATGTTTTTCGTTAGAAACTATAATATTTCAGAAAACGAACTGTCAATTCAATGATTATGACGTCTGAGAACAAGTTTGAAGTTGTTAAATTCTCAAGGCATACTTGCGAATGGAAACAATTCAAACACAACTGCACAGTAATGAATATGCTCATCTGTGATTGGCTTCAAAGTGTTGAGTAATGAATCTGGTTCAACTGTGATTGGTTCGAACCTGTTGAGTAATGGATCATTACCTACTCGGGGACGAAAACGTGATACAGGTACGTACAAAGAAGTCATGACATTTCAGATGACGGAAAAGACATGTAGGTGGTGCCACCCCTACGAAAGAGACGAACCAACATGAAATTTGGTTTTTATTTCGAAAAATATTTCACAAGCAGTGAGCGGAGCACATTCAGTCGTCCGCCAGAGGCCAGAGAGTACAGTTGAGTTGAGACAGAAGCGCACGCCGCAAGCTGACGTCACAGCAGGATTCTACGAGCTGGGTAATTATACTATGAAAATATAATTAGGATCTCAATCAACAGTGTTCACAAAACGGCGCGCGCCTTTGAGTCAGTCGAGAGGGCATTCGCAAAAGAGGGAGAAGCCGGCTGTAGTTTCGTTTTAAAATATTTCAAAGATTCAGTAGCTTGCCGAGCCTAGCAGAAGCAGTTCCGCGTATCCAGAGTGTGAGCCACAGCCCGAAGCAGTCCACGACCTTTGCCAAAGGAGTGAGATCGGAGTTTGGGTAAATATTCTATATCGGAAATATTTCGTAAGTGCCACAGGTGTGATTTGCGCATGATCAAACCATAACCATCAGAGGCCCATGTTCACTTTATTGCGGCGCTAAAAATTTTTATCGTGTTTGAGATCCGATACGAATTATCACGTACGCCGAGTGATAGCCCGTGACCGTCAGACCAATAAAGCAGATCCGGTGAGTCATTTAGTTTCCTTCACAACAAGAGCAGTTTAGTAATGTGATACGCGTCTCAACTTCCTGCGCTCCGACGTTACTTTGTAGACAGAGATAGGAAGCACGGGTAGAGGCCGCATAGAAGAGGTAGACATTTCTTGCGTCTCAACTTACTGCGCTCTAACGTGACTTGTTGTTGAGACAGAGATAGGAAACACGGTTGGAGGTCGCATGGAAGGGGTAGACATTCCTCACGTCTCAGCTTCCTGCGCTCCAGCGTGTCGGTTTTTAAGGGATTCGTGAACACGGTTGAAGGTCGCATAAGAAGGGGAAGACATCTCTCACGTCTCATTCCTGCGCTCCGCGTGTCGGTTTTTAAGCGATTCGTGAACACGGTTGGAGGTCGTATAGAAGGGGTAGACATTTCTCACGTTTCAGCTTCCTGCGCTCCAACGTGTCGTAAGTAAAAGGGGATAAAATTAATAGTTAATACGGTTGGAGGTCGCATAGAAGGGGTAGACATTTCTCACGTCTCAGTTCCCTGCGCTCCGGCGTGTCTTAATCAGGGAAAGACAGAGAGGGAGAATGAAAGCTGACAGCAGCTAGGAAGGATAGGGTAAGCCAGCCCCACGTGGAGCATTACACACTGCTATTGAAATTAATCGCTTTGGCCGTCCGTGTTGGGGTATTCTATTCACACAATGAAAGGCTCAGAACTGCATTCAAACTATTTATTCTGACTAGAAAAATGGGAACGACAACATGACATATATACTGACTTTCTTACATTAACTTGACATAATGATCTCATACATTTTTCCAACCACCACTCCCAACTTTACATGTGACGTCATCAGGAGTACTTAACAATAATACCAACACTCCTCCTCGATTTACAAATATTTTTCCAACATAAAAATTCGTTTAATCGTTAAATGCAAAGACGAAACTAGAAATATTGTAATATGTGACAACTTCATAACAAACTTCATTTTTCAACATTTGAAATGTTGATAAGAGAACAAATGTTATTAAATTTTCCTTTACACAATGGCTTTGTGAATATATCTGCCAAATTATCATCAGTGGTCACACATTCAACATCTATAACTTTCTTACTTACCAGGTCCTTTATAAAATGTTCTTTAATGTCTATGTGTTTCGTGCGTTTCGAATTTTCGTAACTTCTTATCATCGAGATCGCACTTGAATTATCAACTTTTAATTTAGCACTTTCAACGTCGCGAAACTCGGATAAAACACCCTCCAAACTCATAAGCTCTTGCGCACTAGCTGCAGCCGCAGCCGATTAGGTTCATCTGAGAATCTGCTGAGGTATGATACTGCATACATTATATCAGGTCGAGATGTACACGCTAAATACATTAGTGACCCTATTAGCTTTCTGTAAGGAACATCTATGGTGTCATCCTTAGATAAATCAATTGTGAATCCAGTTATCATTGGTGTTGATACACCTTTACATTCTGACATACTGAATTCTTCAAGAACTTTTTCTATATATGTTCTTTGGGTGATTTTCAGAGTTTTATCTGTTTTTAGTATCTCCATACCTAAAAATCTTTTTACTTCACCCATGTTTTTTCCATTCAATCTTTCTTTCAAATCTCTTACTACATTTTCTATCTCAATTTTATTTCCTGTTATGATCGAATCATCCACAAATACAATTAGCCAACAATTTTCTTTTGTATAGAGGCAAAAGTCAAATTTTGATCTTCTAAAATGAAGTCTGTCATTATTTCATTAAATTTGTTATTCCAACATCGTGGACTTTTTTTCAATCCATATAATGCTCTATTAAGTTTTAAAACTTTAGACTTATCTATATTCACGCCATCTGGTATTCTTATATACACTTCGGTTTCAACTTTCCCATTTAAAAAGGCAGTTGGGATATCTAACTGTCGAAGGTCCCAATTCTATTGTAATGCATGAACTAGCAATGACAGTTGACATTCTTGTCACTGGGGCACACATTGTTGTTGATGAGTTCTCCTCCTGTAGTTGAAATCCCTTGGCAACTAAACGGGCTTTCTTAGTGCCATCTTCTTTAGTGCAAAATACCCATCTTGTATCAATTGGGGATTCACCGTTTGGTAAGTCCGTAATTGACCAAGTTTTCAATTTGTCGTGGGAAATTAGTTCGCTTTGTATGGCTTTTTGCCACTTTTCACTTTTATAAGCTTCTTTGTATGTTTGCGGATCATTTTCTGACTCTAAAACGTCATATGCTGCATAAATTTAATAATCGTCAAAATGTTTTGGCTGGTGAACTTCTCTTCCTGTTCTTGTTATTCTTGGCTCTTCAATCTCTATTGTTTCATTATTTTCTTCATTTATATCTTGATTTGAATCATCGGAGCTATTATTTTTTTGTTCGTCAGGTGGACCATCATTTTCTTGGTCTTGTTCTTCTTCATTTTCGATTGGTAGCACTGCTGAAATTTCTTTTGTCGTTTCTATGTCTTTTCCTACAATTTTATTTTCAATATTTCTATCTTCAAAAAATATTACATCTCTGCTATAAGTTATCTTTTCACTTTCTGGATCAATTAACCTATACCCCTTGGTATTTTCTCCATATCCAATAAAAATCAGTTTTTGAGATTTAGGATTCCATTTTCTTCTGAGTGCGTCTGGCACATATGACATAACCTCACTTCCAAATACTCTAAGGTGTGATGAATGGGGCTTTTTGTTATGCCATACCTCGTAAGGAGTCTTATCTTCAATAGCTTTAGTGGAAGATCTGTTCATCAGATATACCGCAGTGTTAACTGCTTCAGCCCAATATTCTTTTTGTAAATTAGCGTCTGACAACATACTTCGAGCTTTTTCAATTATGGTCATGTTGGCTCTCTAGCTCACACCATTTTGCTGTGGACTATATCTAACAGTTGTTTGATGTCTAATGCCTGAGTTTTTCAGGAAGTTTTTAAAATTTCTATTAACGTATTCTGTCCCATTATCGTCAATCTGTCTCATTTTCAATAAGACTTTTGAATTCTTTGAACGCTTCTACAACTTGGCTCTTTTCTGACAGAAAATATATCAAAACATATCTGGAGTAGTCATCTATTAGTGTGAAGGAGTACCTACTACCTCCAAGTGATGCTGTTTCCATCGGTCCTGCCAAGTCACTGTGGATGAGTTCCGAAAGTTGAATTGATTGTCTGCTGCTGGGCTTGAAGGGCAGTCTACTATGTTTTCCTTCTATACAGGGAATACACGGTTCCAAAGTTGTCAAATTTTTGTCAAGTCCTGTTGACATGTGTACCAACCAACAAATTCATGCTTTTTTGGTTCACATGTCCGAGCCTACGATGCCACAGATTACTCGAGGTCTGTCCAACACAAGAATATATCTTATTTTCTATAGGTTGCGTATCTAATTGATAAATTCCATTCGTTTCAGATCCTGTTGCTACTGTTTCATCCATGGAATCAATAATTTTTGCACCAGTGTTGTAAAAAATTACCTTGTGACCATTTCTCACAATTTTACTTATAGACAGTAAGTTTACAGCTGCATACGTAACCTCATTTGCTGAGATCAACTTTTGTTCATCTTCAACTACAACATTTATTGTTGCTGTTCCTTTCGACACAATATTTAGATTGCAATCTTGATTTTAGTTCTGTATTGATAGCATTTTCATTCAACCAATCTCTGTTCATTGTTAAATGTGTTGAGGCACAAGTCTTAATACCAAGCGTTTTTATTCACTTCTTCAGTAGTTGAATAAACTAAAAATGCTGTGTCACTTTCCTTCGTATTTTAGTCTGTCTTCTTTTCAGTTTGTGCATAATAACTTTTCTTGCTTCTACAATCTGTTTTGTAGTGTCCAATCTTACCACAGTTGTAACATTTCGGTCCCTTCTTCTGAAAACCTTTCGAATAACAAGCTTTTGTGTATATGGCTGTATTTGAACTTGCTGATTTTGGTTCAGCTTATGCTTTAACATCTTGCAGTAACTTCACTTTGATAGAGCCACCACTTATCTTGTTTCCGCTACTTTCCAGACCCATAATCATTGGACGGTACTCATCTGGCAAACCAGCTGACAATAGTGTTCCTACCCATTCATCTTCTACTTCGAATTTCATTTCGTTCAATTTATATGCTGTAGAAATGATAGTATCACAGTACTCTCCTATTGAGCGACAGTCTTCTCGCTTCGTAGTTACCAGGGCTCTTAACAAACCAACTTTTTTTGTGAGTCCTGAGTCCTCGAAAGCCTTCTCTAGATTTTGCCAAGCTTCTTTCGCTGTAGCTGCAAATTTCAGATGCGAATGGTCAACTTTTTCGACAGACAGTATTATTTTTGACAGAGCTTTTTTTGTTTTTCTTTTCATCGGTTTCTGTACCTTCTACCACCTTCCAGAGATCATCTAACTCCAATAGGGCTTTCATGGCAAATTTCCATTCACTGTAGTTGTCTCTACCAGTCTTTGCTACAAAGTGAGGTACCAGCTATTTTTGCGTGTTAGCACAAAAATTCCAATCAAACTTGTTTTGCTATTTCCTTTTTCCAATGTTGGGGTATTCTATTCACACGATGAAAGATTCAGAACTGCATTCAAACTATTTATTCTGACTAGAAAAATGGGAACGACAACATGACATATATACTGACTTTCTAACATTGACTTGACATAATGATCTCATACATTTTTGCAACCACCACTACCAACTTCACATGTGACGTCATCAGGACTACTAAACAATGATACCAACAGTCCGTGAAGACTTGCATTTGATACCCGCTGTTGCCTTGCACCCGTTTTTTAGCATGCATACTAATCCGTACGACCCCCTTTTTCACAAGAGCTTTTGATTACTACGTGTACTCTGCCTACGTAAACACACCCTCCCCGCTTTGTGTCGATAGTTAGTGCTTGCCAGTCGTATTTTATGTGATAACTTGAGGCTGACATCATTCGCCCTGACTATATTTCTAATGTTATTTATTTTATCTTTCAGAGTATTCTTTCATTCACTAGCTTGAGTAGCATTTCAACATCTAGTGCGCAGTCGCCACCCAGGTTCGAAACCCAGTTGAAGGCAATCAAAGCCTGCCTTGCTGGCCCCGTCACATTGTCACGACTATACTTACCCCTGGAGTGTTTTTCTTCACATAGACTGCCCGGAGCAAAAGTGGCCTTTTCCACTATGAACCAAAAGGTGGCGCCCGAGGTAAGACCGAGAACAGTGATAGGCGCCAAAGTTTGATAGCAGGGGCAGAGACCCCTTCACAATATATATATTGATATATATATATATATATATATATATATATATATATATATATATATATATATATCGGTAGTTCATTTCTTGAACCATTTACTCGATAATTGAGGGTGGAGGGTTTTTTCTTGGGTTATGGTTCTTCAGACAAATTTTATAGAGACTTATTTATAGTTTATTGTATGAACTTTCAATTTCAACGTTTCGCCTGAAGGCCCCCAGGCTCCATCAGATTTAACACATATTCCGTTTTGAAATGGTATTTTGTATAGCACATTGTGCTGTTAGGAGGTGTTTCCTTCCTTTTTTTACCATTCCAGTAAGGAATAAACAGTGTCTCGACACAAAATTGGTATCTTTTGTTCTTGTATGAGTCGATCGTATGGTTTGGAGTGAACTATATATATATATATATATATACATTGATATATATATATATATAATATATTATATATATATATATATAAAATATATATATATATATATATATAATATAAACATTTGCAAAAGACAATTCATGTCACTCAAGGCTATATCTCTGCGAAATAATGAAACATGGACCTAATAAAATTTCAAGAATGAACTGATTCGAATAAACAATTCCGGAATTTCACGGAATATGTGTGTGCGTATGGAACTCCTCACCGTTCATATATCTAGAGTTTGCAAATCAATTCAAAATGTTGGCTGAAAAAAGTTATCTTATCTTTCTTTCCACAACATTACCCATCTCTACAGATGACCGATCTGAATATATTTTGTAATAATCGTTCCTTGACTGGATTTTAAGTGGGCACGGATTTTTCATGTGAAAACCGGAGAAGATCCCGTTGGCAGCTCATAAATCATTCGAAAATGAAACGGAAACTCTCCATCAGTATCTCTAGCGATATTTACATGGGATGAGACGTCGTTCATATATATACATGGCATTTCACGACGAGCTTGATCGATCATCCCATACATTTTCATACTCATAAATTAATGAATAATTTTCCTCAGGTTCTGATTGTTTGAATTAATCTGATCTCTTCATCTACAGAATTATTCACGTGGACTATTTTCCATCATGAGTTCTTCAACTTGCTTCTAGCAACTATCTTATTATAAATGAAACTTTTTTATGTGGTTATATCGACCTTCCAATGTTGGGTTCAAACAAGTTATCTTTTCCACATGTATTTTTGGGTGTTTTAGTTAAATCTGACAATGACAAAATGTTTATCGAGGAATTTTATATGAGTGTTGGAATGCAAATGGATTGACTAACCCCGATGAGTTACCAAATGACGATTGTCCTGAGGAAATGAATGAATTTTTGTCAGTAACCCATCGTATTCTGATTTTGCCAAAAAATTTACCAACTTTCCGATCAAGGTTTCGAGGACAACTTATATCTGTATCCATTCTCAAAATGGTTGAATTCTTGTTTTCAAATGGTTTAAATTCTCAGCGAATATTTTTTTATTCGTACTCAATGGATGTCAGCAAAATTCTCCCAGATGTCATACTTGCTGCCTTGATACATATACTATCAGTTGATAATCATTCTACTATTTCTTGTTATTTCTTCTATGACTATGAGACATCCATGTCGACACAGATTGTTGAAAAGCAGTTGTTCGATGAAAGAATGCGGGCAGTCTTTTTCAACTTTCTCTTTCCTTGGTTTGAATCACTAATTTAATCATTTGTATCATTCCATTATTTTATATGTTTGCCAACAGATGTGAGAATGTGCGCTGATAATTTTGCATCAGCTATCCTTTGTTTTTTTTATATAATTCGTTTTCTATTTACCATGATAACAATGGTCTCGATAGTTCACCCAAATAACTTCCACCATACGAACAAGGTATGTTTTGAACACAATTTTTTGTACGTTAATTGGTGATTTTTGTTATTTATGTGTCACTGTGGTTCCCAATGTATTGTTTTCCTTTTCAGAAAATCCGTGGACAAAAAGTTTTATGGTGCTTGTCAGATGTGAATTTCCTTATTCAATTTTATCCAAGGTGCTATCGATAAAATAATTAAGATAAACATTTTTCCTCGTGAAAAAAACAATGATTCAATTTCAATCGTTCTGAACCGCAATATTCCTGAGGTGACTGATATAAAAAAAAATTTCGTCCCAGGACCAAATCATTTGGTTAACGCAGGAACTTATGGGGAAAATTTTCCCTTCTATTCCATGTTAGTCTTTAGTCGATTATAACGCCTATGGTAAGAGTTACGTGGGTTCCATTCAAGGTTGGGGCTGTCAGTTAGTACCCACGCCTCCTTGTGAATGGAGCCAGAAGTATTTTGATAAGATTTACATTCAGTCCCTCCTTTGCGCACCAACTTCTAATCATGTTAAGGACTGTCTGCATTCGATTGGATATTATCCCATCATATTTGCCCCTGATATTAACAAGTAGGTCATGGGCCCAACCTTGAGTCCTAATCTTGGAGTCATGTTGTTTCACTGTCAGATTATCCACGGTCAATGACCATAGCAAAGGTGATAGGACTCTCACTTGGGGACAACCTTCTTCATGCTCTTATTCTGCATGTATCCTTCTGATCAGTGGGGTATTATATTCCTTTCTTCCAGTGATCTGATGATGGAGTCATGTGAAGTGTTATCGAAGGCACCCCTATATCTATGAATGTACTACGAGTCATTTTGCCTTCTGCAAGTTTGCCTTTCCAATGGTTTCAATCAGACATTGTGGAGCATTAATTTCAGATTTGTCTGCTTGATAATGAAACTGTTTTTTGTGAAGCGCTCTGTCCAAGAGAAGTTCACTACTCGTTTCGAACACCACAGCAGCATTCATTCAGGCATACGGTGTGTCACCCAAAATCAAGCTGGCCCTGAACAGCCCTGAAGATCATTTTGTAGTAAGGCAAGGAATATTTTCTCCTACCTGGTCGATTGCATAGGGTTGGAGCTTTCAATAGCCCATTTGATCTTTTGGGTGGTGAAAATATTGCCTGCTAGGCTCCTGCTTTATGTGCTGGGGTCAGGGATAACCAATTTCAGGTGAGGCCTTTGCAGTTCGTCCACAATAACCTTCGGCCTAGGAAAGTGTATTTGAATGAGTACACTCATGATTTTCCTCTGGTGTTCGGCATATCCACTGTTCTGCTTTTTTATTGGACCAATACCGTTGGTATATTCTTTGAATAGAACATCCTGGTGGCGTTGAACTGGGTCTATTCCGTAATACCTCCACACACGTTTGCCTCCATGCTCTTCTTCCTAATTTTTTGAGTTCCTTGTACTGGAAAAAACTGCCTTGTAGTCTTCCCAGACATTTAGCTCTATTGAAGAGTTTTTTGAATTCCTTCCCAAATTTGGGTAACAATTCGTTCCACTAAGGCACGTCTCTGTTGATCGTAGTCTGTTTTTCACCTCCTTCCATAACGTTATTAAGTACTAATTCTCAAATTTTTTCCCAAATGGGAGCCGAATAAATGTATATATTTATATATATATATATATATATATATATATATATATATATATATATATATATATAAAGTATCAAATTATAGATAGCGACACCCATAATCTGTGTGGTGGAGCTTAGACCTGTTATCGTGGAATTTTGAAGATACGAGATTTCGTACAACATCAATAGGTCACCGACAGATGCCAGCATAGACCAACCCACGATACCAATAATCGTACTCCTAGTGCGTTTTTAGGAACGCAATACAAATAACAAGAATATGAGAAATCTGTTACGAATCCAAAGGAGATCACCATCCGTCTACTGCCTGTTTCATGGTTTCCCAATCATCAGGACGGCCTGTGGTCTCTTTCAAATTCGTATCAGATATCTCGTAGGTTATTACCAATCGGTACGTACGAAAATGTGAAAAGTATCAGATTATAGATAGCGACACCTATAATCTGTGTGGTGGAGCTTAGACCTGTTATCGTGGAATTTTGAAGATACGAGATTTCGTACATCAATAGGTCACCGACAGACGCCAGCATAGACCAACCCACATTTTCGTACGTACCGATTGGTAATAACCTACGAGATATCTGATACGAATTTGAATGAGACCACAGGCCGTCCTGATGATTGGGAAACCATGAAACAGGCTGTAGACGGATGGTGATCTCCTTTGGATTCGTAACAGATTTCTCATATTCTTGTTATTTGTATTGCGTTCCTAAAAACGCACTAGGAGTACGACTATTGGTATCGTGGGTTGGTCTATGCTGGCATCTGTCGGTGACCTATTGATGTTGTACGAAATCTCGTATCTTCAAAATTCCACGACAACAGGTCCAAGCTCCACCACACAGATTATAGGTGTCGCTATCTATAATTTGATACTTTTCACATTTTCGTACGTACCGATTGGTAATAACCTACGAGATATCTGATACGAATTTGAAAGAGACCACAGGCCGTCCTGATGATTGGGAAACCATGAAACAGGCTGTAGACGGATGGTGATCTCCTTTGGATTCGTAACAGATTTCTCATATTCTTATATATATATATATATATATATATATATATATATATTTATATAAATATATATTTTTAAACTCTTCGACGCATTTCGAAGCCATATCTTATCATTAATGACTCATGCAATTCTAAAAAAAAAAGGATTTCAGATTCATTAGTGGTAGTAGTCAATACAAAGCCTTGATATCGCTACATAATTTGAAAAACTTGCCATTCTTTGGAAAAATAACTCATATTATGTTAATATCTCTAGTACGAAAACTCTCGAAGCGTTACTCATTCTCCTGACTCGTGATTGGCGTCCCCAAAACCCAATCAAAATTCTGAATTACTACTTGATTCATAAATGTGACGAGTGATTTCTCTTTTCTTCCACTCCTCGGAATAGGCACCGAGAGACAAAGATAAGAATGTTCAAATTACTTCTCGTGCACATCACCTACTATTTTCTGATTGGTTGCTAATCAGAAAACAATAGTCTAGACGTTTGTTTGTCGACAGTTTTGTAATTCGCAACAGGCGCGTGCGAAAGTCTTAGGAGCACTCCCTGGCAACAGTGATTCCATGTTTTTCTGAATCACTAGTTCACAATGATGGTCGATATGATTTTGAAAACATACAATACGTGTCTTCCGTATTTGTGTATTTGCAACAATTTTTTCAATAATTGTGACTCGATAAGTGCCTCATACTCGTGTCGACTTCATCTACTAGTTCTGATTCCATTTACCAGTTTGGATATAACGAGGTTCTTTTGTTTTCATCACTTTGGAATTGAACATCTATCGCAAGCAACCTGCAAAGAAAATGTTTAGACTGTTTTGTACATTTACTACACAAACATTTCACATTTATTGAATGTTTATTGCATCCAGCAATTGAATAAACTCACAGCTTTGAGCATGACAGCTGAGGTAAGGCGAGAGGAGCTTCCCAAAATTTTATCGAATTTGACAAGGAACGAAACATGTTTTCCAATTGATTTTTCAGAATTTTTACCACTGTAATTCGTCATAAAATGGCATTTTACAATCGTCGTGCACGGATGTACAAGAGGAAAGATTATGTAAATTGCCAATGATGTTTTTCAATGAATGAATGAATCAATAATCTTTGTTTGTTCCCTTTGCTCCAATTATATGATAGTTGTTCGTTGAAATTGATTATAAAATGCTATTGGACTACAGTTTAACTTCCTTCTGTTCATATAACCTTTTAATCTCTGTAATTGAATAGTATGGAGCAGCAAATTGTAAGAAACAGAAAAGCTTTATATGTCAGGTAAGAACGTCATACATTTGTCAGCAAGAGTTTTTGAAATCAACCTCTTGCGATTGAATGCGCCTTCAGATTTCTGCTTACTTTTATTGCTTTGGATAGTTCAATATATGAGGAAACAGAAAATGAATAACATCCATTATTGTAACTATTTGAGAATCAAACAAACTCTCTGGGTACTCCTGACATCAATTCGTCTCTAGAATGATCAAATACTCATTCAATATTCATGAAGTTGTTGAATATATACACTTAAAATTTTAATAGAGATAGACTTTCTTCACTCTGTATGAGATATTTTTTGTGATAGATTAGTGTGATTTGACATTTTCAAATGAAAGCAGTTCAACTTGTCTATTTCCCAAGTATCTTTTTTAATAGAAAAATTCATTCAGTATTCAATTCATCAGATTATGGGCCCAGTATTCAGCCATTCGTGTACAAGAATCATTGATTGATAGTTATCAATCAATTATTTGAATTCTGCAGATCGATTGGATAAAAATGGAAGTGAATTGGGCTTCCTCACTTGGATATGCGTTACCTCAGCTGACTGGAAATAATTTCTCCTCGTGGAAATTTTGTCACGAGTGTATTTTTGGCAAAGGAAGGAGTGGAGTGAAGTCTTACAGAGAAGGGAAAGAATGTGAAAGAAGAAGAACGGGAAACGTTTGCCACCAATGACACCAAAGCAACATGTATAATCTTTCAATGTATTTTCGACAAATATATTGAGTATGTCTGAGAGGCAGAACCGGCAAAAACAATAATGGAAAATCTAAATAAAGTATTTAACCGAAGAAGCCCGCTCATATGACTATTCATTTCAGAAAACATAATGCAGCTGAAGTGCAGAATTATTTTATGCAAGTTGATAGATTGCTCAGGGACCTTGGAGAGGCCTGTATGAAGCTCGACGAAACGGATATGATATGTATTCTACTCCTCACAATACCCGAGAAGTTCGAAGTTGTTATTACAGCAATTGGGACAATAACAACGAAAGTTAGTATGGATTTTGTGAAAAGTCGATTACTGGATACCATATTGAAATCTAAAGGAAATAATACGGACACTGCAGATAGTAATTTTGGTTTTGGTGCATCCAATTCGGAATTCCGTAGAGGAAAGTGCTTTAGATGTCATCAGTGGGGCCATATCAAACGGAATTATCCAAAATTTCCTATAGAAATGAAGAGGATAACAGTAATTCTCAAAACAGAAAGGTAGTTTCCGTGGTAGAGGATATGGACATCGCTCAAGAAGAGATGCGTATTGCGAAAAAATGTATTGAAAAAGTTGTTTTCAATAAGAAAATATTTCCAGTTATCCAGTTCAGTATACCAGATACTAATTTCAATAATTGCTTAATAAGTTGACCTCATGGAGAAATCAACTTATTGAGCAGTGATTGATATTATAAGGTGGTGGACTGAACTGGATAACTGAGAATATCTTTCAATTGCAAACAACTTTTTTCGATAAAAATTTCCTAAGTGAATTTAGAATATCGACCACGGCACTTATGATAACGGATAAGAGCGTGTGTAGTCAAATTGAATGCTCCAACTTTTATAAGGAATGCAATTTTCTGAGAAACTATTAATAAAAAAATTCCCATTTGGTTCTAATTTTTTGGCGGACACTGTATACACCGAACAAAGAAGTTGTCTGTGCATGATCGGAAAAGCTACCAATTTGTGGTCCAATAACCACCTATGTTGGCAGGGCACAAATTCTTCTGAGTTATTGTGGAAGATAAGACACACTTCACGAATGTGTCCTACTGAAGGAGGAAGGCGAAGCTCAGCAAAATATTATGAATTATGTTCGACATTTGAAATCTAATGGAGTGAAGTGCAGCGGCATCATATGTGATAATGGCGGAGAATTCACATGTCATGTTCTTGAAAAATTATGTGAATAGAAATAATTTCCATTGAATATACACGAACTTACAATAGTCAACTCAATGTAGTGAACGTACTAATAGAACATTGATGAAGAAAAAAATAACCTTGTTCACGGAAACTGGTTCACCTAAGTATTTGTGGGGGGAAGCAATCATTTGTGCAGCTTATCCGCTCAATCGTTCTCCCACCAGTGCCTTGGTAGGTAAAGTAACAGCAGAACAATAGTATGGGTTTGACTATTCCAGACTTCGAGTATTTGGATGTAGGTCCTGGTATTACATCCAACCCACTCCTGAGAATAACATGGATTCAAGAGGAAAAGGATTTCGTTTTGTGGGGTATTCTAAGAATGGATACCGCCCGTACTAATAGAACATTGATGAAGAAAAAAATAACCTTGTTCACGGAAACTGGTTAACCTAAGTATTTGTGGGGGGAAGCAATCATTTGTGCAGCTCATCCGCTCAATCGTTCTCCCACCAGTGCCTTGGTAGGTAAAGTAACAGCAGAACAATATTATGGGTTTGACTATTCCAGACTTCGAGTATTTGGATGTAGGTCCTGGTATTTCATCCAACCCACTCCTGAGGATAACATGGATTCAAGAGGAAAAGGATTTCGTTTTGTGGGGTTTTCTAAGAATGGATACCGCCTATGGGATCCACAGAATAATAGTATTGTTATTTTTTGTCATGCTAAGTTTGATGAATAGAACTATATCTACGACAGAGGAAGTTACATACCTGACACTGAAGATGTTGAAATAATCAATGATCGAGGTATCATACCTGAAGAGAATGAAAACATCACTGAACTTCAACGATCGATCCAATGAAATTTATCAACAAAATGACGCACCATTTGAGAGACCCAGAATAAATGTCATGTTACCCAACAAAATCAGAGATTTCGAAATGTATGCTGCAATCTGTTCTTTTCTAATATCATGAGAAACATGGTACACGGAAACCAGCATATCTACACTCGGGGAAGCAAGCCATTGATACGAGATGTGTGATTACTATAAAGCAAGATGGCACTAGAAAGGCACGTTTGGTTGCCAAATGTTTTCAGACCGAACCGTCCTATGAAGTGTACTCTCCAGAAGTGAAACATGCTACCATCAAAATGTTGATAGCACATGCCCTCCAGGAGAAATGGGAAAACAGACAACTCGATATTCCTACAGTTTATCTGAACGGAGATCTTGATCTGGACATTTAAATAAAAATTCCTGTTGGAATCAAAAGTATAAAAGGAAACGTCCACAAGCTGCGCAAAGCTCTCCATGGTTCAAGAGAAGCACCGAGGAAATGGAACGATAAGTTCAATATTTTTGCAGAGCAGCATGGAATGGAGCCATCACTCCATGACTTTTGCTTTCACGTGGAACCAGATGTTTTTCTAGTTATTTGGATCGAAATTATCTTGGTTCGTGGACCTAGAAGTGATGAGAGGATCGAAGCACTCAAAGAAGAGTTCAATGCGAAGGACATTGGATTCTTTATCAATTTCTCGGCAAAGAATGTGTTGCCAAATCTACTCACGAATCAGAGTAGTCAGCGGCATCACAAACAGCTCAAGAAGTTGGTAATTTGGTCGGCATCTCAAATGAATTGCATTGAAATCGTTGTGCGGCAACGATAATCATTGACAATCAAGGAGCAATAAAAGACATTCATAGGTACGAGAATGGCAAGAGATGCAAACACATCAATGTGAAGGCACATACCATCGAAGATCTTGTAGGAAAAGATGATATTAATGTTGAATATGTTCTTACGAATGATAATACAACCGATATCACAACGAAAGCGTTGCCAAAACGAACATTTGAAAGTTTTCGTAAAATATTGTTTTTTATTTTTTTTTATTTTGAAGTGTGGTAATTTAAAATTGAGAGGGGGTGTTGAATATATAGAATCACGATTTCAATAGAGATAGACTTTCTTCACTTTGTATATTAGTTATAATTTTATTGCCAGTCAATTATAGTCACTACTGATCAAATACTTATAATTCCAGTTTTGAATTATATCAGTCGTTCAAATATTGATTGGTGAGATTGGAACAAAGCTTTGTTCTAGTACTTGGGAACCTATAATTTGCTATTCTATTCCTGGATGCATAGTTGAGTTTCAGGGGTCATTATATTCAATTTTTCACGACCGGATGTGACATTGGAGCTAGAAGCAATTGATACTTTCACTGATTCCGAAGTGCTAATTCTTGCGCTCATGTCGAAACAGATTATCCGTGGTGTAGAAATATTCCTTGCAATTTCCACAATTGATTGATTGTCGACACCTACGACGATACTGATAACTGATAACCATCTTTTTTATTTTGTTTTACTCGATTGGTGGGACGAATTGACGTAATCAACACACCATGAGAGGTCAATCACCAGATCAATGAGTTTGATTTGATCACTGTCGTTGAAGTGAACCTGTTTCTGCGAATTGAGGAAGATTACAACACCCCAATAGGGTTCAGACTCTGATCAAGAATATCCATAGTGACTGAAAAATACCGGTTATCATGAGGAATTTCAACTGCTTCGCACAGCACAGTACAGGTAAATAAGTCGAAAATATTAGTAGATCAAAATTATATTCACAGAAAGAATTCTCAATTCATGATTTGACGTGCATATTTCATTCGCAGAGAGGATTTCTTTGTCAAATTTGAATAGCTCTTTTATACAATTATTGGCGCTGAAATCATCGGAAGTGAACCAAATTATGGATAGAACAATATTTTCAGCATTGTTAATAATTACTTAATAGAATCTCTGAATGAATCATAAAATTGGTTCAGTGTCAACAACCTCAAATTGAAAAACTAGAAAATCCAAGAACTCGTTTCCTACACTAAAAATGCAGGTTATGCCAAAAATGTTGAACATCTTGGCATGGCATGGCATACAGATCAGGTATATCATAAATTATCAAGTTTAACATATTTGTTACGTAACATGAAAAACTATGTTACAACACAGTTTGAATATGGCATTTTTCATTCTTCCATGCTCATATAAACTACATCATACTTGTATATGGTAATTCTTGTCACGGCATGCAGAAAAGTTGCTGGATAACTGTCAACCAATTTTCAGATATCTCTCAATTCTGGCTGTTCCTTCTCTATTTATTCATGCCACAGTGTTGGAAATACAAAAGAACAAACGAACATTCCCTTCAAACTGCAATTTTCATGAATACCAAACTCATGAATGAATTATCTGGATGTCAGACTTCACAACTCCTTGCCGCAAGAGTACAGGATTCTGAATTTGAACTTTTTCAAATTGAAACTCAAAAGATATATTCTCAATTATTGTTTTCATTCCATCAACGAATACCTGAGTACGCCTGTATGTCCCAATATTGTTTGTTAGTACTGATATGTGACTCTTTATATATTTCGATGTGTTTTTTGTTTGTGTTGTTTATTTATACCACTTTTGATATTTAACTTTCCCCTCTGAATATTTTTATATATGTCATATTAGTTACATTTTAGTATTCGAATGACTTTCCAAAAACATATATGTACTTTGGTCAAATGAATCTATATATCTTTCTTCATATGTTGGTTACCTATAGAAATTGCCATTTCAACGGAAACATACAAAAATCAGATCACATCACTATAAAATTGCTGGAAACTGGCGTACTCGCCATTTTTTGAGGTGAGTACATTAGCACCTGGTGTATTCACCATTGTTTGTGATTATTGAAAAAATACTAGGAAACATGGCGAACTCGCCATTTTTTGTGGTGAGTACATTAGCATCTGGTGTATTCACCGTTGTTTGTGCTTATTGGAAAAATTCTAGGAAACTTGGCGTACTCGCCATTTTATATGGATAACGAACCCACCACATTTCAGCAAAATATGCACGTTTACAAATATTAATCCTACAGCACTTCACAGAGATTTGAAATAGTAATTAAAATTTCCCATGTTTTTCATGACAAGTTTTCTGAAGATTTGCATAACATTTTCCATCAATAGATCTCAAAATAATGCCAGATTAATCTGAAACTTTCTTCCCATATTGAAAATCTAAATTCAGCAGGAGGGTTCTTCGGTATTCACTCGGAATCACGATATCAATTCCTTTCATGATTAGAAAATAACGTTACATATTATGAAGTTGATCATCACCCGGAGTAATCACCATTTTTGGTTATTCAAAGAAACCTTGCCATTTTCTGTGGATAACGAACCCACCACATTTTAGAAAAATATGCACATTATTTATTTATATAAATCTTACAGCAATACACGGAAGTTTGAAATAGGGGTAGAACGTTCCCAACTTCTCTTCTTGACAAGCTGTCTCTATAAATTGAATGAAATTGTTCATCAATGAATCTTAAAATCATGCCAGTCTGTTCGAGAACTTTATTCCCATATGAAACTAACAGAGAAAATTGTATTTGTTTTTTTCCTTTTTTTCGGACCGAACTCCCGCCAATTCAATATCAAAACATTATTTTGAAGTACAATCGACCATATGGTGAAATGGAATAAAACAATATGGCAGAATGATAATAGATAAATGCATTATACGTACGACACTCCATGCATCAAATGAACAAGAGTGTGTCTCATCATCTTCGACGATTTGTTGTAATTATGGTCCGTTTTCATTCAAAATTGGTATGTAGGGGTTTTCGGGTTGGAAGATCATGAATTTTGACAAAATTCGAAATGGCGGCTCCAAAATGCCGAAAGAGTTCTGTGGTTATGGTCCGATTTTATTCAGAATTTGTATGTGGGAGTTTTCGGTGTCGGAAATTATGAATTTTCTGTGAAAATTTATGAAATTGAAATGACGGCTCATGTAATTTTTGTTAGAGAAAACAACAAATTGGTGCTCCAAGATGACGGACGAAATTTAGGTTTATAGTCCAATTCTATTGAGAATTGGAGTGTGGGTTTCGGGGTCGGAGATTATGAATTTTCTATCAATCTTCACAAATTCAAGATGGCGGATGAGTTATGTAATCATGGCCCGATCTGATTCAAAATTGGTACGTCGAGGTTTTTAGGGTCGAAGATTATGAAGGTACATCGAGGTTTTTAGGGTCGAAGATCATGAATTTAGTCGAAGATCATTTATTTTAGTTGAAATTCATAAATTGAAGATGGCAACTGCAAGATGGCAGATGAGTTAATCTTCAAATGATCTTCTCATTGAAGGACTAGATACCTCAAAACTTACAGGAGAAAAAAGATTCATAGTAACGATGCTTTAACAAAAATGCATAGATCATAAGGCGGCGTACTCAAGTACTGAGAAGCACAAAATAAAATAATTAATAACAAAACTTTTTAAAGGCAAGCTTTTATTCAATGCATTAAAAGTAAAAACTAATTCTTTTGGATATGTGATGTAGGTTATTCCGTGAGTTATAGATTCGGAAGCTTGTCGCTTTTGTATTCAAATCGAAAATTTACGGCGGCAAGCCATTGAATAACCTACGTGACACATCCAAAGCAATTATTTTTTACTCTTCAGTGCATTGAATAAAAGCTTGTCTCCAACTAGTTTTGTTATTAATAATTTTATTTCTGAATAATTCAAAAATTTTCCATTCGTGAAAAATAATTTGGTTTACTCAGTAACTTATCGAGCCAAAGTCATTTCGTTGCCCGTCCACACTTGTATAAGTTCCCTGCATCGTTTAATTTTGTTTCAAGATTGTGAAAGGTAATTATTTCCAAGAAAATATATGGAACAATCAATCATTATAATTGAAAAAATATCGAAATATGATTTTTTTAGATGGATCATTCACTTTCGTCAAATTTCGGTGTTAGGAAAAAATAATTAATGTTAGCGTATACACGCAATCTCCAATAATATCGAATCAACGATCTGTAACAGTGAGAAACAGAAAAATAATGATCGTTTACGCTCAGAAACGAAAATAACGATCAATTCGAATGTCATCTACTTGGAATATGTGATTTTTTGTCACAAAACCCGATGAGATGAACACGGAATGAAAGAATTACTCAAAATCAATTTCCAAACGGATTCGTGGAAATATAATGAAATTTGAGAGTAGTAAAAAGTTATTTCCAAAACTCGATATCTACAAAATGGTTAAATTTATGATATGATGTGCTATATCAATTTTATTTGGAATTTTGAGAAGAATTGAAATATGAAATAATATACAGGGCGTTCCATTGAAGAATGAGTAACTCTGTTTCATCACGACTTATTGACTGATCCTGTATACTAATTGTTTTAATGTAATAGATTTCCAAAAAGCCTAAAACTTTTGTTTCCTAAGATTTTTCGCTAGCTATCCTACTTTAGGAGATAATCGACCGTTTCCATACATATTAGCGACCCTGTATATATATATATATATATATATATAATTTATCTATGAAATTTACCAAATATCTAACAACGCCATGAGGTTTTTCACGAATCGGTCCAGACTCATCCGATGAAACGATTCGTGGTTCAAGGGGTTCGAATTCTTCGATCCTCATGATTTTTGAAGTTCAGGGAAATGCGATTTTTGTTTGGGACCGGTTTCCATATCAATTTTATTCATAGGATGATTTTTTTGCTCATGATTATTTCCTGTGCCAAAAATTGTTCAGTACTCTGTGCATTCTGAACTTAATACTCATACGTTTCAAGACATCAACATGAATCGATTCCCATGTTTTCCTATTAATGGATCATTTGACAGATATAATGGATTGTGCCCCTTCGATAGACAATTGAACTCTACTCCGGGAGTTATTTGAGGAAAACCACTAAAAAATAACTGTTCAGCAATGAATCTGTATTATCCACATTGAATTCGTGTATTATGATGCTCTGTATCTGAATATGAATGTGAGAAACTCATTTTGTTTTTCTGCCAATATCCACCCAGTTTATAGGAATTAAAAAAAGCAATTGCAGTCCCCTTATCTCGTACTATATCATTCTAGAAATTCAATTGTCTGCAAGACGTTGTTCAGCTTGCGCAATCATGAATTTGAATTTCGAATTGGGGAATGTATCACTCATACGATTCATCACCTGAGCAAATCACTTCTTTTGGTATTTCCTGATGTTTTGAAAATATCCTGCCATCATCCCGATGGTTATTCAGAAGAAATCAAATCTTCATCATTGAAAGAGTATATCTGAATGGCCAATTGAAGATTGACTGACCGAAATCTACTAGCAATATCCTCCGAAGTGATTCGAGAATTTCGTATTCGACTGTTTCACAAACGTTCCGTGAGGGCCATTTTTTAATCAGAGTATCTGTTGTGACTGGTTAGATTCCATAAATGTTAGTAACATCAGTACCGAGAAACAAATGACTGAAATTCTATTCAAATTATAATTTCAACAGAATTTTAAGAGATTCTGTTTGTTTCATGATGAAGTAGTGGAATTTTTTTATTATATTGTGATTTGGAATTATTCCGGGTTGTTGACCAGAGACAATGTGGAAATTCGTGTTGGAAGAATAAGTGAAACGGAACATCAACTCGAGTTCAAATCTAGATGAATGAATCAAGTTGAATTAACGCATTTCTGCTCTACTCAGAAGAGAATGGATTGTATTAAGGTTTCAACGTTTATGCATAAAACAGAACATTGAAATATAGTTAGTGAAAAAAATTGTTCTTTATCGCACTAATGCAATGATCTGTCATGATATACTGGATCTCAAACGAAATGACGGATGGAAATCTTCGACAGTAGCACAGGAATACCTAGAGGAATCACTCGAAAACAAACTCAATGTTGCAAAACAAATATTCCAGCCTGAAGAAAACATCAATATACAGTTACCAAGTACTAGTGCATTTAGAGGAGTCACTAATCAAGGAGTAGAATTGAAAAATAATCCACTGAGAAATAATAATATTGGAAATTGTACAAATTGTACATTTACTTTCAATATTAATGGTAAAAATAAAGTTTGAGTTGAATTGGTCCTAACATATCAGTTCCTTACCTTCTCAACGCAAATCGATAGTGTTAATTAATTATTAAATATTTTGCAATTGAAAAACGCTTTTCATTTTGCTACACTTGGTGCCACCTAAATAAAAAAAATTGGTTTTTGCATGAACGTTGAAAAAATATTGTATGCAACTCATGCAATAAACACTAACTTTTCGCACTTGTTGCATAAATAACTATTTTTCTGAATCACTACTGAAACTTCCATCAATAAATATTAGCGCCCTATAGAAATCACATCAGGAAAATCTTGGAACTCCAAGCAATTCACTCGCTCGAAATGCGTTCGCACATTATAATTTTTAGTTGTATTCTGTTTTCATTTCATTTACTCAGCGATCCCCCGACCAGACAACGCTTGGATCAAAATATCACTACTTATATTAAACTTGAAGGGCCCATACATATTAGTTTTTTACTTTTTACAGATTTTTTTGTGTAGAGGTTTTTTAAATTTTTGATTTAAGTTTTATTTCATGTTATTGAAACTATATATATATATATATACAACATTCCCGAAAATATAAAATCCATTACAAACATCAATCGCTTCAAAAAAGATTTGAGAAGACATATTCTTCAAAGTCAAAGACATGAACTTCTACATCTATTTGTGTAGATGAGAAAAACCATACGTACCTTTGCTATATGGTTCGACTCTGGAATGTATTTGTATTTATATACTAATTTGTCTACTTGTATTTATGTATTTATCAAACTAAAATTCACTTTGTTAGATTTTAAATTGTGATTTTATATGCTGGAACTTTCAATCTATAATTACCTTCTTTTAAATGTATATGTATATAATTGTATTTGGACTGAATGTTGTCTATATGCTTAACCATTACCACCTTCACTTGAATTTTGTATTTGATTTTTATATTATCTGTCTGCTATCTTAAATTTCAAATTTATATATTAAACAAATTAAAATGGATATTCAGGCCATTATATTAACTATAATTATGCGAATTCATCTTCACCATTCTTTATTTTTATTTTTTTATCTATAATTGGATTCAATATTTATGTCAACTGTATACAATATTTCAATTTTGCTTAGAATATATTTTCTCCACATACAAGCAACATGTGATGCTTCTGTGGTTTCTACCATGTTTATTCAGCTTATGTATTACCTTCTTGTTACCTTTTGTGATCTGAACCTGAATAAACATTATTTATTATTTATTATTGTATATATATATATATATATATATATATATATATATATATATTGGCAAAGCAATATCACACATGCAATTTTGAGTTTGAACCTGGAGTGATTAATCCAACTTTTTTCTTTCCTTTGATATTTCGTGAATAAACGTGATTAAATTCAGTTCAGTAGGTGTCTCAGGGTGATTGAATATGAACAACTCATTAATTTAAATTTTTTATAATAAGGTTTTTGGTCGAGTTCATGTACTCTTATGGATTAAACTCATACCATTGTTTTGTTTTTGTAGTCTGTACCGTACTACACCATCCATACCATACTGTTTTCAGCACCCTACTGTACTACAAACGGTACTACATCGTATACAAAAATTTCATATCAATTGAAGTAGCCACCAATTCATCCTCATTCTTCGTTCCTGCTTCATCATCAGACCCTGGTCACAATATATCTATAACCTATTCATTCATAGGAAATAAATGGTCTGCAAGATGTGGTTTAGCTTGCACAATCCGGAATTTATTTATTTTATTTATTTATTTATTTATTGTTGGATACAAACAGGTCTAGCCCAAATAAAATGTATCCTCTGAGTAGTTATAGAAATTACAATAAAAGAAAAAAAATATTGGTATTATATGAGAATTAAAAGAAAAATAATTATGAGAAAATAATTATTGGAAATTCAAATATATATGATGAAGATTTATAGGAAAAACTATTGTTTGAGATACAACTTGGCAAATATTCAGTGGTACTCTAATTGTGAAAAGTGCGTTTTCAGAATATTTTGGAATTTGTAGAAGCTATTTGCAGATATGTCAATGCTGGTGGAACTTGACAATATATTGTAGGTCTGTGTTATCCTGTGTAGAGGAGAGTTTAGAAAATAGTTTGTTTTTGCCTGCTCGGTGAAGAATAAAAGAGTTTGGCGAGTATTATAGACTGTAGCATATCGAATCTGAGAAACTATTTCGATTTCATCAATTTTGCTATTCACGACTTCATAAAGAAATTTCACATCTGTAATTTTCCTCCAGTGCGCGAGTGAGATGAGATTTAGCTCTTTTCGAACGTTGCACCTTTCATTGATATGTGGGAAGCATTTCCTGTTTACATGATCAATGAATTTATTTTGAATACTCTCAAGTTTTTGGGCATAAATATTATAAAGAGGGTTCCGGATTACTGAGCCATGAGTCAGAACGCTATCAACGTAGGACATATACAGTGTTCTAAGGGTTCTGGGATTCATCAGTTCATAGCAGGATCTGATTATGAAGCCCAGCATCTTGTTAGCCTTCTTGGAGACGCTACATAACTGCTGGGTTGAATTCAAAAATATGGAATGTATCACCCATACGATTATTCACCTTTGCATATCACTTTCTTTGGTATCTCCTGATGCTTTGAAAATATCCTGCCATCATACCGATGGTTATTCATAAGGTATCAAATCTTCATCAGTGACAGAGTATTTCTAAATGGCCAATTGAAGATTGATTGAAAATGTTCCATTCCACCAACAATCATGTTATGTCTCTGAATAAAATCTACTAGCAAGTTCCTCCGAAGCGATTCGAGAATTTTGCATCCGAATGTTTCACAAAAGTTCTTCTATGAGAGGCATTTTTTTTTTATTAGAGTATCTGCTGTGACTGGTTAGATTTTATAAATGTTGGTTACATCGGTATCGAGAAACAAATCCACCGAACTTTAAAGAAATTATATTGCCACCGAATTTCAAAAAATGTTGGTGAGTTTCATGATGAACTAGTGGAATATTTTAATTATATTGCGATTCGGAATTATTCCCGACTCTTGACCAGAGTCTATGTAGGAATTGGTGTTGGACGAATCAGTGAAACGAAACATCAACTCGAGCTCGAATCTAGATAAATAAATTGAGCTATAGAAATCACTTCAGGAAAATCTTGAAACTCCAAGCAATTCACTTGCACGAAATGAGTAAGTAGTTTTCATTATCAGAAATTCCACCGGAAATGTTCCGTTTCACTGATTCATACCCTTCAGAATACGATTGGAGTGAATGTGGCAGATAATATCAAATGGAAATTACGGAGAATTAATTGAGTCAAGGTAGTCTCAATCTCTCTGAACAAACCTCAGGAATCAACATGGAACGATATGATTTCTCCGTGATAAGTTTCTTGGAGCAAATTCTAGGAAGTTTACTGAAAGTTATTCGTGATTGAGCGAATTCGACCAATAATTATCAGATAGTCTGATGCGTTTATAGCATTCACGAACAATGATTCCAATATACGTAGCGTTCTGAGGATCGAAAAGGTAAACCATTTCGCGCATAATAGTACCTAGTAGTAAAGGCAATACATTCCCGGACGTCACTGTAAATTGTTGGCCGAGTCGTTGAGCCGAGGCCAACAAGCATTGAAGTCTGGAAATGTGCTTTCACTACGAGGCACACATACTTTTTTTTTTAAATTGCAATCAACATTATCATAAAGTAAGAATTTTTCATAGATCCAAAAAAATTTGTGATTACCATCCTATTGCCTATGGAATCGTTTCCTTGACAATTACTGTGTGTTTATTGTTGTGACGAAAGTCAGAGATTCACAACTTATTTCGGTTCATTACCTGCTTGTCGCTAAAAAATATTTATAATGGACAGTGATGATGATGTCCACGTGTGCGGGATACCACCAGAGTTGGTGAATGCTGCTGAAAATGTCATCTTGAATTAATTGCCTGATAAATCCAAGGCAAAATATGAATACGCTTACAAACGTTTCATGGATTATTGCCAAGAAAAAAAGACGACCTGCGATCTGAAAATGTCATGATTGCATACTGATATTACAAAATATTCGAAATTACGTACTATCCTGAAACGTTGAAGTGACAACTACAAACCAAAGAAGTCAGATGAACAAATTGAATCGTTTATTACACACCAGATAATATATACTTCATGAATAAGGTTAAGAATTTCAAAATTACCTAGATATTTATGTAGTGTTTACTTTTTAGGTTGCCTTAATTTTGGTGTTGCCAGTGCAAAACGCCATAATGAAAACTATATCAATTAAATTTGAATGACAGAAGATTTTGATCAAAACACCCGATAATGAAACGAACAAACCAAGATCATTTGTGATAAACCAAACTTATATGACATTGTATAGAAAATATGTTGCATGTCGTCCAGAAAATTTTGAAAGTTGTTTTCTTTAAATATAAAAATGGGAAAGGTTGCAGGAAAGTAGTGGGAATACATCAGTTTTGCAAAATGCCTCAAATTGTCGCAAAACTTTAAATTTGCTATATGCACATGAATACACAGGACATTGTTTCCGTCGGTACTCTGCGACAATTTTGGTTATTGCTAGGGCGGATTAAATTGCTTCAAAGAGGCATGGGGGATGGAAATCCTCAACCTTTGCCGAAGGATATATAAAGGAATCTTTCACAAATAAAGTAGACATAACAGATAAAATATTCAGAGGGGGAAGTGACAAAGAGAATTCTGCTAATGCTATTAGTATTATTGCCGAAGAAGAAAACAGCAATAACGTCGCTGACTATTCAGGTAACATAACGGATAAATCAAGAAGGGGAAGTGACAAAGACAATGACTTTTCAGGTAGAGTTCAATCTATGTTTATTAATTGTACAAACTGCAACATAACTATAAATATACAAAAATAGTTATCATAAACGTTCCATATGTGTGATAATGTATTCAATGAATGTTCTCAATGTGAGTTGGTTGTTTGCGTGTATTTATTTACTGTCTAAAATATATATACGATAGGGACCGATTTTGACGGCCTAAGCCGGCAAAAAAATTCCCGGACCGTTTTTTCGGGAAAGGTCGTTGCTTAGCAACGAACTAAAATACTAAATTAGCGTATTTCGGGGTCTGGAATTGCTCCGAGAAAGTAGGCATTCTTGAGCGATTTCTGAAAAATAATCTCCAATATATTCTATTTGTAAAAAACAAGTTCCAAATAGACGGTTATCAATTAATCTTGTTCCACCGTATGGTTTTCGTTTATGGAGTTCTGCAGAATATGAAAATGATTCGTAGCTTCCTGATTCTTAACTCAGTTTCGTAAGCCAAGGAAATGTTTTTGAGATCTACAAATTCGTAGAGACCATGGAAATTTGATAATAATCAAAGGTTGGAAAGTGAGGGATGATTATTGGTTCACCACTGGATTTTTACTTCTTAACCGATTCTACTACGCACATCTTTGTACTGGGTTATTCGATCCAGATGATTATATTTTCACTGTATAGGGTATGCTTGGAAGTTGGTCCCATTTGAATTTGAATAGAAAATAGAGGATGATTTATTAATTTTACACCTGTGACCCGATTCTGTTGAAATTTGGCACACATATGTAGTTTTGATGACACTACAATATAATGGAGGCCTAGAATTATTCTGATGATGAAGACGGAAGACAGTCGAAGTATCTCCTCGACGGTTCATAGCAGCTACCTCGTGTTTGGGGTAATATTTAGCTACATATACAGTGCGGCTTTCGAAAGTCTAACTCCCCCCCCCTCCTGTTAACTTTCGAACGGTTCGACGTTGAACAATGAAAAAAAAAACTTATTGAATGATATCACCGATACTACTTTTTTGAAGGAAAACCATTGTGATTGCGCATTAGATGGCGCGGAGAGGCACATCAACTTGAAAATTTCAAATAGCATAGGGGGTCAAGTGGCACATCGTTGAAAATATAATCCAATTTTCTTGTCAACCATCCTATTTTTTTTTATTTCGTTCGAACGTTCTTTCACTATATGCATTCGAAACGGTTTGATGTGAGACAATGAGAGATGAAATTTATTGAATGGTATTACCGGTCCTACGTTTTGAGAAAAGATACATTACAATTACTCGACAGAGGGCACATCAACTTGAAAATTTCGGCAGCCATAGAGGTCGATTTGTAGATCGTTGAAAGGTAATTCAATTTTTCTTCCAACTATGGTTGTTCTACGGAATCACATTCACGAGTGCGTCTTTTAATAGCCTCCACCCACCCCCCCTTCATCCCTCACAGGTAATTTTTGAACGCTTCGACATGGAACAACGGGACGAAAACTATTTTGATTGATATCACCGATACTACCCTTTGAAATAGAACACTTTGTGATTGCTCAATAGATGGCGCGGGGGCATATCAACTTAATAATTTCAAACTGCATAGGGGGTGAAGTGGCACATTGGTAAAAAGATAATTCAATTTTCGTTCCAACCATCTATTTTCTTGAATTTTTTCAATTCTTTTTTTCACAATATGCATTTAAAATTTTGCTAAATTTGACATTTCAAATGCATATTGGGAAGAAATGTATAAACGAAATTGAAAAAAAGAAGTAGATTGTTGAAAAGAGAATTGAGTTATCTTTTCAACGATGTGCCACTTGACCCCCCATGCCATTTGAAATTTTTGAGTTGATGTGCCTTCCCGCGCCATCTATCGGGCAATCACAATGTTTCTCATTTCAAAAAGTAGTATCAGTGATATTATTCAATACATTTTCTTCTCATTGTTCTAAGTCGAACGTTCAAAAGTTAATAGGGCGGGGGGAGTATTAAAAGCCGCACTGTATAATTACATGTCCTGACTAACCGACTCACTGAATGACTGGACCAAAGAGCTGAAAATTTAACAGCATGTTTTTTATATTCCATCCCTAAAGCGATAAGAAGATGGGTGAGGAGGAGGTGAATGTGAAAGTACAGATGGTTTTGAAATAAGAGTAATGGAAATTAGTATTTGGGCTCTTCTTCACGAGCAAAGATAAATGTTTTACAGGGTTTTCGGAAATTCAACCCTAAAGGGGTGAAATGGGGGTTAAAAGTCTCAACAGTTAGTTTCGAAGTCAGTATCATGAATATTGGTATCTGGGGGACATCGTTACGAATAAAAAATAAACGTTTCGGTGTTTTTGGAAATTCAACTCCTGAAAGGGTGAAATTGGGGTTGAATTGGGATTGGAGGTATAGGAATTCCGTTGGTTTTCAAGTTGTGGTCATGCAAATTGATATTTGAAGTCTTTGTTATAAATAGAAGGAATATGCATCCCAGTGTTTCCAGAAATTCAACATCTGAAGGGGTGGAATGGAGGGTTACATTTCGTATGGGGGTTCCGTTGATTTTCAAACTGTGGTCG
Source organism: Gonioctena quinquepunctata (assembly GCA_018342105.1). Lineage (NCBI taxonomy): Eukaryota > Metazoa > Arthropoda > Insecta > Coleoptera > Chrysomelidae > Gonioctena > Gonioctena quinquepunctata. The sequence goes on along the minus strand of JAFIRS010001250.1, from coordinate 218,967 downwards.
GAGGAATTGGTATTTGAGGTCTCTGTGAGGGATAAATAAATACATGTTTCAGTGTTTTCATAAATGCAATCTCTAGGGGGATGAAAGTTTGTGTGAGGTTTCCGTTAGTTTTGAAGAAAAGAGCATATAAATTGGTATTTGAGGTCTTTGTTGAAAATGAATACTTGTTTGAGTATTTCCAGAAATTTCATCCCTAATAGAGTGAGTGAATTTGTGAATTTGTCACAAAAAATACAAAGTTCAACGCGAACCAGATTGTTATAGTATATAACAGTTGATAGTTGAAGTAAGGTTGGTAAGTATTTTGAAAGTGATCCGAATTAAGTAAGTAGCATTTGGTAGATTTGAGCCAGAAAAAAATAAAAAAAATAAGCTTCTTAACAAAAAATCAAATCTCCAGAAATGAAATTAAAAAGCAAAAAATTTAATGATTTTTTTCAGCCTTAACAACTAAGTTCCTGGACTAATACTGACTTTGAGTCGGCGCCAAACAAACAAATAACGAAAATAATTAAATTACTTTCGAGAAATTATAACAAAAAATGCAACGTGAAATCTCCAGCGATTAACAATAACACTCCAAAAATGCGTCATCCGCACGACCATACGCAACGACGTGTGCCCTCACGTTTGTGCTCGTTCAGGTAGCTGTCTCGCTGATATGGACTTCGAGAACGCTCGGCAATTTCCGGCGAAAAAACGCACCGCCGCCGCGTACCCCGCTGCCATCATTTTACGCTTTACGTAATTAACTTGCTTGTTTGTTTGGCGCCGACTCAAAATTGGTTACTAACATTAGTTGAGCAGCTTAGTTATTAAGACTAGCAAGGTTCATTTTATTTCTTGCTTCAAATTTCCTTCTTTCGACGGTTTAATTTTTTGTTAAAAAGTTTCATTTCGTTTATAGTACCATCGTTTTCAAATAATATGGAGAATAATTCACTTTGAGGAAATACTTTTTATGAAAAAGTCTGTTACCAGAGAAATTATATTGGTTTTGATGGTGAATCTGATTCAGATATCGGAGTTCCGATTTGGGCATAACCACAACTTCCATGATACGGATTCAAACTGAACGCAATGGAGACACACCTTGGTAGAACAAGCAACGTAGAAATTGATACAAGAATCGGGCAAAACGGACAGTTGCTGGGGCACATCACAAATCAAACGAACTAAAATGAAGAAATCAGAGAATCCATAAAATAATCGTGGACGTATTTCTGCCAGAGTTCAATTGAAATACTCGCCAGTACTAGAATTTGGAACATTCTCCTGAAAGATCCCTCACAGAGGTTTAGCTCGATAAACAATTGAATATTTTTTATTTCCCAAGACCGATATCCACTACCACCTATACAATAAATATATGTTGGGTCGAATTAACATCAGAAAACGATTACTTTCCCGCAAATGCCTCGATGAACATTGGATTGAATGCTATGGATAAACGGGCAAAGTCCTACAGGGTTACTTTGCAAATGTATGTTTGCGAAATGGTAAAATATTAACTACCTCATTCGAGCGATCATCTGTAGATCAGTTATGTGGTATTTTTTCCTCTTTAGTACAAAGCAGGTCAGGGAACGATTACGAATATCTGCAAATGGAAAGCAGATGAACAAAATTAATAAATTTCTCAGTTTTTGTAGGGATTTCATCAACTGAATGGAAAACACTAGTAGCTAACGCCATCTCGACTTTAACTATTGCAACTGATATTACTCAAAAAATGAATACCAAGACTGAAATCTGCATTACATAAATCTGTGATACATAATAGAGATGATTTCAAAGACCATGAAAATTGTCTATTTTCTCAAGACTTCTCTCTTCTAATTTCTATGGAAGAGGTATATGTGAAGTCGAATATACAGCGGAAAATAGCAAATTTTCAATACCTATTGATTTGATATTGTTTTTGTTGAATTCGTGTAGAAGACTTTATATCAAATTCAATACGTTTTATTTTGAGTAACAAATTTAAATTATGGAAACAACTTTCTCCCCGAGTCTTTTGACAAACAATGACAGTGACAAATCACTGAGAAAAAAATACTCAAGTATATAAACAGCACAGTTGCCTCTTCAACGATATCTCTTTGGACGGAGACTTGAACATCCTGCCAGCCTTGGAATTCTTGGGTTTCATATATTATTTCGTATTGGAAGTAAGCACAACTTCTGCACTGCTTTATCGGGAAGTTTACACGCTGCATACTCGAAGTCCGTCAGATGATGGATGAATCTGAATGATCTGACACATTTTCCATAGAAGGGGAGTTGAACCATCATCAATCAATAAAACCATGGAGCCAACCTTCATGGAATTAGTTGCCTCCTGCCATTTCGACCTAACTTGAAGAGTTGATAGATATTCAGATGATCATCGATTAGAGAATTTTTGCACATCATTTTGAATCAAACAACGAAAAAATTTCTGAGAAAACTGTAATCAATGTGTCTTCAAAAAACTTAGACATACACGAAAAACTTGTGTTGGCAGAGAGACTGAACTTCGCAGTTGCACCCAAAATGATTCCAACGGTAGAAATGGTCACTGCCATCGAAGCAACAGCCCAACGTTTACCACCTGAAATAGCAGGTGTTTACACGCACTTCCACAACCTCATCATACCAGAAGTATTTCAAACAAATATGAAAGAGATGCATTGAGATCTCTTCGATCAGACAATCAGATCACAATACTTCCAGCTAATAAAGGTAACGCAACAGTCATCATGAACACTACTGATTATGAGAACAAACCAACACAAATGATCTCAAACACCACATATCACACACTCAATCAAGACACTACCATATCAGTAAACAAAGTATACAAAGAACTGAACAAAAATCCAACCCCATCAATAGAAAGCAATATATACCAAACTTTAGCTAAACACAAAAATATACTCACGAAAACAGAACGCAGAGACCTGGTATCACACCACAGCAAACCCCCACATTTTTATGGGTTACCAAAAATACACAAACCATCTCATACTCTATGTCCTATTGTGAGTTTCATTGGATCTCCTTCACAAAAACTCGCTAGATACCTACTCAACATTCTGAAACCACTATCTGGAAATGGAAATAGTTTTATAAAGAATACCCCTCACTTTCTGGAGAAATTGAATGAATTACAAATTCAAGATGGAGATCTTCTAGTAAGTTTTGATGTCGAAAGTTTGTTTACTAATGTCCCTTTGATAAAACTCTAGAAATCGTGAAAGAAAGATTAGAAAATGACACATCACTGAAGACAAGAATAAAACTGGATGTCAGTGCCATCATAGAATTACTCGAACTATGCACAGAAAAAACATATTTCCAATTCAAGAAAGAATTTTATCAACAAAAGTTTGGTATGGCGATGGGTTCTCCTTTGTCACACATTTTAAGTAACATATTCATGGAATACTTTGAATAATCCTCTGTTGAAACATTCCACAATGGTCCAAAAGTATGGTGAAGATACGTGGATGATGTTTTCGATATATGGAATCGAAGTGAAGAAGAATCAAACATGTTCTTGGATCATATAAACGGTCAAGAACCGACGATCAAATCCACGTTAGAATCAGAACAAAACAACCAACTCCCCTTTTTAGATGTCATGAACCAAAAATCATCATCTCGAATGGAAACATCTGTACACAGAAAGAAGACGCATACCAATCGATATCTACACTACAACTCAAACCATCATGCCAGTGTGAAAAAAAAAATAGTTAAATGTCTCTATAATCATGCCCAAACAGTTTGCAATTCCAACCAGAATCTACAGGAAGAAATAAACCTCATAAAATCTGTTCTCAAGGAAAATGCACATACGGATCAGTTTGTGGAAAAAACAATCACTGACATTGAAAACAAAAATCCATCAAACAACCAATTAACACAACCAACAGGAGTACTTCCACCACCTACACATTTCACAACCAACATAATACCTTATGTCCCCGGATTATCTGGAAAGATCAAACGAATTGGACAACAAACACACTGAGATCTATACTAACACAAACAAAACCAAAAAACGCAGAAGAAAGTACCAAAAACTGTGTTCACAACATACCTTGTTCGTGCGGTGATAGTTATATAGGAGGAACGTCAAGACCATTGGAAGTGCGTCGAAGTGAACATCAGAGTTACATCAGAAATCGACAAATAACCGGATCAAAAATTGCAGAACATGTCATCACATCCAATGGGGATCTTACGATTGAATGGAATAGGACAAAAATCTTGATGAAAGAACCACATCAAGAGAGGAGAAAATTGAAAGGAACGGACTGTACTCTTCTTTCTCATAACAACTGCTTTCCAACAAATTCTGTTGAAATGGATCATACATGGTTACCTCTACTCAGAGAGGAAGTGAGATATGGTAGAATGCTAATAAACTGATCTGAACAACACCCCATATATCAAATGAGCAATACGTCACTCTCAACTTTTTTGGCAGATCTCAAGTGCCATCCGTCAGTTGGAAAAGCGGAAAAGACTCTGCAAGAAAAAATCCAAATTATTAAAACAATTGAAGAAGATTTAGAAGATTTTGAGAACGGGGGCAGATAAAGTCCCCGGAACGTCAATCAAAAACTATATAGAGAAGTATCTTTTGAATTTTTTAATTTTTTTTTTAATAGGCAAATTGAGAAAACGACAAGTTATTGAATCATCTTTCTATAGGAAATATAATTTGGTGAACGCAATAACTTATCGGGGTGAACTAATTAGTTTGCCCTTTTTACACTTGTATAGATTTTCCTGATTATATTTTCATTTTCAGACTGTGGAAGGTTACCCAAAAAACATGTCAAGAAGCAACTGATACTGATTGGTCTGTTCGGAGGCAAATGGAACAAATCGGTTCGAGGTAAGGCCTTTGCCAATGAGAAAGTGACCCAGTGTCAACGCTTGGAGATTATCTAGATCATCCGAAGAATGAATTGAGGGCCGAGAATTCATTACAGCCACAACTTGGCAAAATAAGGTGAAAAGTTCTTCGGAAGTCGAATTGAATTTGCCTGTATTCTGTAAATATGAAATTTTGCACGTTTTACTGCAGCCTCCCACAAACCTCCGTGGTAAGGTGATCGAGGTGAAATGAATACTCATTCGATTTTATTTTTAAAGGAAGTAATCCCTCACTCGAGCATCAGTAACGTGTTTGTCCATCTCCTCAAATAACAATTTTAATTCGTTATTAGCACCAATAAAATCAGATCAGTAACCAGAGTACATATCTTTCAATTGCATTCAAAAATGACTCTGTAGGGAGATCGCTCACAGCTTCCAAATTCACAGCTTTTGTACAAAAACATATGAAAATAAACAAATACGCTATGATTATTTTCCGATTACGTAATTTTTCTCCTCTATTATAGAATTACTAAGCGAAGTTCACTGCGCTTCTATGAAAAGGCTGATTTTCAGTTATGTGAGTTTCGGCCAAATCAGCTATTTTTTCAATTAAGTACGCGGAAATGATTCATTCGGAAACATATCAATAATATTCGCAGAACACTCCGAGCACTCAATCCACCTCTTGATATCCAGTATTATTGTCGTAATGAATTCAAAATCACTTGAACGCCATCATGAAGTTGCCTCTTATCTTCATTCATAATGATAAGTTTGTAAGACTATGGTTGGGATCAAGAATAACCTGATGATTTTCGGAATATGATAGATTACTTTTTCTCAACCGCCCTCCAACTCTGATAATATCATTAGATCCAAGCATTGAGTCCATCGGATACAGTCTGGATTTCTTCGATAAATGAATTTCAAGCTGAAGCTTATGAATTCCAGGAGAAAAACTATCAGCTCGTGATAATTTCAATAAGCAAATTATAGCCTGATCTATTACCTATACTGATAGTTCTCTAGTAATTCCGTTGATCCTGGAGATGCGACAACTTCTAGTAAAACGTAAGCAAAAGCTATAATTTGTTGCGAATGATATAATCTTGAATACTGTTCAAATATAAAGTTTTCACTGCTTGTTGGAACTAAAGAAACCTTGATTGTTCGTTGCTCAGGAAGTTCTAATTCGTATTTTTTCAACACTGGTCAATTCTCATGGCCTTCGTGTAACCAACTAGGTTCACACCACCATATTACTTGATGGCAAAGTTCGTTTGGACTCACACCACGTGCTGAAATAGCAGGACTATCATTCGATGGAACCTAATACCATTTTTTTATGTCAGTTTGCTCTTGAATAAGGGAAACACGATTGGAAAATAATATTTCGAAATATTTTGCCGGCAGTTTCAACCATGATATAACGATGGTGCTATCAGTGCATATTGAAAAATGTCAATAGTCAAGGAACTCATAACTTTGGAATGCAGGAGAACTCCTAATAAATCACAACACAATTCTAAACGTGGAAGGGTAACCATTTCTATAGGCGCTACGCGTGTCTTATAACAAAGTAGTGCAACCTCAGATTGTTCTTCAAAAAATAATTTTAAATAAACTGCAGCACCGTACGCCTTCGAAGAAGCCTCAGAGAATACGCGAAGTTTTATGTTCACAAAATTCTTCAACAAAACACATCGTGGTAAGACTATGTGAGTCAATTGATTGATAAATTGTTTCCAAGGATCTATTAATCCTGGAAAGAGTTCATTATCCCAATTGAGTTGGAGGTTCCATAAGTATTGTAGCATTAATTTAGCTCGTACGATAATCGGTGCGATAATGCCCAGAGGGTCGGAAATATTGGATACAGTCGACAGTAGGCATCGTTTGGTTAAAAATTGATATACAGTGCGTTCATCAAGTGTGGGACCCCTCCATTATCTTACGAGTTGATCATTTTCGGAGGTTAGGCTCAGACAGGACGATTTTGTGATTTATTTTTCCAAGTTGAAAAAAAGAAAAAACACCACCTCACGAGATATGACCTCATCGACTTTTTTTAAAAAAAATTCAATTGAAACGGTAAATTTATATATCAAAACTTGGAAGCCTATATTTTTCTGAGTTCGACCATACCACATACGTCATATGTAACACTTTACAGTATACTGAGTATTAAGGAAACCAGTGTTCATATTTCTTGACATTTTTTCATTATTTATTTTGCAATGAAAACCTGAAAATTACTCAGTAGTTAGTACGAGTATATTGGCAATAACTTGAGTAGGCTATAAAAACATCTGAAAGCCCTCAGCAACCAGACAATAGGTTCTTAGTTACCATTGCATGTGTCAGTATCAAATTGATTTGTGGTGTAGTATATCGATTTATAAGTCTTTAATAATACTTTTCTGAAAAACATTACCTCAGAAGAGATCTTTTGAAATTACGATGGTGCTGTCAGAAAAACAGCGAATAGAAATTTTGATGATCTTAGGTTACGGCGATCGTAAAAGAAGTATGGCAAAAGTATGCGACATCTTCATGGAAAAATCTCCTGATCGAAAACCAACGGGCAAATCGACGGTAAGCACAATATTACATAAATTTATAGAGATTGGCAATGTTAGGGATAAGCCTGAGAGTGACAGGCCTACCGTTGCCGAAGACACCCAATTGAATGTATTACTTGGAATTGAAAAAAATCCTCATTGTTCAGTTACAACTTTATCTGTCAACAATGAGATCTGTCGTGGTGCTGCGCTGAGAATCATAAGAAAAGCCAGATCACATCCATATGAAGTTGAACTTATACATGATTTTCATAAATGCGACTCCGATAGACGCATGGAATTTTGTGAAATCATGCAAGAAGTGGGTTATCAAAATAATGGCTTCGAATTATTCGTCTTATTTTCCAACGAATCAACTTTTTGTATAAACGGTACCGTGATCACGGAAAATTGTCGTTATCGGGTAACAAAAAATCCCAATTGGACGATGGCAGCTTATACCCAATATCTCCAAAAAGTAACTGTGTGAGCTGGAATTCTTAGGAATTCCATTGTGGGACCATATTTTTTTGACGGTATTGTGATGGGTGTAAATGATTTGAAAATGTTACAAACTTATGTAGTTCCATATTCGACTGTAACATTTCCAGACATCAATCAACCTGGTCGAATGGTTTCTACTATTTGCTTCCATCAGGATGGAGCAAGTCCACATTATGCTCGAGTGGTTAGAGATTTTTATTTAAATTATCATCAGCAGCCTTCTTAGCTTCTTTCACTGTGAAAACAAATGGAATAATTGAGAGACGGATAGCTACAAATTTATAAAAATAATATATAATGAAAGTAAAATATCTGGATCTTTTCCAGCGATTCACTGACGGAACCCGGTAATTGGTCCCTATCAAACCAGTTGAATTCATACTGGTTGTCTTCTTATCTCCATCCATTATTATCAGGACCGAAATATTTGTAATATTTGACGACTTTCCTTTTGGAGTTGATTTTTCTATACTTGCAGACTTTGACAAATAATATCTTTTCTCCAACCCTGTAAATGACTCAAAACACTGTCTATGATAACCACTTTCGAATCATTCAACCAGCAAAACAACTTCTTCAAATTTGACGTTATGTTCTTTCCGATGTTTTAAAATTGTTCGACACTTTTTCAATGTGTCTTTCTCAAACAATGTTGAATGTACATCCGACTCATCACAAAAAGCACAGTTTCATAAATCCGCCATGATATTTTTTTATAGCACTGCAAATACTTTCATTTTACTTGAACGCGTTGTAACCGAAATGACAGCTGTGCTGAGCAGACTCGACAAAACTATACTACTACTACACATACACACACTCAGAGTAGACCGTGAGTATAAGAAAGAGATCGATACGCATAGGTAAATAGTTTCGTGAGCATTCTATATAGAAATTCAATTTCAGACTATAAGTGAAATTCAGTTATTTTTTGCGAGCTTTAAAGCGTCTGGCGAAAATAACCGCTGACGAGAAGAGTCTGGCAGTGTTGATTATGAATTTTCAACAACATTATATGAAACATACATAAAAATCAGCAGTCAGAATTTGAGAAAAATTTGTTATATTCTTACGTAACTTTAGCACCTGGTACCTGTACAGGGTGAGTCAACAGGATTCCCGTGGTTCATTGCTCCTTGATATATCACTATTTCAATTTCTCATATTTTTTTTGTCAAAGGGGCCATCTGAGACCCCTTCTAAAATTATTTTCATTTATACAGGGTGCATCATTGATGCGTGGCTGACCAAAATTGTTTTTTTTCAAATGAAACACCCGGGATATTTTCAGATATTCCGATGGGCTGTTCCATTGGCTGCTCAATTATTTTTTCAATTTTGAAATACTTTGCGGCGTTGCTGAGTTATTCAAAAGGAATCTATTTTGTAGACTTCTTTTCGAAAAATTACCTATTTCACATTTTGAAATATTTAGTGAAGACAATTGGAGAATCATTAGTCGATATGATGATGTTCATTGAGAATACCAAGAATTTGGAATTAATTGTACAGGATGTTCGATAAAACAACACAAACTAAGCCATTTTCAAACATCGGTATTTTGATTTTTTTTCATATGGAACACCCTATATATTTTCATTTAAATCAATTCCTTTCCAATAACTCTACACTTTTCATTTTTCACGTCATATACCTAAACTAACTCGTTTCTGATATATTCTACATCCAAAACATGGATATTTTTCCACAGAAAATATTGACAATGGTCGCCTTTGGTGTCATATTTGGAATTGAACTTTGCATACAAATCATATTCATTCGAATGTGACAGAAAATAATAATTAATGCAGCAAATGTTAATGTGCCTGCCATTTTCACCAATACACACTCTCAAACTGTTTCGAAAATTAGTAACCACATGTGCCAGCATGTCCCATGAAATTTCCCTGAAAGCAGTACGAATTCTTGCTTTCATATTTTCAGGAGTTGTGGGCGAAGTTTGATAGACAACCCATTTAATGTATCCCCATAGAAAAAAATCCATTTTTGTAATGTCCGATGACCTTGGAGGCCAATGAACTGGCCCTCCTCTACCTATTCATTTTTCATGGAATTTATTACCCATGTATTCCCGCACATCAGTGTGGTGATGTGCCATCTTGTTGTAGCCACATTATCTGCCCTATTGCCAATGGAATATCATCTAATAAATTTGATAACTGACTTCGCAGAAATCTTAGATATTTTCTTCCATTGAGATGTCCGTTGAAAAAAAAGGGCCCAATTACACGCTGTCCAAACATTCAGTGACCAACGTTGTTGGTGATTGACATATCAAACAAAATGGTGATTTTCAGTTGCATAATAGTGCATATCATGCCGATTCACATGGCCATTGTTGTGAAACGTGGCTTCGTCCGAAAATAGAACATACTCAAAAAAATCAGGTTCTTGGTTGATTTTATCTACACCCCATTGGCAAAACCGTATTCGCTTTGGAAAATATCTTTCAGTAAGCACTTGCATTAACTGCATATGATATGGATGGTAATTGCATTTTCTCACCATCCGAGAAACAGTACTTTGAGATATTCCCAACTCCCTACTCAAAATATGTGTACTCACCTTGGGATTCTCGGTAATATGCAATGCAATATCAAGAGCATTTTCATCATCCGTTACAGGACAAGCACGTTCAAACTTTTTGTAAAATACTTTTCCGGTTTCCTCAAATCTTGTTACGAGGTCTCGAAATGCTCGCTGGTCTGGATGTCTTCTCTCAGGAAACTTTTGTTCGTATAATCTAGATGCCAGTAAGCAATTGCCATCACTTGTCCCCAAAGCATACACCATTTTGAACATGTCCTCTCAACGATAATTCATAATGCCACAATAATTTTTAACACAACTGGATTGTAGTTTGACAGTTACCTCTATTTATAAATTCCGATAGTCATTTTTTCAACGGTAGTCATGGATAACTAAACTAGAAAAAATAGTTACATTTAAAAATTTCTTTTGCTATGACAGTTATTCATGAGTTTCCAAGAATGCTTCTGAAGATGGAGAAAAATTATTGAAACATAATTCAGTATCAGTATTTTCTGAGAACAAACATGTAGATAAAAAAATCTATAGAATTGTGGATTTGATATTGAACAATTCCTTTGATTCAGAATATCTCGAAAAAGGGTTGTTTGAGGTACATGACGTCGGAAATGAAAAGTGTAGAGTCATTAAAAAGGAGTTGATTTAAATGAAAATATACAGATTGTTCCATTTAAAAAAATTAAAATACCGATGTTTGAAAATGGCTAAGTTTGTATTGTTGTGTCGAACATCCGTACAATGTATTGCAAATTCTTGGTATTATCAATAAACATCATCATATCGACCAACGATTTCCCAATTATCTCTACTAAATATTTCAAAATGTGAAATAGGAAGTTTTTCGAAAATAGATTCCTTTTGAATAACTCGGCAACGCCGCAACGAAATTCGAAATTGAAAAAATCGTTGAGCAGCCAATGGAACAGCCTATCGGAATATATGAAAATATACCGGGTGTTTCATTTGAAAAAGAACAACTTTGGTTAGCCACGCATCAATGATGCACCCTGTATGAATGAAAATTATTTTGGAAGGTGGTCTCAGATGATCCCTCTGACAAAAAAAATATGAGAAATCGAAATGGTGATACATTAAGGAGCAATGAATCACGGGAATCCTGTTGACTCACCCTGTATATTGGCCGTCGAACCAAAATAGCATGTATGCAAATCTCCGAAGTACATACCAACACTACTCCACCATAAACATTCTGTTTCTCAGAGAATAAGTAACGTCTGGAGGCCCTGGGATCTTGCTCTATAGTATTCTAAGCTGTCTTCTGAGGCTTATCCGATTCTAAGGTTTTTTTGTTGTCTTATCTCTCCAGTGTTGATCATGTGTCGATTATTCCTTCATTCAATAATTCAGGACTCTCTTTAGATCTTGTGACATCAAATATTGTCTGGGCTGCATCCAGTTTAGTCTTAAGAAGTCCTGAATATATTCAATATTCTTAATGTGATCGCCACCCCTTACACTCATGATCGTGAACAAATATTATAAATATACAGTATGTTGAACACCTATGGAAATTGCTATTTCAATAATTTTGTAGAGGTCTTCAGTTAATATTTTTGGGGGTTATCTAACTAGTGCTATGATTATCATCGGCCCTAGCAGCGAGTAAAAACTGATTAAAAGAGAACGACTGCACAGCTGGAGTTCTATTTTCATTGGTTTCAACGAGTGATATTACCGATGAATAATAATCATTGCACGAGTTATATCTGGTGGGAGAATATAATGAACAATATCAGATGAAATAAACTTCTCAACGTCAAACTGACAGTCTTTTATTCTCGATGGAAACAGTTGACCAGTAACATGCAGTCATGATGGAAATATCATCCATTTGATAGCTTCCCACTTCTCTACTGATTTGTCATCTCAGCCAATCACATTAGTCAGATAATGTTGGATTTGAGAAGGAAGTTTGACTTTCTGTTCCAAAATGGGAGTTATAAACTGACGACAAACTCTGCGGGGTGTAGAAATCACAAACAAACTATGAACTCACTTTTCACATTAGTTCATCTTTTTTATGAATGAGGTCCAATTGTAGAGGCGGCTGTGCTTTCCTGTAGGTGGGTTTTTCGAGCATATTTTACGAATGAAGATTCTCTTCAGTTTTAACTCTCCATAGTGCATTTTCTAGTTTTCTCATACATTTTCTTTTTCATCACCTGATAGTTCTAAAGATTTTTTATAACTCAAAAAAAATCCTTTTCCAAGTCTGACTACTGTAATTGGAGTTCCGTTCAACTCACTTTAGTGAATATTTCACTCCAGTTCGAAATACCAATAAGATCTTCAATCTATCTAACAATAGCAAACCGCAAGAAATTGGTTTCAATGACCATTGTTATGTTGGGTTTGTTTTGAACTCGGCAAACATTGGATGTGACCCCATTTCACAGGATCGTTATTGAAATAAGTCTCACAGTAAACATAACGGTTTCTAGGGAGTTTGGATTTCATTATTCACAAGGAATAGGTTTCAGACTGAATGCTCGGCAATGATTCTTGAAATTGAAATCAAAAGAATGTTCACAGTCAAATATTAATAACACAGGATATGGAATGAAAAAAATATTTCATCATACTTGAATATCCCGATGATCATTCAGACCCATTCCAGTCTAATTTCAACAGCATTGCGACGTATCCAAGCAAAAATAATTCTTGCACCTTCAGATTAAGATAGTTTATTCGAATGTTAGAACTGTAAAAAATTTAAAACAGCCTTACGATGATAATGGAATATTATTTGGTCCTCTACAAATATTGATGATATTTATCTCCTTCATATGTAATAACATCAAATTCTCAAAAACCTCTTTTTCTGCAACATTGGGAGAAATATTGCATAGATACAAAAATATTGCCAGCGCAAAATCGATAAAATTCTCTGTTTGATTTCAATTTGTCATAACAATGAATCCGTTTTCTTCAAGCTCCGTTACTAAGATCGGCTAACCAAAAGTTTGAAGTAACTTTGGTACATCCCTGCTCATTTGGAGGGTTTGATATTGATTATGGTCTGGTAACAAAATAAAGACCGTATAGAAAACAAGGGTGAACAAACAAAGCTACTGGAACGATCACAAAACCGAGCAAAAGAAAGTGCTGATGCATTTTCGCACCGTACAAAAAGACTAATAGACTTTTCTGACGGTTTTCACTATGATGGTAGGAAAAGATGATTTTATAATAGTGAAAACGAAATATTCTTTTCATAAGGGGACATAAAGATAAGCTGCTTTTTGATCCAGTTCTTATGTCAATCAGACAAAAAGACGGTCTTTCTTCATATGGTTTTTGTCCGATATTTTTTTTAATCCGGTAAATATAAAAGCCGAGATTCAATTAGGATCGCTCTATCTTCTTCTGTGTCGAGCACAAGCTCTTTTCCTCCAGTAAAAGAACAAGTGACTTCAATTGTTTTGCGAGCCGTCAAGAAAGTAGTTTTCGTAAAACATCCATGTGAAAGTTTCATTGAGTAGAGAGGTAACTGTTGATTTGATCAAGTCAATGTGACACATTTATGCCCATATTGCCCTGTATGTATAATTTCCCCTACTGTGTTTGATAACCTATTGAGTTTATCAGGTTGGCGAAACGCCGGATTTATTCAATTTCTGCAGTGTTGTTATTTTTGGATTTAGGTCTTGGATTGAAGAAAACTATATTTCTTGAAAGCCAAGGTTTTGTCCATTCATTTTGACATCATCAGGGCACTGTGAGATGAGAGGGGTGCTTCAATTTATAAACGGAAGAAAGGAAAAATATACCTATAAAACAATATCGTGCCTCTTCTTTATATTTTTTTTTGTATAAAATAAACTTGTTAAAAAAAAATTTTGAAACAACTACTGAACATGGTTGGGGTGACTAACAATAGATAGTGCTACATAAAACGAAAGAGAGAGAGAAAAAAAAAAAACGAAAAAATGTTTTACTTACATAAGAAGAGTTTTTCCTGTTGAATATACGGTGTTCAACCATAATAGGTCTCTGTACATATAACATTAGCTAAAGACAACAAACACAACCACTGAAACACGTTGAGATTTGACAGAAATAATGACCATCTGATGTGTATTCAAAGTGAAACTAATCAAATGTCAAGATTGTACGTTTGAAAAAGCAAGTGAAATAGAAACAATAAACTTCCTTTGTGCTGAAAGTCTCAGTTTTTCGATATTAGATTGAAATACGCGCTGTTCGAATTTTCCAGGTCTTTTCGATGATTGACTGTGTCGTTTTTCATTATGTTAATCATTTCAGAGAAATTACTTTTTAATTAAGACGTTTCATAAACTAATATTGTCGTGTTAACAAAATAAAATTGATGTTCGGATGATATACAATGCTCAACCAATGAAGTGGGGATTCTTAACGTTACTTTCTTCTCAATGTTCTTTTTTTTTAGGCAAGGAATTCTGTATATGACATGATCTACATCCCAGAGGGGGTTTCATCTTACTACAAATGGTTTTTCAGGTTTTCATTTTTGAAAGTTACCTTTATATTTGAAATAGAATCTTATAGAATAGTACGTAATTTTTCAGAGAGAAATTGTACATATGGCATCTTGAAATAATTTTCTAATTGATTGTTCTCTTTGACAGTTCTGGTACGACTACTGTTTTGAATTTCGTTAATCATTGTGGTCGGATAATTGTTTTTAATTAGATAATATTTCAATTGTTTCGAATTGTCCTCAATGAAAACAGGGCAGCAAACTTCTAACATTCCGTCAGTTGAATTGTGTATGATATTCAATTTTTGTTTCATAGGATGATGTGAATCAGAGTTGAGGTATCTTTCTGACAATTTGAGTTTATGATACCAATTTATCAAAAAGATATTATTTGGTGTTCTTATTACTAAAGAATTCAAAAAGGCTAGACAGTTATGTTGTTCTTATTCCATTGTGACTTGGTGTTTTGAGTTGTAATGGTTAAAAACATTTACCAATTCATTTCGTTTTCCTGTTGGGATTATTAGAAAAATGTCATCAACATATCTCTTATATGTCAGAACTTTGAGAGACAGTTTGGATAGACAATCTTATTGTAAATTTTGCATAACTAAGTCAGAGCAAATAAGGAACATACAAGTGACCATTCCTAGATCAGATATTTGTACATGAAAAACTCCATTGTAATCAAAATAGTTACTACCAAAACAGAACTTGAATTGTTATAAAAACTTCATTTGGTTCAGCGGTATATGTTCCTCTATCGAAAAACATTTTTGTTGTACAATATTTATTAGAAGGTCAGTGGGTATATTTGTCAATAGTGAAGTAACATCTAACGAAAGTAAAATGTGGTCAATGGGAATTGAAATATTTTTCATTTGCTCAGAAAATTCAAATCAACTTTTCATCATCAATTATGAAGCCGTATTTTAGTAACCTGCGAACAAATTTCGTTAAGTTATATATTGGTGATCCAATGAAGCTAACTATGGGTCTCAATGAAACATTGAGTTTGTGGATTTTGGGTAGAAAATAAATTTTGGAAAAAACTCCACTATTACATTTGATATGTTTTCCCAAAATAGAATCGAATTTATTTAATGTAATTAGGTTGTCTATGAGTTCATCGTTTCTATTTTGAAAAGCTACGGTCTATTAGTTTCGGTTGATTATTTATATATATATATTTCAGTATCTCCTAACAAGTTCATGGCTTTTTGGTAAAATTCTGGTTTATTCATAATGATCGTACCTTTGTCAGTACGAGAACTGTCAAAGAAAATGAAAAATATTTCAAGACACCAAATGTACAATGTAGGTACTATTCTAGAAGATTCTACTTCAAATATAGAGGTAACTTTCAAAAATGAAAACACTCTGAGAAAATACTTTTTTAGTAAGATTTAAAAAAAACCTATGGAATGTGGATCAAATGTCATATACAAAATCCCTTGCCTTGACTGCGAAAAAAGTTATGTAGGTCAGACCAAAAGATACTTAAAAACGCCCCTCAAAGAACATGAGAGGAACATTAAGAGGAAAGTAACGTAAAGAAACCCCACTTCATTAGTTGAGCATTGTATATCAACCGAAGTAGTTGTTTTCTGTTAGATATTCACAAAAAATAACTTCATTTAATCGTGGATTTTTCATTTCACAGAAAAATCTTTCTATCAATATTCAATTGAGAATGTTTCCCTTCTCATCAATTTGATCTTGTAAACAAGACAATATTAGGTTATGAAACGTCTTTATTCAAAAGAAATTCCTCTGAAATGATTTATATAATAAAAAACGACACAGTCAACCATTGAAAAGACGTGTGAAACTTAAACATCGCGTATTTCAATCTAATATCAAGAATATAAACGAAAAACTGAGACCTTCAGGATGTTTCAGTGGTTGTGTTCGTTTTCTCCAGCTAATGTTATATGTACATCTTTCGATACAGAGACCTATTATGGTTGGAAACCGTACATTTAACATGGAGAACTCTTCTTATATAAGTGAAATTTTTTTTTTTCAATTTGAAAAAACTCGTTCAAAATGGTGTTGTTTATTTTCCAAAAAACGTTCAGATACACCGATTTTTTTTGGTGCCTTGTTTTAGGATTATTGTATGTACCCAAGTTGTTCCAAAAATAAATTATGACAATCTACTCAACATTATTGAACGAAAGAGCCTAACTTTGATTTTTCGTTAGAATTCTGATTTAAATTTCAAACATATTTGATGTATTATTTTATGTAAACAAGGTATATTTCATGAAATAATAATTGGTGAACGACAATTATATAACAAACTGGATGTTACACATAGTTTCAGGTTTCAGATATGGAACTATATCAATTTATCCAGCTAAAGTAGAAGTTCACGGTCTTGCTACAAATCGCCATTAGCCTTCAACAAAACGAGATTTTCAAAATTTTCATCGCTGAGAGCATGATGCCTAGGCGACTCTATAATAGAGGCAAAAAAAACATTATTTCTACTGGCGTGGGGTATTATATTTCAAGAAATATTTTTCAATAGTTGGGAACTCATTCAAGACCTTAATCTGTTCTCTGGTTTTCCAGATATCTCAATATTTCCAAGCTGAAATGAGGGCTGGGAAAGCTGGGAACCCTCTTGCATATTTATTCTCAGAGGATCAGAATCTAAGCATTCAAACAGAAATATCAAAGATATTTTTTTTCTCTCTCTCTTTCGTTGTATGGAGCATTAGTCATTGTTAGTCTCCCCAACCAAGTTCAGTAGTTGTTTAAAAAGAAAATTAACAGGGTTATTTTATATAAAAAATGTAATACAAAAAAAAAGGGTGATACTGTTTTATATGTATATTCCTTTTTTCTGTTTATGAATTGTAATACCCCTCTTTTCTCACAGTGCCCTTATGATGTCAAAATGAATTGACGAAACGTTGGCTCTCAAGAAATATAGTTTTCTTCAATCTAAGACCTAAATCCCAGAATAACAACACCGCAGTCATCATTTCAGAGGTCGTAAGAAAAATTTCAATATATTTTATTCCGTTCGTTGAATATTTCATACGATTTGCACAGGTGCGAAATATTCCAGTCCCGTGACTCTCACGATGAATCCATTAGTAATCCCTGTCACTGCGATAGCAGCATACATTGACGTAACTTCATTTATTTTATATTAACTGACAATCCAACCGTACTCGGGAAGATTGCCTCCGGCATTTGTTTCATTTCTGACTCTTGCGGGTATTTAGAGTTTGATAGAATTCATAGCGTCCTGTAACTCGATTGAAATAAATAGTGAATTTGACATTTTGCATCTATTTTGCTGCTGCGAAATTTTATCATTTCATAGCACAACATCGATGAACCATTCGAGCTCCTAGAACCTCGAGTAACGATTTCAAGTGCCATCGAGGCACAATATGTCAGTTTTTCCAGCTGCTCAAGTTGTGATGCATATCCAAATGAGAGCAGTCAGCGCGCTAATGAATTAGATCTCAGATCACGTTTTGTTTTGTTTTTCTCAAGATACTTGCAGAGTAATTTTTTTCATAGTAGAAGGTCAATAAAACGAATATACTTATATAGGAGGTTTTTAATTTAGAATTAACTTCCTGAAGGTGGTTTCATAAGACACTCGACTTTTCTGTTAAAGTAATTATGAATCTAGTGAGTTGATGTCTCGTACGCAGAATCCTAGCCATAAAACTGCTTCCTGCTAAGTTAGTACCAAGCTAGTGGTCGATCAGGACTGTGAGAACACCATAGTGTACCAAGGGTGATTCTGTTTTCTTTCCTCGAAGCTCAGAGTAAATATAGCCCGTGAAGTTTTGTTTTTATATTGAGACGAGTTTATCAAGTCATTAAATTAAAGTGGACGAATTCAATTCCCACGCAAACCAGAAAAATCACTTTCTGAACTTAGATTGTGAAAAATAGGAATATTAATCTCTGGGGTGACAAGTAAGATAAAGTGGGAAATCTCACAAAGATTCTGATAATTATATTTTGTTAGAGCTGTTCTAATTTATGTTCATTGTTGGAACTTATAAACGGACCGATTTCCGTTCGTCTGTTCAATATAGTGAATAGAATATATAGTTGAAGTTTTCATGGTTTTCATATATTATAAATTGCGAAAATTGATCAAGTGGAAATTTAAATAAAATTATTATATTGTGGTGATATTTGTGAGCTTCTATGGGAAGTACCCTCTCCATTTCTAAACCTTTAAACTATAGGGTCATAACAGTGTTTAAATTAGGATAATGACACATCTGTTTGACTATCCGTGCAACCGGATTTCAGTTTCAAGGGCTGTAATGAAAGCCTACAGACCTTTGGAGATTTCAATTGAGTAAAAAAACCAGACCCCTGGACATTCCGTATCTCTATCTGTTGCTACCCCTGGTAACTGGAGCAAACCACAAAAAAATCTGGTGCCCGAGGGTGGAAGTTTAGTTTAAAAACAGTTTGAAAAAGTGTCTTGGCGTCATACATAACGTAACAAATCTAGGGATGTTAGCTATTATTCGTAACCCAAAATAATCGAATATCATCATTATGACTCCACTTAAAACACATAGACCCTCAAAAATGGTTGAGTATAGTGACATGAGTATATCATTTCCACCGGAAACACTTCTGTAAGATCGAGTTTGATCGTAAAGAGTAGTTGAGTATAGAATTGATTGTTATAATATTTATTGAATGGTACTTAGCAGAGCTGTGCCAAGCACCGACGTAAAATGCTTCGAGCACTAAGCCCTCAGCTCTCTGAAAAAGTGCTCCCGAGTCTCGAGCACTAATATGAAATGCTCGCGATTACTAAGCACTTTCAAAAATTAATCGGACTAGCGAGCACTAAGGACTTTAAAAAAAGTGAGACTGTTAGGTACTTACGTTACTTTTGGAGAAAGAATTGATGTAATAAACAATTTGGTTCAAACAAGAAAAAGTTTTTATATTTTTAGATCAATCACATCGAATAAACTCTAGAACAGCAACGGACATAGTATAATTATGTGTAACACAATGCTTTGTCCCGTATGATTCACTATATGTGAGTGTTGTATGGCATTAACCCTTTCAATGCTCTTGACGTATATATACGCTAGCCGCTTAACTGCTCAAGACGTATATATACGCATCGAAAATAGAAATTAGATAGGATCACTGTATTTGAATACACTTGCTGATAATGTAATTTATATCTCTAATCTGCAAAATTAGTCCAGTTAAATCTTCGGAATATCCAATCTTGGGAAATTTCCTGAAGCGATAAAAAAATTGTAATACTTTATTAAAAAAAAATGCAATCGCGTTTGTATACCCTTGACCAATTCGAATGGTACAATTTTGTTTTGCAGAAATGCGTTGTTGCCAAGTTGGTTACTTCGGATTACTGAAAATCTGATATGGGGATGATTCGAAGTGATTACTATACTCATCAATCAGGCAAATCGTGCAATGATATTGAACTTTGCGGAAATGTGCTGTCGCCAAGTTATGGACGCTAGAAATCATTTGGTGAAGTTTCATAGAAATTTTGTTCGGAGAATTTCGAGATAACTCTTCTGCTCAATCAATTTTTCTGGTGTAATTTTTGTCTCCAGAAAATGCGTTATTGCCAAGTTGGTCACTTCGAATTATTGGAAATCTGGTATGGGAACGGTTCAAAGTAATACTATATCTATTAAATCAAGTAAATTTTGCAAAAAAATCGTCTTGCAGAAATGCGCTGTTGCCATGTTATGGACGGTGGTTGTCGTTGAGAGAAGATTTATGGAAATTTTAGATGAAAAATGAATATAAATATTTTTCCAAATCGGTAATTATAATTTTATAATGCATGGTTGCCAAGTTATAAAAGTTGAAAAATTAAAAAAGATAATAATTTTATTTGAAGAACACGAACATAGATCTTCATCTATTTTGATTTTGTTCTTTGTTTTCCGTGCATTAAACATAAACGGATGTATTGTTACGAATCCATACTATGCCCCTGGATAATGAAACGACACTGGCCAGGATTCCAAGAAAACACAGCGAGTCTAGAGCGGAAACGAATCAAGACCCAGCATTACGCCCCGCGAATATTCGAAATGTTCACGAATATTCCAGCAGCGGAACTTACTAGAGCCCAGGAATTCAATATAAGGCCACGACGCGCTGCGACATGTAGTACACAGTACAGATTTAAGTCAGCTCGGAGGGTAAGATTTGCGACTTCGGAGTGTTTACTTACATTATTCCGGCCAATACATTTAGGCTAAACTGCACATGATGACGTTTTTTTCTAATCTTGTGCGGAGTTTCTACAGCCCAGACATGAATATTGTGGAAATTTAGTACTTCACCGCGGCTAAATTTAGGGTCAGTTAAAACGATGCGGGATAAAAAAATCGGATTTCTTCCGTACTTTCCAAGTACCCACCTAGGGAATTGCAAGCGTCGCGAGAAATCCCCTGGAAGCATTCCTTAAACACGTTGAACATAGTATGGATATAAACTATTTTCACTGAACCGTGAAACACAAACGTCACACTTACAAGTAAATCAAATTGCTATTACAATTTCAACGTCAAAAGCAACAAAGGGGGAAACAAGGTAAAAAGTTATAGCCCACAAGTATTTTAGTTTGTTACCTCAATATTGCCCTTTCATCTGCCAGCATTTTTCTTGAAAACTGTTAGCTGATTCGAAAAAAAGCGAGAGTTCAGAATTTCAGGTAAACTGTGATATTCAAAATTTTTTTTTTTTCGAAAGTAGAAAATGTTGGCTATAAAAACTGTAGGCAACCCTCATTCACCCCTTAGAATCAGTTACCTCATTTTTGAAGCAAGAAATGAATAGAGCATTCAAAAAACCAAGAGCCTGTGAATTTTCCGAACATTTGATGCATAATTGTAGCCACAATTGAAAATTTACGATTTTTTTTTCGCGCAACTTGCGATGTCTATAGTTTGGAGGGGGTGAATTTTAGGACACATGTTTTTGAGAAAAAAGTCTTATTTTGAGCCAAGGAATGCGCCCTTGAAATATTTTTATTGAATTTTGTAACACATTTTCAACTGACATTGGATAAACAAGCACGGATCAATCGTATGGTGCTATCTGAGTCCGTAATATGAAGATGAGTCCGCGAAAGCCATTTGCGTACGTGCCACGTACAATATTTTTTTGTGCAAGTTTTTCAAAGAGTGTTTCATATAAAAGCATTGAGTTTCTGCCATAAAAATGAAGAAATATCCATAATCAATCAAGTATGGTAACTTTAGGAACTGAAAATAAATCCAAAATTGCAACTTTTACGAACTTGTCCGTGAAGTGTTGCCATGGCTATGGAAATATTTTACGAAAAAGTCAAAAAACTAGCTTTTTGGATTTTTTTTATCCTGATGTAGTTTTGAGGAGCTTGTACAAAAAAAATATTTTAAAATATAATACACCGGTTTCTTCTCGCAGGATAGACAGACGAGTACTAGATCGGAATCGAGAATTACGTTTAACTGAAATACATACCCTTGAATCAATTCCAAGGACTAAAAATACAACGATGTAAAGTTTACGCGAAACAGCACAAAAGACGGGAAATCAGACATATATATGTCGCACATGTGAAGTACCATCGTACCTCATTCCTTGTTCAGAAAAATAACATTCAAAAAACATTTCCAATTTTTATTAGTTATGGTATTTTGTATGTTTCTTCCAGTTGATAAAAACGTCAATCCAAAATATATATATAATTTGTTTTCTTTGAATACCCGATGAATTGGCCCACACTGCTCTAGACGTATATATACGCACAACCTAAAATATTGCGCATGTGAAGTAACATTTCAAAAATCATTTTCGCAGTAAAAGAGTTAAATAAACTGGTAGCAATTAATACGACTCGCACTAGTGCACTTTGAAATGGATACTTCATTCGTATAATATTGAATAACACATTCAAACGATAAGAACACCATACAGTGAGAATGTAAACATTTCAACAAATTCGTTTGAAATGGTGTTGTTTATTTTCCAAAAAAACGTTCAGATACACCGATTTTTCTTTGTTGCCTTCTTTAGGATTATCGTACGTACCCAGGGTGTTCCAAAAATGAATTATGACAATCCAATCAACATTATTGAACGAAGGAACCTTATTTTCATTTTCCATTAGAATTCTGATTAAAATTTCAAACATATTCAACCTATTATTTTATGTATACAAGGCACATTGCATAAAAAATAATTTGTGAACGACAATTATCCAACAAACTGAATGTTACACATAGTCTCAGGTTTCAGATATGGAACTATATCAATTGATCCAGCTAGAGTAGAAGTTGACGGTCTTGCTACAAATCGCCATTAGCCTTCAACAAAACTATATTTTCAAAATTGTTATCGCTGAGAGCATGACGCCTGGGCGTATTCATAATAGAGGCAAAATAAAACATTATTTCTACTAGCTTGGGGTGGGGTATTATATTTCAAGAAATATTCTTTAGAAGCTCGAAACTCATTCAAGACCAATAGATCTGTTCTTTGGTCTTCCAGATATCTCAATATTTCCAAACTGAAATGAGGACTGGGGAAGCTGAGAACCCTTTTGCGTATTTATTCCTTGAAGATCAGAATCAAAGCATTCAAACAGGAATATCAAAGATATGTTTGCTTCAGTCGATCTTTCACCATGTTGGCCGTGGCAGTGATAACGGCCGGCCGCGTTTCCATGTTTCGACAACAATTATAGATTCATAGGTGAGGGAGGGCTTAGTGCTTAGTAAACTCAAGAAGTAGTCCGGAGCACTGTTTTGCTCGGGAGCACCTTTCGGGATTACTGAGTTCTAAGTTTTCTCGTAAATAGCTCTAATCACGAGGCACTGGTTCAAGAAACACAAAAGTGATTTCACGAGCACTAAGCACACTGCTTTGGGACAGCTCTAAAACCTAGTCTAATGATTGAAGAATTACGGCCTCAATTGGTATTTTTACAATCAATATTGAGAAAGAATGTGTTTCGATTATTTCTAGCAGAGTGGTAAAAACGATGAAAAAAAAACGACTGCGCAGCAGGAGTTCTACTTTTATCGGTTCTAACGAGTGCTATAACCGATAAATAGTCATTGTACAAGTAATATTTGGTGAGAGAATATAATGAACATTATCAGATGGAACAAACTTTTCAACATCAAACTGACAACCTACAACTTCCATTAGAAATAGTTGACGGTCGATATGCGGTGATAATTGCGCGAGTTTGCGGGAATCGGTGCAATTCCGGGATAAATTTCATACGAAATTTATCCCTGGAGTTCGCACACTAGGAATATGTTACACGTTAGCACCTGTTGTGATTGAAAAAGGAAACATGGCTTTGTATATGGAAGTTTCGAAATTCACGATGAAATAGGACAATGAACAAATTCAAGAAAACAATTATGTGAACAATTTTTTTCGCTGACCTTTCTTGAGATTCCCCCGAAGAGAAAATAAGTCGCCAAACTGAAAACCCACATCAATTCTTCTAGAAAAAAACTCGAAACTAGTTAATGAACTCAGCAGGAGGGACAGTCATCTAACTTTATTTTGAATTAAACCTTGAGAATATACGTAGGCGATTCCTGGGTGGCTATTCCTAAATCTCGAATCTGATATGTCATATGCGACAGGGGTGAAATGTCTTTATCTTATTACTTTGAACAAGCAATTCTTGTATATACAGTGTGTCTCACTCCTCATGAAAACACCCCCGTATCCCCCGTAATTATTGTAGTAGAATTCTGTATTTTCACGGTTGGTAGATATACTGGGGGTAAATCTTAATTATCTCATGACCTGAGTGACATACACTGCGCGCCAGAAGCGATCGATATAACGATTTTTGCCAAAAATAATATAAGGGGGCAATATATGCTCAAATGTCCATATTTCCGCTGAAAAATTTTCAGTTCTGAAAAATCCGAATTTGTCTTAATGGATATCAATGAACAGAAAAAGGAAGGATTTTTTTGAGATATGCTTCAATAACATAGTCTGAGTTGTTTTTTCATTTTGAACACTTTTTTCGATTTTGTGATGTTTTCGGAAATAAAGTTCAATACTTCCTTTAAAAAATTCACATTTTTGTACTCCCCTCTGGAAGCTCAGCAAATTCGACTCCAGATATTAGTGAGACTCATCCCCTGTATATCCACCTATCGCGGAAATTTCAGAGCTCTACTCCACTAATTACGATAGATACAAAAGTATTTCCATAAAAAGTGAAAAAAAAAACAGATATAAATTTGATGAAATTAGTAAATTCCCATTTATTCCGCCTCCTATTATTATTTTGGCAAAAATCATAATTTCAATCGCCCCTGGCGCACATTATATATCACTCAGGTCAACCCCAGGAAACATTTAGCATCATCTTTGGTATACCTAATGATCGTGGGAATTTCAGAATTCTACTCCAATCACTACGGAAGGGATTAAGACTTATCCTCGGTATATCTAACTATTGTGGAAATTACAGAATTCTATTCCAATACTCACGAAAGATACGGGAACATTTCCATGGAAAGTGGGACAAATTCGGATTTTTCAGAACTGAAAATTTTTCAACGAAAATATGGAATGGTACTGAAGTTGATGTCTCGATCACAAATCCGTAAGAATTTTGAGCCCACCTTTCCCCCTAATATTATTTTTCGCAAAAATAGGTATATCCATCGCTCCTGACGTGCAGTGTATGTCACTCAGGTCAACCCAATGAGAAAATTTGGACTCGTCCTCAATAGATCTACCGATTATGGAAATAATAGAATTCTACTCCAATAATTACAGACGATACGGGGGTGTTTCTATGAGAAGTGAGACACACTATATATATAAATATATTTCGTGTATCTTGGAAACTGATCTAACGACTCGGATGAAATTTTGTATGTAGATAACGTTTTGCTTTTCAAGTTTACCTATATAGGCGTCTCACCTGAAGGAAGGCGATGCTACTCAACAAAAACAAAAATTATTACGAATCGATAGACCGATCACTATCTGCTCCCGTGCTAACAATGTATAGCGCCATCTCGTAAATTTTTGAGGTACTTGCATTGTTGCTATTAGATGTTTGCCTACAGGTATCTCTCAACTTCGTGGGATGGCGCTATATGACATTATCCGAATATCAATAACCATTAAATCAATGTTATATATGTTTTTCTTTAGTCTAAGGAACTCATACGGTTTATTCAAAATGTGTATTCGTAGGTGTGATTGCAAAATATTGATATGTAATAAGTATGAGATTCGTAACTGAATGAGCATTTTCTCCGACAAAACACGATTTTACAGAAAAAAAAAACGCCGAGCAAAGATCGATCGCCCAGGTACTGAATATTAATATTATCAGTGGATATATCGTCGAATAGTCAGAAGTCTCCTACATTTCCATGTCGCATGATATTAATAGTTCGTAGAAGTAACGTACATCGTGTGTTGAAAGTTATATATTGTTTTGTCATAATAGCACAGAAATTGGAACTAAACTAGCTACAGAAAATTAAGAAAATGCTAAAAATGCCTACGACAAATCTTTTCGAGGAAACGTGTGACACTAAATTCGAAATACTTTCTGTTCAACTAGAAATCTTGCTTCACAACTGACTAATTTAATATCAACGAGTGCTGCTTCCTGCTTCAGTCTTTTTGTGCATACATTCTAGGTTGATATGACATCTGATTCGTTTTCCATTACAATTCCGTTAATGTTCATGTTTTCGTTTTTTATTGTTTACATTTATTGACATATATGGCATATCAGGGATATATGCCCAACTTTTTTTATTTTACTGATACCTCCTAACTGATGAATAATACACATATGATTTGGTTCTTCATTCATTTACCTCGTACTGTTTTCTGTAGGCTAGCCAATAAATGTTGCTATCAAGGTATGTCCTAATATGCATCCCCTCTGAGGAATAGGGTGTCAAAAGTACGAGAAACATTAAGATTTAATTTGTTTTCTTCAAAATTCCTGAGGAAAAAGATTTGAAACTCTGTGAACTAATCAGGGTTCATCAACGTGCTAATTTGGAGTAAAAATTTTTATTTTCATAAACCAGTGGCGTATTCAAGATGGTATGTGGTCATATGTTCCTTCATATTTTCTTGGGACAAGTGAATGGACAAATGAGCGCTCGACATCAGTTCGGCTCAGCGATACTCAACCCGAAAGTCATAACATTCCAAGTGCCTGAAGTGGAGGTTTCTGAGATAATTGAGAAAAACTGAAGATATGTCCTTAGTAGAGACATAATTTCCTATGTACAATCATTGCATAATGCAATTTTTTTACAACTCATCGGAGTATGTGTCAACCTCCAGAACACTTTTTAATGTTGGGAGAATCAGAAACATAGTACGGGTGAGTCAGAATGAGGCTGATAACTCCATTTTTTCATTCAACATATTATTTGATCGACTCGATGTCGTGGATTCACTGATATGTTACCATACTTTCTTGCATATGATTGTTTCGGCAGATCAACTGACAAACAAACCCAACATGAAATTCATAATACTCCACTCAGATGATAGTTAAGGTATGAAATAATTTTCCCGAAAAACTGAAAATAAGTACTCTTAATTTGTTGAAGTTTATGTTGGAGTATCATTATCAAAGCCATTTCCGATTGAATTATCTAGGATTATTTTTCCGACCCAAATATCGACCAATAGGATTGCACCATTCGACGTCACGTGGTACAACCTACATGGTATTATACTGATAATTTTTTGAAAATTTTCTCTGGTAGTTGCTATATATAAAAAACAAAACATGATCCAGTCAAATTAACCACACTTCAAACTGACAGGTTGAATTCAATTGTGACAATTGGAGATTTTGCATGAAAATGAGTCGATTTGGAGTTTGTTCTCTGTCCACCATCGATAAAAAAGTCAAAGGAAATGTTCCCATTGCACTAGCCTGAATCTTAATTAAATGTTGTTTTATTCATTATGAAATTCTTATTTGTTAACTGTACATTTCGTCTCATGGTGCAATTCTATTGGCCGACATTTGGGACGGAAAAATAATCCCCCGAATACCACACGAGCTTCAAAATTATCTGGCATTTCCCTCAAGGTTCCCTGCAAACAAATAAAGTCGTCAAGTTTGTCAGGAAAAATCACTCGCGCTTCGCGCTCGTGATTTTTTAACCTGAAAAACTTGACTCCTTCATTTGTTTGCAACGAACCTCTCGGGAAATACCCGATAATTTTGAAGCTCTTGTGGTATTATAAGTGAAAATATTTGAAGAAAAACAATTATTGTGTATTAATATCTACTTAAATGATAGAAACGGTTTAGTGAGGACACTACATAGAAACAAACAAGGCATTGAAACAAATCTTCAAATGGACTACCATTTTGTTCAATACCCTTTGGCATCTCCGTATTATCGACTGTCGCATGCTTTGGAATATTCCTGGTGTATCCTGTATTAACGTACATGCTGCTAAAATTTATGTCGTTAAATCTTCCACAGATTCTACAGGTGTTTCATACACTAGGGATTCGAAGTATCTCTACAAAAAAAAGTCCAGTGGAGTTGAATCCGGAAAACGTGCAGACCAATGTATGGTACCAAGTCTACCTATCCATCGATCATGGGATATTTGATCAAAAATTGACGAACGATTCGTTTTGAATGGGCCGGTGCTCCGTCATATTGATACCACATTCTTTGACGAATCAATAGAGGTACGTCTTCAAGTTGCCCAGGTAAAACATGTTCAAGAAACACTCGGTAGTTCTGCCCATTCAAACGGAGAGGAAGAAATATTCACTGAAAACTTTTGTTGGTATCCTTTTCGAAACATTCCATGCGGATTCTGTTCATCTCATAAATAGCTGTTCCTACTATTGAAATATCCATATCTTGTGTAACATGCCTCATCCGTGAATAGAACATATCTAGGAAAGTCGTTTGCTCCTCCATACTTCCTCAAAAACCATTCACAAAAAATCTACGAGGGCCATTATCACCAGCATCTAGGGACATCACCTTCTGTAGGCGAAATGGATACAATAGTTGTTCACGAGCTACCCGACTCACTGTTGATTGTGACACTTGAGAATTTGTGCTTCCGTAATATTATCTCTTCTTGTTCTATTTGCACCACGATGGTGTTCACTGAATTCAAAGGACCCCGTTTCCTTCAAACGTCGATGCACAACTATAAAAGTAGTGAAATGTGGATGAGGTCTGTTTGGATATCTATGTTGATATAATTCAGCAGCGGAACTGGCATTTTCACCATGAACGAATTGTATTTCTGTATATTCTTCGAATGAATAATCCATTTTGAAACGATGTTCACTGACTGAAATGATGAGAGAGATGACTTGACAATGATACGAACTGTTTTGGGTTACTGTCAATTATGTCTAATGTAAGTATCGATATATCAGTGTGTTTCTACCGGGGACAATGAAAAAAGGCTACATTTCTCTTTAGTTCCAAATTTCGTGTATGTTTTATGCGTTGATCAGTGGCTTACTGGAGAGCCTACCACAAACTAGCATGGAAGGCTCGACTTTGCAACTAGTTATCACGAATCGAAAGAAATCATCTAACTCTTATCTAAGTGGAGTATTATGGATTTGGGGTTGGGTTTGTTTGTCAGTCGATCTGTCAAAACAATCATATGCAAGAAAGTATTTTAACATATCAGTAAATCCACGATATCGATTTGTTGAATGTTGAATGAGTATTCGAGGGGTGAGGGCTGTAAAAAAATATCCTATGACACAATGTCATAACAGTGGTTATTGTAAGAATAAGTGAACAAATTAATCATCATTTGCTTTACCTACAGAAGTACGGTATTATACTTGACTCCTTTTATGAGAAAGTCAGAAGGACAAAAAAGTCTGACATATTTGAGTCTCAAACTATACCAATGTCTCCCAGCTGAAATTCCAAATATTTCAAGGCCAACTACAATCAAGTATAACCTGAAATTCTATATTTTCTCATTGCCCAAAATAACAATTCATTGTCTTATTGACTAATCATGCCATACAGAAAAACCTGATACTTACCTCATATTTTAACATACCTCATCAAATATATACACCTCTTTCATACCTATCTACCTTTACATTTATATTTCATATTCATTTTCGTTTTTATACTCTTATACAAATATATATATATATATATATATATATATATATATATATATATATATATATATATATATATATATATATATATATATATATATATATATGTAACCTCATTTCATCCACGCACAGGCCCCGCCTATAGTGGATTTCACATGTTTATTTACTGCTGAATATGTTTATGTACCTTTCATTTCTAATAAACGTGTATTATTATTATTATCATTATTATGCATAATGACTAGGTGATCTATAGAATACCTAAGATATATAGATATCTAGTAACATGAACACAACTTTTTCTAGTTTCGAGTTGGAACTTTTCAAGGTTCATTCAAGAATCAAATATTTCAAAGATAATCATTATTGAAATATTCAGAGGGTTCTAACCCCCTTAAATTAAAATTTTATGGAAATATTTTATAGTACATACCTACATCTTGAATGCGATCCTCGTTCATTTTTCAATTACCGATACTTTCAGAGATAGAATGAATTGGAGATGACATATTTTGCATTTTTTCCCCTAAATTAAGATTTCATAGATGAAAATTCATCAAATATTCAGCTTCAGCGCCTCAGGACTCGATTTATAATTGAGTGCTACATCGTGAAATGAAACTACCGACCCAAATTCATTAGATGAGATGTATTTATGTCACAGGAACTTGAGCTTGCTGGGTATATGGCGTATAATTTAGCTTGAGCGTGTATGACCATCGACATGGATGGCGTTACCCACAGCTATTTTATTTTATGATCCGTCTGTGAAAATTATTTGAGCACTCAGGAATACGTTTATTATTCTGAAAAATTTGGTTCGAGAAATCGAGTGATTGGTTTCTTTTCTCCTGTAGTGGAGGTGGAGGCACATTCGACCGTATAAGATATATTTTTTCAATTTTTGTTGAAATTATGCCTCTATTACATAGCTAGTGAGCGTTTTACCTTTTACTTACCAAATAACGTAAATTTCACCGTAAATATCAAAACCTGATTTTTACAGAAAAAAGTTATAATACACTACATCGTGGCCATATTTCACTTGTTTCAACAAAAAATTAGTACACAAAGTTTACAACATTTATTAAGTTACATTATTTTTTTTTCAAATTATATGAAAATGTCAAATGAGAGTCTCTTTTCGATGCAATCGGACGTGTTAACTCTGCAACAATCTCCATTCTGGGACAAAGGTCCAAATCATCTATGGAAGAGAAATACAAATCGTTTGATCAATCTTTTCTTTTCAAATATTTCAATTCTAATTCATCTTCAGAGACTATCCTAGTTACAAGACATATGTAATTGTTAGCTGCATTTTCAGAGGAAAATACTACGAGCACAAAATCTCCCTGTAGAATGTTGTCGTCTGAATCGTTGTCAAGGTTTATGCCATTATTCGATTCCGTATCGCTCGAACTGTAAATATCCCTTTCCACTTGCCTAATTTCCTTATATTTCATCGATGATAGCCCTGGTGTAGGTTTATGAACTTTACGTGCGTTATTTTTGTTTAGTCTTCTGTCTTTTACGTCAAGTTTCCTAATTTCCTTATTTCTTTTTTCGAATTCAATCTCCTCAATTCTTTTTTTTTCTGGAGGGTATATTCTGGACTTGTTTTGATCAGCTCTTACTTTTCTCATATTCACTATAGTTCCATTATTGATAATGAGGGAGCTGGTGGAACTCTTATTTACTGTCGTTTCGTCTTCTTGATACTTATATCTCTATTGGAGGTTTATAAAAAACTGAAGTTGGGGTTCAATCATTTCCTTCAAATTCCGATGAATTCAGAAGCCTGGTTTTTTGATTGATTCAATTATTCTAAATGCAATGAAATACTCCAAAAATGGCTTTTTTGGTAATTTTGGAATTATTTTCATAGTAATTGTTTTTTTCGGATGACTTCATCATCCAATCATTGGATGGAACTAAACACTTAGATTTGAAAAGCCTATAGATACCCACATCTAGCGGCTGTAGTTTGTGGGAAGTATGCCACAAAACAACAATTCCATTTTCCCTGGCATCCATTATGGCATCCAAAGTAGTATATGATTTGTGGTTGTCTATATGCAGAAATATTTCATTTTACTGAGTGCCAAAAGCTTCACCTAATTCAGGGACATCTTCTAAGTATTCTTCAATGCTACTTACTCTAAGAGAAATGTACACAGGTGGTGAACTACGTCCTGTTGCATGGCGAAAAATGATGTTCATTCTCATCTTTCAGCGAAGGATACAAGTAAAATTTGATTTTTCCCCTTTGGTGCTAACTCTTCCAGAGGTATAATAACAGTTGTGACACCTCTCTCATCGAAGTTGTAAATTTGGTTGCCAGTAAAATTATATTTTCGTAGAACAGACTTGAAGTTGAAGAAAAATAATGGAATTTTTCGTTGTTAAAACCTATACCCCTATACTAGTACTCTCAGGTTTGCACAAACTCAAGGTAGGGTGCCCCTTCATGAACCCCTGAAGCCAATTGAGTCCTGCTTTCCTGCATTCAATTTCTCTGGGTATTTCAAATTAGGAAAGGCTTTAGCATATGTATACAATGGATTGCTTATTTTATATAAGTCAACCATATTAGAGATTGGATGCTTGTTTGATATAGCTTTCAAACATTTGTTCTTGAGACTGCGTAAAAACCTGTCTTGCTGCGTATTTGCTCAAAAATTGTTTCTCAGAGTCACTTCCATAACCAGCGTCATCAATTTTGGCTATAATCCATTCAGGTGTCATAGTTTCCGAATTTTTTTCAAATCTCGATTGCATAGTTTGTCTCTTTGTTCCATACATACCAGATGCCCCCCGCTGAGATATGTCTTTTGACAAAAGAGGAAATGAGGTAATGTCACTAATTATTTTCTATCTTTTACATAATGAATCAAAAACTTAATGTGGCCAACAGGCAAAAAAACGCAATATATAACAAATACTAGAATATTGAGACCTTACTCTTTTGGGTCGAATATTAACGTATATTTTCACAAAGAATACAACAACTCTATACACTCTGAAAATACTCCCAACACCAGACATTGCTGGCAAAAGATCAGAACAAAATTAACGCGGTAATTTTAAAATAGCAAGAATTACATTGAATGGCTGAATGTGCCCTACGGCCGAATGTGTTCCCACCTCTCCTACTATGGGCAATCGTGATGTATGTTTGGTATTGACAATACTTCACAGAAATTGACAGCTAGGTGATTTCATTAGAATTCCACCCAGTCGAGGGATCGTAGGACCGGACTGGACCATCAGAAGGGATTGAATCCCTACATTTCCGTTTTCCATTGTGAACAAATGATAATTATATGCATTCCAGTGAAAGTTTGTATTTGCCAATTTCGTACTTCCTTTATTTTCTATCGTTAGCAGAATGAGTAAAATGAATCAAATGTAGCAAATTTTCAGTCTTATTTGAAATCACTTTCAAATGAGAAATACTATTTCCGAATTTTTACGCGTATGCATTACCAACTCTAAACACTGTAGGATTTTTTGAGAAGTTATAATAGAGTGTAATTTTTCATTTTTTCTATATTCGCATATTCGAATAACTTTCCTAATTGTAGCCGTTCCGCCCGGAATTTTCTACAACTCAATTAGTAGAGTTGGCTTCTGGCCATTCGTGAATAATTCATGCAATTTCTCATCTGGCACAATGCAATATAAATAAAGTCAAATGACACGAAAGTGGAAAGAATAGATCCTCTGTTCTGTTGGTTCTGTTGGTTCGCACCATATTCCGACAAAATATTAACATTTCGGGTAATTTTCGGGAGCTGATTTGTAGTTTCTGAAGACGATAAGTGCTATCGAATGATAATAGTTGCTGAATAGAATGAGATTAGGCACTTGAGATTTGGTATTCTCCATTCACAGAAAAAAATCATGACATATCCTAGGGGGACTATGAACTTTCCAAGTTTCCTATACTCAATCTGAATCCAAGAGAGCAGACGATGTTAAGGTGATAACGGTTTGCCTGGTTTCTGATTTACCGAATCGCCATGAAATTCGAATTCCATGAAACAAGCAAGCCGTGATCACATGAACATCGTCTGGCCTCTTGGATTTATACGTACTCTAGAACCTGAAAAATAAGGACTTTAATATGGTCATATGTGATAAATAATCAACTGCCGCAGAGTAAGACAGTTAAGGCATTGAATATTGAATAGAGAGATTTTTCTGTGAATTGAAAAATTCATGATAAAAATTGAGTTATTTTTGTGAATATCTAACAGAAAACAACTACCTCCCTGGCTGAATCCACGTTGGCAAATGATTTCTGGTGAGTGCTCTTTCCCATTTATCTATATTAGTTCTTGATTCGGACTGGAATAAAAAATCTAATTTTCACTTTCCGTTTTCTCTTTAGAGTTATGGTTTTTTCAGATTATCTTTAAGAAGTAGTTCAAAATACAGTGTGCTTGTTGCCGGGGAAGTGGTTGTTTCCTGTAAGCTATTCACAAGAATACCTCAATTTCCATTGTAGATTTTTTAATTTACAGAAAAATATTTCCATTCAATAGTCAGTTGAGAATGTTTCCCTTTCCAACATGAACGATGGAAGATAGTGACTGAAATTTATCTTTGAGTCGCAGATGATTACACTTCTGATTTTATGAACACCCTGTTCGAATTTTCGAACAAATCTTGCATGGAGACAGTCTGTGAGGGTTGATGAATCTCATTCCATCTTTTCCGGTGCTTCCCTATTAGGAGGTGAATTATAATATTTGCCAGTCTTGAGTTAAGGTATCATTGAATCACCCATAGATTCTACCATGATTGGTGAATGAACATTATTGATTATTCAAATAGATCTAATATTTTCCGGGTAACAGGTTGATGTTCTTTGAAACTGAGTTTTTAGTTCTGAAGAGATAACAAAATAAATTTGTTATTAGAAAAAAGAATAGCTAGTACCTCCAATGTATCGATAACGAGAAATAGAATCCAAATTCAAAATACATAATTATTTTACACAATAAATTAAACTTCGATCTGGTGTAACAATATTCATGAAGAAACCCCACGGACCATTCCTCACGAATAAACGAATGAATTCAAATATGTTGCAAATTCAATCCGTGAATACATATTCAAATCAGTTTCGAAGAAATTGTCGGCTACAGCCAAAACTCAATTTTAATTTACCATAACCGATCTATATGATAATGTTCGCATATATTCCAGGTATGCTGCTCCTTTGGCGATCATTTCCTATTTATTCATCAGGATATCCCGGGAACTCGCAACACAGAGTTCTTCCGCGGTGATCACGTTCCAGTCCAGATGCAAGGAAAAAGGGACCAGGCCCAGAACCGATTCCCACTCAACCACTCTCGAATTCCGGTAAGTGTGATTTATTGGATTTTAGTTGGAAACTCTGACGTGGAATGTTTTTTTATCGAAGGTATTCATAGTGGATGTTCTGGTGAACATTTATTGATTTTTTGAAAACTGGACTATACCGGTGTGGGAGGATTCACAACGCTTCCCTTAGGGAGATCCAAACGTGATTTGGTGGGTTTGATGAACACCGTAAGGACCACAATTTAACATATTTGTCGCTGATTTGGTTTCACAATAAATGGATTCATCTTTTCGATTTCAAATGGAACATTCAATGATTCAAATATTTTTTGAAACTTCGAGCCCGATTGGATTCAAAGTAGCTTTCAATATAAATATTACTTATTGAGGACTTCACCACAACAAGATCGAAAAATTCTATATCTTCGCCGATCATGGAGCTCACAATTCAAAAATACCTCGATGAACTAGCGAAACTTTTCACTAATAGCAGTTACCCAATAAATTAGTTCATAAACTATTGTTCAGTAGAGCCTCCATAGATATTGAGCCCCCAATGATTGTCTACCCTTCAAATCAAATTCCGGGGAAGGAAAAACTTTTCTTCCACATATTCACACATTGAATCACAAATTCAAAGATTTTTTTGCCAAATTTCCCAGTTTTACAGTAGCTCACAAAAACACATTAACCCTAAAAAAAACTATTTTCTCAAGAATACAGATCCTCCTTTAGAACAATCTGATGTAATATATTGCATCCCATGTTCACAATGTGATAAAAAAACTCAAAGACCGCCTTTGCTCACATAAAAGTGATATAAAAAATCTCAAAAAAACTTGCCCTTTACCTAAACATACTTCTTCAAAAGATCACAAGCCTGATTATGAAAATGTGACCATATTGGAGCATGAATCCAATTAAAAAAACGCACATTCTTAGAAATGACTTGTATATTTAATGAACCTGAGTCTATGAATTCCAAAACTGATATTGACAGTCTAAGTATAATTTACTCTTATCTATTAAGCATTCCTACAAAACATTCTGACGGATTCCAAAATTCCTCAGAATTTCGACATTTGACATTGGTACACCTAGTTCCCAATTCTGTCAACCCACATAACAGTTGGCAGCATTTCTATTGTTTCATTCACTTGTTCCATCATTTTATACCATTTCCTCACATTTATGATAGTAAGTGGTTAAGTTTTAAATAAAAAAGTTTCTCAAATGATTATTTTACACAGAAAACTCATGTCTGTGGAAAACAATGCTTTCTCCTAACCTCAATTTTCGTAAGTTAAAAATAATTTTTGTTCATTATCAATTGTACTGTAATATAACAATTGTAGAGAGCCAAGACTCGAAAGCTTGAACAGAAACAAGAGTTCACTTTACTTCAGCCCTATTGAATGCATACCCGAATATCACCCCGATTTTATATATATATATATATATATATATATATATATATATAATATATATATATATATATATATATATATATATATATATATATATATATATATATATATATATATATATATATATAAGATGTATTAGGAGGGTTTTGCAGTCGTATTTTAAGAGAATTATTTTTTCTGTCCAAGCTTTCGGAACTTTATATTTGTTTCTTTTTCAGGAACTCTGAATAACATTATATGATAATATAGATATCAAGTACAATAACTACTACCACTTCTTACGGAAATGAAGGTTTTGAGGAGCTCAATACAACATAAAATAAAAATATTGTTAATCTCGGACAATTTCAACTAAAAACAAGAATGGCATCAATTTGAAGTGAAATGATTGTTCGTCGTCTTGATGTTTCAAGGATGGGCTGAAACATGGTTTTTTGTTGAATTGATGATCACTTTGAAGGGTGTTAGAATCATTGGGTGGAATATGCTGAATGCACAGTCCTTCTATGTCTTTTTTCGAATTTACAGATTGAGGTTCTTGAAAATTTCTAGTCATTTCCAGAAAAAGTCATTTGTGTTCATTTGATTCTCTGTTTTATATTGACATTACATTTGTCAAATGTAGTATATGTACTGCATTCCTTGTGCAGGATGTGACAAAAAATACATAGGACAAACTAGCGGACGTCTCAAAAACAGGATAACTCCACACAAAAGTGATGTAAGGAATAACAAACAATCGTGTATTTTAGCAAAATATATTTGGAAAAAAGATCAAAATTTCTCATATGATGATGATGTTTCAATATCAAGCAGAGAATCAAATGAACACAAACTATTTTTGACTAGAATTTTTCAAGAACCTCAATCTGTAAATTTGAAAAGTGAAATAGAAGGACTCAGCATTTTACAGGGTATTTCAAAATTCAGTATCAATATTCCAGGGCCGTATGTATCAAGTCAAAATGAGAATTTTTTTTTTCTGAATATGTTTCCGCAAACGCTTCGTTGCCGATCTACAGAGCGTTAAAATTTCATAATTTTTTAATTTTTTTCTTCATAGCTCTTTCAGTTTTTGCGATATTGAGATTAAATCCAAAATATAGGTTACGTTTCAGAGTTCACATCATCTAGTATGCCAAGTGATTGTAAGAATCTACGGGGAGATATTTTTTGAGGGGTCAAGCCCATTTTCGCCCCATAAACTTTATTGTTGTGCGCCGCTGGTGGATTATAACATATGAAATGAATTCTCTGTTTTGTTTATGAATGTTTTTGTGTCTTCTAATTTTCACGCATCTGCGACCGTTATCGAGAAAAAAAGTAAAATTATTTTGTGTATTTCGCTACATTTAATTGAAACTTTCAGCAAAAGGGGGGAACCTATTATCACAATGAAAACAAAGAACGCTACTTATTTGGTTTGTGATCTCAATTGGAAGTTTTCTTTCCGGGAGTATTTCTCACGGTGTGGAAGGCATCCATAATCAGTTCAGAAAGAACTTCGATGGAAGGCACTGGTTCTGCATCATAAACTAGGCCCTTTACATGTCCCCATAAAAAAAAGTTCAGCGGGTTGCAATGGAGGGGATCGTGGGGGCCAAGCAATTGGACCTGCTCTACCAATCCATCGATTGGAAAACACTGTATCTGAATAATCGCAGACGATGACTCGAAAATGAGGGGGGCCATCGTGCATAAACCACATTTTTTGACGAAATTGTAAAGGCACGTCTCCACAAATGCGGGCAATTCGTTCTCTAGGAAGTTTAAATATGTGGCACCCTTTAACATTCGCGGTAAAATAAAAAGACTAATTGAGGAATCTCCTACACAGAACGAAAAAGTGACCTGATTGTATTGAAGAAAAGCATTAAGACAATGTATTTGGACATTATTTTTCAACCGGTGCCCTATTTGATCACTATAATGTTTTGTCGTTGATTGCCTGATGAAAAGGTGTTTATATATTCACTATAAGGACATTGTTCAAAGACCACGTTCATTGATACAATCCCCTTTGACATCGACCATTAACCAATCAATTTCATTCCTTATACTAATTATCAAAACATGTATTTTATCGCCGAAAGTAAGTTGTTTAATCGCTAATTGGTATTGGTACAAGAACATGACTCCTTCAAATGCAACATCCTATATTTTATTGCATGATTGCATGGCATTTTTCAAGAGCTTTGTTTCCATATAGGGTGGGTCGGATCTAACTTGTGAAGTTTTCGAGATTTGTTGCAAAATTAGAAATATTAACGG
Organism: Gonioctena quinquepunctata; assembly: GCA_018342105.1. Lineage (NCBI taxonomy): Eukaryota > Metazoa > Arthropoda > Insecta > Coleoptera > Chrysomelidae > Gonioctena > Gonioctena quinquepunctata. The sequence goes on along the minus strand of JAFIRS010001250.1, from coordinate 179,763 downwards.
TTAAAAAAAAAAAAAGAAATCGACTATGCTGCTGTCATGAAATTCGACACATCCGTGTACTTTCGATAATTGTGCACGGCTAATTGTTGATGCATTCCACTCGCGAACAATTCATATTTCAATCTCTCATTCCGGGACGTGAGGTTTTCATTCGATAAATATTTCAGATGTGTTCCGTTTTCCATTTGATCGCCTAGAAGTGGACAGTTAAAGCATTATTTGATGAAAGAGAAGATTCTCTCTGAACAATGGTAAAAGTTTAATCAAGGTCCGCCGGATGGTGTTGAGTCGGTGATTAAAAGCAAATAGCGACTTAAACTTCGAGTTCGGGAACGCATGTACGGTGTTGTGAACTGATCAGTCTTATGAACAGGGAACCGAGATACTTTTGATGTTTTTCCGTATTGTCTATCATTCGCTGGCATTCTGTCAGGACGAAGATGAGTACCTCGCAGATGATTTGTGTTTTAATTTTCACGAACTGGTTCCGATTACAAGAGCAATGGGCCTTACATGTGAACTAATAGTGAATGTAATGCACTTTAAGTACAGTAAACATCGGTACTTGTACTGTAAAAGCAGTATGCAATATTTTGTTGATTATTTTTTGACACTTCCAATAACCAATGAAAACTTACAATTCGAATAATTCATTTACGTTTCGACCAAGGTAAACAACATTATAGTGAGAAAAATCGACCTAGAAAATTGCCGCGGGAATAATTTGAGGTATTTTGTTCTTATTCTTTGACAACCTATATTTTCAATTTGACCTCTGTCATCAATTCGCATGGAAAGTGAGCGAGGAAGTGTATGTGTGATCGTAAATTCAAAAAATACCACACGAACCATTTTCACTTTATTCTCACTCTCTTGTGGTATTACAACTGACAATTATACGTGTTAGGAAGCGTTGAAAGTGTTAGTATTATTTACCGTTCCACGTTCTCACATCCTTGCAAGGGTAAAAGTGGGATCCCATATTCAACTAAAATTGTGAACCTCATTCCTTTTCCGATTATCATATTATTTGAGAATTCCATTAAATGGTTTTGCATTGAAACTGATGTTATTCAGTGGTTTCCCGTCAGGTTGAAGCTAGCCAGGGTTATTTTCAATGTATAAGAACTTAGCGAAACAACACGAGCAAATCGAGTGGCGAAATATACTATAATTTGCCGCTTTTAGCGAAATAACTTTTGACAGAATCCGCAAAAAACATCAGCTAATCATCTGGCGCTAATTTGATGCCAATTAGTTGTGAAATAATTATTTTGGTCGCTATTGTTGTTTGACAAAAAAAAATTATTTTTCACTAAGTTCATATACAGATAGTGTAACAACCATCAATAGAATTTACGGAAAACAGAAAAAGTAAACTTAAAAGTCGCCGCTTATTTGCCATTGATAAGTAATGCAAGAACTTTCAGAAAATTACTCTTCAAAGAAACTGATATTTTGTTCAAATGAAGTAACCGAAAGATCTTCCGATAAAATTCGTCGAAAACGAAAAAAGATCTTATGATCTGCCGTTCATTTGCCGCTAATTAGTTGTAGAAATGTTTAATTGTTCTTGAACAAATAAAACCGTTTCATCACCAAGTTCATACGGACATATTGGAACTACTTTTGACACAAATCACGGAAATTGAAAGAAGTGGGCTTATAATTGGCGCTAGTTTGTTGTAAATGTATTATGCAAGAACTTTAAAAAACAATATTTTTTTGAATATCTGCTGTTTTGCAATGAAAAAAAGTGTTTATCATTTGCCGTCAATTTCGCAATGATTATTGAATTTCATTCAAGTATGTGAGTATTCAAGTTTCTTCGGCTCAACTAGAAATGATTTTGGAATAGTACTGAGTATGTTGCATAGCGGTTTCTCTCAAAACCTTCCGTACTCGCCCTCGTGATCCACTATACCTGCCTTGCCGGGTATAGTGGGTCGATTCACACAAAATTTATTGAATATCTGAAAGCATATCTAGTAATTACAATTTGTTGCAAATTCTCTTTTATTTTTCAATTCCTTCCATGATGAAAAATGGCCATAGGTTCAAGCAGACGTTGGTTTCAATATTAAACACGAACAATGATCCACTGTTCCTGTTATTGCAGAAAATTTATAGAAATTAATAATAATATTTAGGAATTATTACTTTTTAGACGATTTCTGAACATAATCGAAAATGTTACGTGAATATTAATTAACACTGTTGTTGAAAACATCATGGTCATGAAAATAATACTGTTTTTCTATATTTTTTGGAAAACTGACAGACTTTTCTACTGTTTTACGTTCGAGAAGTGACCGATTTTTTCCCTTTCACGTGCTTTTAACTTTCTTTCCCCTTTTCAAAAATAATAGAAAAACAGCATTATTTTCATGACGACGATGTTCCGCCATTATTTTTTCAATAGTAGGGATATTCATGTACACGTAACATTTTCGATTATGTTCAGAAATCGTCTATAAAGGTGATAATTCCTTAAATTATAAATTTTGATACATTTTCTGATATGACTAATAGGGTAAGGTATAGTGGATCAATCTCCTTGTTTGATATTTGACACAATAATAATAATAATGTTTATTCACTACAGATATAAAGATAATTCGAATAGATATACATTATTCGAATAAACAAAAGATCACTAAAAGTTGTTTGTGGCAACTTGTGCGTGATGACAATCATTTAGTCTCTTTTTATCATGATTTCATTTAATTTAAGAAACGCACGAGTGAAATACCCCAAGAGATTGTCCAGCGAATTTTGACTGTGGTAAATATTAGCTCGTGGGTTTCAGTCTAAATAATTATCAACTAAGATACACTTAATACGAGTTAGAGCGATGAAATATACAATATACAAATATATATATATATATATATATATAATATATATATATATATATATATATATATAAATATATATTATATATAAATATATATATGTATATATGAATATATATATATATATATATATATATATATATATGTAAATATATATATTTATATATATAAAAGAAGTAATATCGAGGGACTGTTGAAAACAAAATGGAAGGAATTTAATGGAAAGAGAAAAGTGCTAACCGTAGACACGTGTTTCGGGCTCTCGGCCCTCATCAGTACGGTGGAGAAGTGCAAGGATGAACAACACTTGGTAGAAAACGACAAATCAACGGAGTCAACAAACAGAAGCCAGCCGCTCATTTGTGATTTCGGTCAGCAGACCCTGAATTCCAGGGCAACAACCAACGTCACCACGGAGGCAGCTATAGCTACCTGCGTGACATCCGAGTCCAGGAATATGAATATGAAAGAGAGTAATATCGAGGGGACTGTTGAAAACAAAATGGAAGGAATTTAATGGACATAGCCCTCAGATATACATATAACAAATATTGATTAGAAATGAAACCACCGTCTGCTTGAATCTATGGCCATTTTTTATCATGGAAAGAATTTAAAAATAAAAGATAATTTATAAGTTACAAATTGTAATTACCCGGCCAGGCTCATGAGGGCGGGTACAGAGGGTTTTGAGAGAAACCGCTAGGCAACATACTTTACCCAGTACTATTCTAATATTATTTCTAGTTGAGACAATAGAACTGGAATTTTGACATCCGCAAATTAAATTGTGGATTATTGGGAAATTGACGGAAGATTATGAGCCCTCTATTTCATTTCCGGAAAATCACTTGCATAATACATTAATAACAAACTAGCGGCAAATCATTAGCCTACTTCTTCCGTTTTCCGTGAATTCTGTCAAAAGTTGTTCCAATATTTCCGGATGAACTCAGTGATGAATTGGTTTTTTTGATCGACAACAATAGCAACGATTTAAACTTTTTCACAATTAATTTCATAGGGTATTTTTTTGTTTTCGACAAATTTTATCGAAAGTTCTTTTGGTAACTTCATTTTACCTTGGCGACACATGAGTTTTTTTTAATGAGCAATTTTCTGAAGGTTCTTGCTTTATTCATGAACGGCAAATAAGCGGCGACTTGTGAGCACCGGCAGCTGGTGAGGTTGACGAGAGTCTTATCGATATCTAAGCCAAACTAGTACTACAGCGTAGAAGCATATTCGCAGCTGCCGGCGTCATATCAATGAGCACGAGATATGACGATAGATATGCCGTCCTTCAGAGGAGACATTAAGTTGGCGGTCCCGAGTTCATAGAAGTTGAGATCGTTCAAGAACCCTACCTCTGAAACAACTGAGGATTCGAAAGAATTTCCGGCGCGAGGCATCGGTGTTTAGCCCTGGTCCCAGAAATAGACCGACGTTGAATAAAGCAATAAAATAAAAGCGGCGACTTATAAGCTTACTCTTCCGTTTTTCGTGAATTCGATTAAAAATTGTTATGTATATGAACACAGTGGAAAAACAGTTTTTTTATCAAAAAGCAATAGCGACAAAACTAATTATTTCACAACTCATTAGCGGCAAATTAGTGGCAAATGATTAGCCCTTTTTTTGGAAAAAAATTGTAAACTAACAAAAAAAATTGTTTTTTCATTGAGAAACAATAGCAACAAAATAAATTATTTCACAACTAATAAGCGGCAATTTGGTAGCAAATTATTTACCCTGATAGTTTGCTTTCCGCCGATTTTTTCAAAAATTGTTCCGCTCAGTTCATATGAACTCAGCGGAACCTCGATTTTTTTGTTGAACAACAATAGCGTGAAGAAAAGGGAAACATTTCCAATTGAATATTGGATAGAAAGATTTTTCTGAGAATTGAAAAATCCTCGATGGATGAAGTTATTTTTTGTGAATGTCCAACAGAAAACAACTACTTTCCTGGCTGAGTCTGAGGAACCCGGGTGCTTCATATCGACATATCAGTGGCGATTCTATAAATGTAACTGAAATGGTGGGTTGCCATTCAAAGAAAGATAACTTATCTTATTTGTTTCTGTATTGGTTTTGATTTAATGAAGTTTCATTTTCTATCAAAACTTATCCAATTATATTTTTCTCTATTTAACATTTTCTTTCTTTATAAACAATATTTGATAAAAAATCGAGGTTTGTTGGGGATTACTACTTCGCATTTCAATTATTATGAATATATGTTGAGTTTCAACTTTTATGTGAGAAAGAGTATCGAGTACACTGTACTTTACTCGTACATTCTTGAATAGATGAATATCCAATACAATGATCGATTATATCTCTGAAATTGGAGGTATGATGAAGGATGAAATTGATGAGTTAATCCAGAAATTCGATGATAAACTAAACAACGTCGTTATGAAGTTGACATCTATGGAGAAAATTATAGATGACAATAGTAAAGAATTTACAGCAATTAATAGGAAACTGGACTTGAAAAAACTATAAAATGATTTTTTTAAGAATTATTGGTGTAGGTGAACAACAAAAAGGACATCTACTAATGCTGACCTTCAGTGATCACGATTTGGGAATGAAATGTGCTCCTGAGGAAATGAGTAATGTGTATCCAATGGAAAAAAAACACGGACTCGAATTCCAAACCTATCTTATCGAATTCGTCGTGATGTTGAGGCGGAATGAGGCTCACAAGGCAAAGGATATAATATATTTATGAATGAGGATCTGACCAATACACGATATAAACTACAAGTCGCTGCGAGAAAGAAATGTAATGTTTGGACGAGAAACGGGAGAATTTTTGCCAATTGCAGCATCGCTGTGAAAACAATCAATAACGAGAACGACCCGAAGGATCTATGAACAAAAACTTGCTAAGAATATGAAAACCACACGAAAAATAGATACCCGGTTATCTGCGTTTGCTTCTCTTCCTTCTAGTTGTTATGCTGAGGACTGATGACATTGAGTTGTATGAGGATTAGTATGTAACTAAACTTCATTGTTTCAATTAATCAGTATAAATTTCTGAGCTAGCGTTACTCTTCATATATTCTATTCAAATTGGCGTCTGATTTCAATGTATATCATCAAAACTGAAGGGGTCTCAACACAGAACTCTCAGAATTCTCTATGAAAAGCTTGAATTATGACTTTGATATTGTTGATATGGAAATCTTCCATCTTAAAAATTTAAAATAAGAAATGAAAGCACTGGAGGTGGCAGTAAAAAATATTGGACTTTGTTAAGCACCAATAATTCTCCGAAGCATTATCTGTACAGTTCGAGATGAGTTGTAAAAAATACACTATATTACTCCAAATAGTTCTGTATAGTAATCTGTATGAATCAGCTTCCAGCTTCTCACGACATAATATAAAGAATGCTGATACACTCTGATAGACTTCAACCTCCCCGAGATATCAAATCCTTCTTTTGAAGGTAAAACAGAAATGTAATTTTTATTTGCAAGACTAATGGACGAAGTTTTGATTTTGTTATCGCACCTGAAAATGATCTTGATACGTGTAAATAGAGACCACTCACCTTTTGTACTTGAGGATGCGTATCATCCAGTACTGAGTATCACTTTGACACTGAGAGAATATAAAAATGCCATGAATAGAAAAATATAAATCAAGATAGATATTATTTTGAGAAAGCTTATTTTCTAGAGTTAAGTATCGAAGTTAGAGAGACGGACTCGAATCCGGTAAATAGGGCCTTGGGTAAATTTTATGGCATTTGGGATAATATCATAGGAGAATGTATACCAGGATTTAAAATTTCGCAGAAATCATTAAGATATCCAGTGTGGTTCACGAATGAAATCATCAATCTGTTTAAGAAAAAAAATCTTTCTTAAATTAAAAAATCAATCTGAATTCTATGCTGAGAAATACAAAGGACTGAGGGAGGAAACCAAACTATAATCAGAAGGAAAGAAAGTGAATATATACAAATTATGGAAAAAATTTGCATTACCGATGTTGATCAATTTTGGAATTATATAAACAACAAATGAGACAATATAACGAACTTAAACCGTTATACCTATGAAGTCGAGATAGAACCAGGTGGCAAAACTGCTGCAACTTTTGCTCTCTTTTTGCATCTGTGTATTGTCAAGAATCCAGTCATGAAATGACACTCAATGATTCAATAAATGAAAATGACTACGATGGAGTAATAAAAAAACTAAAACCAAAAAAGGCAGCAGAAACAGATGAAATACTACCGTATATTCTAAAAGGGTTCTATGAATGGTTGAGAATACCCTCAATCCATATTAACAACTTCGTCATGAGCTCCGGTAATATCACGACCCAGGGAAAACCTCTATAAGAATATCAATTTTCGAATCAGGTAGTGAATTATTGGAGCAAATTATGTATAAACAATTGTGCAACTACACTCACAATTGCAGTCTCACAGTAACACGGGTTTGTGACACAAAAATCCAAATTACACACACAAAAATTAATATTAATATATTTATTTACAGCAATGAAGTTTTCGAAACGATGGCAAATGGAGCACAATTGGATGCGATGTTTACTGATTTCCGTAAAGCTTTCGATTAAGTTGATCATGACATATTATTGAGAAAACTTAATAAATTTGGATTATTAGAAAATTTTATGAGCAAGAGTCACCTGATAAATAGATCTTTTGTGGTGGAACACAATGGGAACACTTCATGCAAACTCCAGAGTCCCTCAGGGATCTGATTCAGGACCCCCACTGTTTGGTTATTCATTAATGATTTACCAAAATATATTAAATATTCAGAATGCCCGCTCTTTGCAGACGATTCAAATATATTTGAACATATACAAACTCTGCGGGACTGTGTGCAAGAAGTCTCCAACATCATCTCAGATTTCAAAGTTGTTTATTTTTTGGTTTATTATAATATATAAAATAGTAACAAAAATGATAAAAATAATATAGTTGAACTTAAGGTGTGATTTGGTGTACTCTAGCTTATAGAAGAGGACGCATGCTTCTCCACTGATAAGAAAGAGATTTTGGTGATATCGGTGATATTCTGGAGTCATTGTTCTCGTGCCATGTGCCTGCATAAGGGTACTTACAGTAAGCCGTGTTATGTCCGCTATAAGTTGTTCCACTATGGTTGGATACAGCATACAAGTTGTATTGACATGGAGCTACATTATCTGGTGCATAATTGCTCATATGTAATCCTTCAAGAGGGAAGTAATTGGTGACCTTCAATTTCCCCCTGAATCTCTTCATAAGCAAAAATCTTTCAAGTGAATTACCAACATTTTGGGAAATTTATATATACACAATGACTTTGTGAATTAAATTATTTCCTTACATTCACAACAAGTTCGCCATCTGTTACTTCTCTATTCAAAAATATTATCAACTTTGAATATCAGATGGAAAATGACGTTTCGGTACGGAAAACTGAGGTTGGGGATTTGGAAGTAATTATGACAAATTGATTAGACAAACGTACAGCTTCAGTAATATGGATACTATTCAAATACTGCATCACAGTCTGGTTAAACCAAAACTTGAATTTGCTTCTGTAATATGGCTGGGAGAGCACATTACAATATTGAAAAGTAGAAAAAAATACAAAATAAATTACTAAGAATTACTATAGCCATGTGATACATATCTACCGAGTGGCAAAAAGGGAGAGTCATTGGGGAGATTGAACAACATGACACCCAAGTCATACCGCCCCATCAGTCTAGTGTCTTTTCTGCTGAAAACTCTGGAGAAACTAATAGTCTAAGAGCCGGTGGAAGATCGACCTTCACCGATCTGATAACTCGATGAGACATATTTTTTATCAAATATAATTTATAAACGAATATGCCTATGATAACTTGCCTATCGAAAAGTGTTCATAGCTATTTTTAATTGAATTAATTTTAATCAATTTTCTTTCATTACCTTCACTCTTTTGATAACCGAATGAGTTTCATCTCAACTGATAGTTTTTAATACTCAGAATATGCCCAGGCAGGCTTGCCTACTTATTTCTGTGCATGGCTACCTGGCAAGCAGATGTGAACAGGTAAGTCAATATAGGTAACTACACCGATTTGTTAACCAATCGAAATTGATATCATAGGTGGGATAATTTAATTACAAAACCAATCGTATAGGCTTGCCTGCAAAAAATCGTACATAAAATATTATTGCAAGCTATAAAGTCTCAGAAGTTTAGCTATTTGATAGGTGCGAGAGAGAAAGTAGAGCGTCCGAGGTCCGTGTGATAGAACAGGACACAACATAGCAGCTGCACACTACCTGACCGTTGAATGTATCCGAGTGCGCATGCTCGTGTATATGTGAGTGACAGTGACAGCATTTATTTACACTCGACAGTAATTTTGAACTCTAATTTATTATAACTCTAATTTCGATCACAATTCTTGTATTATTTCACACTATATATACTTACAGCTATGAAATAATTTAAAATAAATAATTCAATATATTAATGAATGAAAAAAAAACAGCAATTTTTTTTTCATTTTGAAGCTAAATTATAAAATTTGAAAATGATAAAAAAATCTATATTTTTTATTTAAAATCAAATAAAGAATATTTTATTCATTATTTAAAATCAAATGAATGCCGTAAAGCAAGAAAGAATAAGTGTTACTTCCAAAATTCCAGTATAATAAATAAAAAAAATTATTAATATAGAAAAATTAAATTTAATACATTTATGCTGTTAAAAGCGTTTATTACAAAGCATATAAAAGAGTACAAAATTACTGTCGAGTGTAAATGAATGCTGTCACTCACATGTACACGAGCATGCGCACTCGGATACATTCAACGGTCAGGTAGCGTGCAGCTGCTATGTTGTGTCCTGTTCTATCACACGGACCTCGGACGCTCTACTTTCTCTCTCGCACCCATCAAATAGCGAAAACTATAAAAATTTATATCTTGGCAATAATATTTTATGAACAATTTTTCACGATTGGTTTTGTTATTAAATTATCTTACCTATAATATCAATTTCGATTGGTTAACAGATCGGTGTAGTTACCTATATTGACTTATCTGTTCACATCTGCTTGCCAGGTAGCCATGCGCAAAAATAAGTAGGCAAGCCCACCTAGGCATATTCGGTGTGTTAAAAACTATCAGTTGGGGTGAAACTCAGTCGGTTATCAAAAGAGTGAAGGTGATGAAAGAATATTGATTAAAATTAATTCAATTAAAAATAGCTATGAACACTTTTTGATAGGCAAGTTATCATGGGCATATTTGTTTATAAATTATATTTGATAAAAAATATGTCTCATCGAGTTATCAGATCGGTGAAAGTCGACCTCCCACGGTCTCCTCTACTATAATAGACAAATACATAAGGGAAGAGGTATTATCAACAAACCTCCTCAACGAACACCAATACGTGATTCAGCCAAGTAAGTCAACAGACTTGGCACTAGATGTTCTCAACAGGTTACTGAAAAAATCCCTGGAGGATAAAGAAATAGTCAAAGCGACCTTTGTCGACATCGAGGGTGCTTTCACCAATGCATCTACAGAGTATATTACCGAAGCTCTAGAAAACAAAGTGGTCCCATCTCTCCTGTATCAATGGATGAACGCCAGTTTGGTAAAAAGGCAAAACTACAGTCACAGCTAGAGCAGGTAAGGGATACTAACAAGGATGGGTTCTGTGGGCTATCCCAGTAGACAAACTACTGAAAAAGCTGATATCCAAAGGCATGTATTGCTTGGGATATGCAGATGATTTTGCGAAGTTAATTTGCAGGAAACTTCTCGGAGCATATACATACTGCTCTCAACATAATTAACAAATGGTATCAGGAGAAGTAACTAACTGTAAGCCCCCAAAACACCACGATAGTAGCTTCCACAAAAACATTCACTGTGAGGACTCAAGCCACCAGTTCTGAACGGTGTGGAAATTCCAATAGCATAACAAACGTAATACTTGGGAGTCATCTTCAACCACAAGCTGACATGGAATCAACTCATACAAAAAATAATTCAAATAAAATAATGATCAAAAAACAGTTTTAAAGATGAACTTCTATTCAAGCCGTGTACTAAAACTTATAAAATGAATTTTTGTCATCGCTGACAATGATTTAATTATTTTTTGTTGAATTATTTGTTTTTATATATCTTGTTCATAAAACTAGGTACCAATTAATTTCATTGGACAATGATTGGTTGATAAGTAATAATTTGTCGAAGTATTGATTTTGTAACAATTCGCGCGGCAAGCTTTCTAAAACAAAATAATTCAACAAATTATAATTTAATCATTGTCAGCGATGACTTGAACCCATTTTAAACGTCTTTGAAAAGGTTTTTCATAAGTTATTTTATTGTTTGCTTCTTAAGTAGTTCGCCTCAATCTGTTCATTTCTAATAGAGCATCGTTTTTACAAGGTCTCTTCCCTGTAAGTTTTGAACTGGAAGAAATCATGATCTCTGACCCCAAAAACTCCCACACGCCAATTTTGAATAGAATCTGACCATGATCACAAAACTCGTCTGCCATCCTGAAGTCGCCCTCTCAAATTTATAGATTTTGGCAAAAAATTCATAATCTCCAAACCTGAAAACCCCCACATACCAATTTAGAATGGAATATTACCATAATCAAAAAACTAGTCCATCTTGAATTCATAAATTTTGAAAAAAATTAGAAATCTCCGACCGCGGAAACCGCCGCATACCAATTTTGAATCAAATCCGGCCATAATCACAAAATTCGTCCTCCATTTTGGGCCGCCATCTTGAATTCATGAATTTCGACAAAAAATTAATAATTTCCTACCCCGAAAACCCCCGCATACCAATTTTGAATCACAAAACTCGTTCTCCATCGTGAGGTCGCATCTTGAATTTATAATTTGAAAAAAAATTAAATTCCACCCCAAACCCCGCATACCAATTTTGAATCAAATTCGACCATAATTACAAAACACGTCCTCCATTTTCAGGCCGCCATCTTGAATTTATGAATTTCGACATCAATTTCATAATCCTGGATCCCAAAAACCCCCATTTATCTATTTCGACTCGAATCGGACCATAAACTCAGAACTCGTCCAAAGAAGTTGTTGAGCAGGAATATATATTGCCAAACCAAAGACAGGAGTCTCATTGAGCTCAGGTAAGTATGTGACGATATTCCAGGCAGAAGGTACAACAACACGTCATTGCGAAGAGGAGTTACTAAGGCAATTGCGGCTATTGAAGCAATCAGATCCATGCAACTGAACTCTAAACTCATCTGGGGCTGCTTCGAAACCCTACAAAAGGTTGGCAGTCAAAACAGACTATATCTGGCTTGGGTGCCAGGCCCCACAGACTACAAGGGCAACGAAGAGGCCGATTCATTATGGCGAGAAGTAGCACGACGGCGACGTGTCCTAATTTTCCCAGAACCTTTTTGTGGCACAGCGAAAGCGCTGCGAACAACACAACACAGTATTTAGTTGAAAAGGCAATCTCAAAAATGATGGGAAAAGGCGCCGGGCTCAAAAACCAAAGAAGGTGTAGGAGCAGGAATATATTTAGCCAAGTCATAGACAAGACCCTCACTGAATACAGGTGAACATGTGACGATATTCCAGGCAGAAGTTACAGCAATACATCACTGCGCAGAGGAGTAACGGAGGCAAGAGTTTAAGGAAAAGACCATTGCATTATACTCTGACAGCTGAGCGGCTATAAAAGCAATGAGCTCCATGCAAATTACCTATGAACTGATAAAAAACTCTACAAAAGATAAGTAGTCAAAACTGACTATCTCTGGCTTGAATGCCAGACCACAGAGGCTACTAGGGCAACAAAGAGGCTGATTAATCAGCCAGAAATGGAGCACGACCAATTGGCCCAGAACCTATCTGTGGTACAGCGAAAGCTATGAGAACATCACAACAGAGTACTTGGTTGGAAAAGTAATCTCAAAAATGGTGGAACAAGACACCGGCCATGAGACAGGCCAAAGAGTTCATCAAGGAACCATCGTCCTGCCAAGCTAGAATAGATCAACCAGGATCATATTTGGGCTCCAGACATGGCATTGTAGACTCAACAAATATATGAATAACATTGGACTGGCAGAGGAAACCTCAGCGCTCATACTGTGCTACTGTGAAGGCCTAACAAGGCTAAGATTTTCAACGATAGGGGAGGAAAAACCAAAATCCCCCAATATATGGAGAACCCAAGGTCTGACCTCATGGGTCTAGAAACCAGGATGGGCCCAGACAGGGAACTCTAAAATGATGGCATACACAATAGATCTGCAAAGGTCGCAGTGAAGTGGCTCCTAGCCCACAAGCCACGTACAAATGTTATCTAATCCACTCATACTTCGATAAGAACCACGTGTGGCCCAATGACGACATAGTTCGTACAACACAACCACGGAGGGAATTCAAGATATTAACTTTAGATCTAAAGAGAAGTCTGGGACCAATGATGTTTCTATATAAGGCCATAACTAGTAATTCATATTCACGCGATATTCTGGCACTGATCCCATTTAATATACCTTCTCGAAGAACCCGACATACAATGCCGTTTGATATATCGATATCTATTTCAGGCAATAGGGTGCCACTAGCAACTATTCTACGATAAGCCAACAATATCGATTGAATGTTGATCTTGGATTGTACTCTGACTAAAGTTCAAGAGATTGATCCTTTTTCAAATAATAAACCTTGCACCGTGAATCAAAAATGTAATTTGGATGAACTGGACTTGGAAGCTTGTCCTTCAATCGTGATTAACCTAAATTTATTCTATACAACTAGTGAAGATCAAATCTGATAAACTAATTACACTCACCCTATATATTCCTGCATACTTGTATGTTTTCGATAATATTATCATATACCACTATTGTTGCCTTGCATTCTCTTCTTCCTACAGTTTTGATAATAGTATGAGTGAAAAATTACTTATACAGAAAAAATATTTATACCTACTTACATTTGTACTGAGTTGTCTCGTGTGAATAGGCCTTTTGGCATGTGTGAACAGATAGATGAAAAAATGCTTTGGAGCTTTGATACAAAAAAATCAATAAATTAGTTCGTATTGCTTTCCAGATGCTTTCATACATTGAAGACAAGTACATCATGTTTTCATTTATTTTAGTTGTTTTCTTTTCTGAAATCTAAACAAAACTAGAATGTCGCTGCCAAATACTGGTGATGTTTCATCATCTAGATTTTTTATGTTTGTTAATTGATGACAATTTCAGAATGAATAATAAATTGATTGTTGAACCTACCTTTCTGACTGGCCGGTGGCATCAGTTTTTGATTTTCTTTCCAAGCAATGGAGAAGATGAAAATTTTTCTAAAGTTTTGTCTCGCCTCTTTTCGGTTACTTTTTCATGAATTAATCTGATATAAACCATATTTATGTAATCATATAATTATTCGAAAGCGCGGCTGATAACCTTGACAAAATGTATGTCAAGATCACGCAACCCTAAAGATTTGACAGTTTCTATATATTTGGATATCAGATTATTTGATGATCCATATTCACTTCAATGTACGTGACCCAAATCGCACGGATCTACATGAAATACCTACATTCCAAAACATTTTGATTCAAATAATGTATGTTTCTGTTTCGGCACGATAAAAGATGAACAGACCCGTGAAATTTCCAGCGTCCGCAGGAGAGAATGTTTATATGGATGTTGGTTTGGCTGACGTGTAAAAACACTCTCCCAACTTTTCACATTTATCTCCATTCTTCGTGACTCTGCTCTCAGTGAAACAAGATCAGTATATTTAACGTACTTGTCAAACTTATGGTATCATGTGGTGATTTCTCGTCGTTTGTGCGAACATATTATACAGTGCTAGTCAAAAGTCCCCTCCCCCCCTCGTATCTTTTGAACGGGTATACTTATAATAATGAAATTTGGAGGGTGGAAATAAACGGATGTAGGCTTCTCAACTGGTCATAACAGGTGACGCAATAGTCATAAATGACGTCACAAGGCCACTGTGACCAATAATTTTAAATGGGACCCTATGGCAAGTGACAGCTCGTTTGAAAGGTATTGAAAATATCTATTCAGTCATACCAATTTTGTTTGGGTTTCGGCTGATTTTGATTGATAAATTGAAGAAATACGAAAATTATAGTTTCGCAATTAATTAATAAAGATTTAAGAACCAGTTCTTATAATAAGTGTTCAAAATGTGCTCCATCTACTTCCTGGCAGTAATGCATCCTATTGCTAAACTCTTGTCGTACTCGTCCCAGTGTGTCAGCGGAAATTGCCCTACATTCTTCAACAATTCGTTGTTTCAGAATGGCAATACTGTCAGGTGCTGTAGCGTAAACCTTAGATTTCAAGTACCCCCATAGAAAAAAATCTAATGGTGTAAGGTCCGGTGACCGAGCTGGCCATTCGATCGAACCTCGTCGTCCAATCCATCTACCACGATATTCTTCATCTAGGTAACGTCTTACTGCACCGTAATAGTGTGCATGAGAACCATCTTGTTGAAACGTTATTTCCAAGTTGTCGAATTCATCTGGATTATCTTCTAGAATTTCAAGAATTAACGACTCAATATCATTTTGTAACATCTCCAGATACAATTCACCGGTTAAGTTAGCATTGAGAAAAAGAGGCCCAACTATGTGGTTTCCCAAAATACCTGCCCAAACATTAACTTTTTCTGGAAATTGAGTATGTTTTTCACGAAAGATGTGAGGATTTGTGTCACTCCAATACCTCACATTTTGAGTGTTCAAATTGTCTGTATGTAGCCTGGTTGTTGGTTCATTTTATTGGACATAGTTTCACAGAATTCTAGTCTTCGGTCGGGGTCATCATCTGAAAGTTGGTGCACCATTTTTAATTTGTATGGATGAAATTTGTTTTTAGCCAACACCCTATGTACTGTCCTTTGACTGACTTCACAGATAGACGCAACTTGGGCTGTGGAAGAAGTAGGGTTTACTACCATTTCTCCAATTATGTCAATTTTTTTGTCATCACTAATTGTTGGTCGACCAGATCGTTTGGCATCTTGAACACTACCTGATGCTTCAAACTTCCGAAGAAGCTCCCTCAAATAAACCCTCGATATAGGGCGATCGGGGTACCTCTCATTAAACAGTCGTTCCACTGCATGGAAATTGTTTCTACATTCACCAATTATTAAGATAGCTGCTACTTTGTCGACTACAGTACGTACCATTTTGCCTATGTAAACACTTAAACGTCTCGTTAAACAATAGCTTAGATAAATTTTCAAGGTATAAACACTTTTGACAAGTAGAGAATTCAAAAACGTCAACCTTTTTGACAATTAACCAGAGGCGTACTTTAAAATCTTTATTAATTAAATGCGAAACTATAATTTTCGTATTTCTTCAATTTATCAATCAAAATCAGCCGAAACCCAAACAAAATTGGTATGACTGAATAGGTATTGTCAATACCTTTCAAACGAGCTGTCACTTGCCATAGGGTCCCATTTAAAATTATTGGTCACAGTGGCCTTGTGACGTCATTTATGACTATTGCGTCACCTGTTATGACCAGTTGAGAAGCCTACATCCGTTTATTTCCACCCTCAAAATTTCATTATTATAAGTATACCCGTTCAAAAGATACGAGGGGGGGAGGGGACTTTTGACTAGCACTGTATAATCCTGGGTAACGAATAATAATTTTTGTAGGGGAAACATGAGGAATTTTCCAATGAAAAGTCAAAATCATAATGTGGGTCGGGTCAGATTGACATCTGAGAATGACCTCTGCTAGATAAGTTTGATATCGGATCATCACTGCCGAATTTTTTCATATATATTCATGATAATTCATTATGGAAGTCAACTTGTGGAAGAATAATCAGCAGGTTCAGTGACTGATTTCAAATCATGCAATTCGAAAATCCACCCGATCAGCATAATGAATATTTTGATACTTGATATCACTTAGAAATGATTTGACAATGGAATTATGATGAATCATCAAATATCCTCTCCAACAGAGTGAAACTGCTAGCATGAGTCATCCTAAGCGGGAGGATTCCCGAATCTATTATAAGTCTATAACCCAGAAAACAGCTCAGAAAAAGACAGAAATGCTCCCCTCACACGTGAATAGCGATGCTAGATATAAAAAAAAATACTGTGGGAGTCTGAACTGTGAGAAAATTAGTGGGAAAACTACCATGCTTTGATTTTTCCAAAATTGGATGATTTTTTTTATTATTTTCCAGACACGCAGTGTCGAAATCATATTTTTTTTCCTGGATAGATGCTGATCTCATGTGGTTGTGTATTTGCAAAAAAACATTTTTTTATGTTCGGAATTTACTTATTCAAATATTTCATTACAAGAATCATTGTTTCCATGCTTCTTCAGAGTAGTTGAGATTTCATGTGCATATTGCAGGAATACTGATCCTTAACATTTTCAGAACAGGACGTATCACTTGCTAAGCGCATTTAGATCATATCTCAAAAATCATCACCTATTGTAATGTATGCAGATTTTCGACGGAACAACCAACATTCTGGGAATGAACGAACTCACAAGGATAGTAATCTTTCGTATCCTGTTTCGGAGTCCGATATAGTTTAGAAGTCATTTTCCTTTAGAAAATGCAAATTTTCACTTTCAGATTTTTCCATAATATATCATGCGTATTTGCTGGGGAAGTAGTAGTTTTCTGTTGAATATTACAAAAAGTAACTCAATTTTTATGGCAGACATTCAAATTTTCAGAAAAATCTTTTATTCTAATATTCAATAGAAAATGTTTTCTTTTTCAATACAGGATTTTCTTGTTCACTGATCTAGTAGTTTGGGTTTACGAATGTAGATGTCTGCTACTCTGAGATTGCTCTCTCGAAAGAAAGAAAACAATATCTGTCTCAAGCACATATTTACTAACTACTAGATGACTCGACAGACGTTGTCCTGTCCGAATTTTTATTTTGCCCATTGTTTTGCTCCTGAAAACTCTTGTCTGCGTATAATTTATTTTTTCCTTTCTTTTCTGTTGTTCCATCTAGGTTATGCCTTTGACTAGGTCCGCTTTCCGTTATACCGTTATCCCTTCATTCCATTTTTTTCGTTATCCCGTTGCCAAATTATCCCGTTTTCTCGTTATTCCGTTCCCTTCCGTTTCCCGTTTTCCCATTATACCTTTTCCATTATCTCGTTATCCCGTTTTTTTTCGTTTTTTTCCCTTTTCTTGTTATCCCCTTTTTCCGGTATCCCGTTATTCCGTTTTCCTGTTTTCCCGTTTTTCCGTTTTTCCGTTTTCTTGTTATCCCGTCTTCCCAGTTCCGTTCTTCATCCCGTTTTTCCGAGAAAAATATCCCAAATCGGTCTAGCCCTCCTCAAGGTATGAGCTTACCAACACAAACAGACATTCATTTTTATCATATATTATATTCCTAAAAACTTTTCCAGGACGAAAAAATAACTTTTTGTTAAATCACTTCTTCTCCTGAAGACCTTATTCGACAAAAATTCAGAAAAACAATTAGCGAAATCGGTCCAGACGTTGTTGAGGCAATTTATTAATTGGCGATCTGGACAAACTCTCGAATAGATAACATACCCAAGTAGCACAGAGTCATAAAATTAACATAATTACTTCTTATACCGTCTTAAAGACCACGTATTTGTATGTTTTAAAAGCAAAAAGTTAATGTGCGTTTTATAACCTTCAGGCGTTGCTATGACGTCGTGTAGTAGATATAACGAGAGTACAATAAAGAATTCTCGAGATGAAGTTGTACTGTGGTTTGTATGTAAATAAATTGTATGTGCCGTTAAGTAGAACTCGAAAGCCATTGCTGTGAGGTTATAATGACAATGATTATATGTGGTCCTAATGAATAGATTTTTGAAACGTTTCTACTACATATTGTACTCATGTAATGTAGTTTCATCAACTGATGAACTTTGGTCGTAATGATAACATTATGTATCTAGGTTAGATTATTTTTATTGGTTATGTTATTTTTGTTGGATAGGTATATTGTGTTAGTATGTAGAATATTCAGTTCCGCATGGATGATTAAAATGCCAAAACAAAAATCCAATCTGCCTTACAAGAGAACTGGAGCGTATAGAAAAATATAAAGAGGAAGGATGAGTGCCTACCCCAAAATTAACATGTGAAATAATTAATCAGTCTATCGGGACACTGCAAAAAAATGAAGTTCATCCAGTTCCTTCAATTGTTTTTACAACAAGGAAAGACATAAATAATATGTATGTGCACTTCGAGTGATGAATAATTTTTTTTTAAATATAACTGTTCAACATCAACATAACCTCTATTGTAAATGTCAGTTAATTTTAGCGTTTTCCATTAGGCGGAACTAGCGGAATTCTTATGCACTCAGTGTATATATTCTCCTGTTTTGATAGCGTTACGACGTTAGTACAACAAAACCTGCTACTTGTGGCCACAGCGACTACATTACAACTTTTTTGCGATGTCTTTGAGATACTCGTATGATAGTAAATACCGGAGTAATTACAACTTTTCGACACTAGAAAGACGGCATCCATGTTTTTCGATTGATTGATAACATCATTCTGGTAGCCATATTGGAACAAAAATATTTAAAATAAAAAATATGGGACCTGGGTGTTATATCAATTCAAAAATCATTGGAGATGTGCTAATCAAGTATCTTTCGTAATATGGTCTACATATTTCAACGAATGATGAGAAAAATTTACGAAATATATTTTTTCTGAAAGGAAAATTAATATTTATCCCTCTTCATTTTCGAGGCGCATGAATTTTAAGTGAGTAGAATTGGATTTTGATCGTAAAAATGAATTTGCTTGGTCACTAGAGTTTCAGAACAATCCTTAAAGACACATACATGAAAATCATCACAGTCACAGGAGTATCATAAACATGTAATGAAAGGCTGACTTATATATTATATTGATATTATATAAAATCTTCTGATATGGTATACATATTGTAATTCTATATTGAAAAGATTATGATCTTCATGCATAATGATATAATGACTACACTAAGACCACAGAACGACCCTTTTGCGACTGGCTTATATAAGTCTATATTGGCAAGTCATTACCACTACTTTATAACGTCGATGTGACGTCGCAAGAGTGTGCCTTTTTGTCGTATTGGCATACATAGCGACGTCTCAGCATATAACAAGACATAAGTCATGGACTTTTGCGAAAGGTCTAGTAGACGTCT
Organism: Gonioctena quinquepunctata; assembly: GCA_018342105.1. Classification (NCBI taxonomy): domain Eukaryota; kingdom Metazoa; phylum Arthropoda; class Insecta; order Coleoptera; family Chrysomelidae; genus Gonioctena; species Gonioctena quinquepunctata. The sequence goes on along the minus strand of JAFIRS010001250.1, from coordinate 159,628 downwards.
GTACAACCTAATTATGACCTTTGTCTGCTACTTGGGTAACCTCAAATATTTATGCATCACAAAATCTCACTGGGCCAGTCCAGCGCTGCCACACAGTCTGGTACACGAGCGCCTTTCTGGCTACTTTCTGACGCGTTATTTGATGCCTTTTGGTGGGCACTTTTGTAGTCAAACAACCATATGAGATTGTTTCTCTACCTCTACCCTCCATACAGCGGCTCTATAGAACACATCATGTTTCTCTACAGGAACTCAGATGAGTTAGTGACCAGTCGTCTTCCGGGGGTGCTCTCAGATCAGCCATAGTAATATCTGTCAGTTTGAAGTAGAAATTCCTAGTGGAAATTAGAAATTAGTGAGTGCTAGTATTTGGCACCTAGTGGAAACCCAGTGCTTTGTGGATAAGCTGGCAGATTGATTTTCGACCTGGAATAGATCAGATGATAGAAGACACTCCAGATGATAGAAGGCACTTCGTAAAATTCCAGTGTGCATGTATATATCCTTATTTTGGATAACATTCTGGAGGGTGGGGCTAGCCCATTGTCTTGATTTGTTGTATAGTATATTTGAAGTTGCTGCGATATTGTTATTGGCATTTCAGCATTCAGTGATATTATTTCAGATATTTGAAAGGCAGATTGGTTTTCGTGTAGGAATGTTTCACGAACAGTTCGTGGAGTTTGGAACCTCAGGTTCCAGTCCAGTCCAGCATTTGGAAACTAAACTTCATTGCCACGATGACAACTATGAGCTGACTCCCATTCAGAAAATGTTAAATGAAACTTGTTATGTTGCCAATATCACGGAACACATTCGAGGAAACCGACCCAGAGACAAGTCGTAACTCTATAGAAAATGAATGGTTTCAGACCAATTCCGATGAATCGCCAGTGAAGTAAATTCGGTTTATTGAAATGTTATGTTATTTCTGTCCAGTTTCCTGACTGCAGATGAGGATTTGTAGATGGGACTACTCATGGGTGGATGGAAGTTTCACTGGGAAATTTATATTGCCCTATGAAATTCAATACCCTCTACGAAGTAGGCAAAGTTTCTGGTAGAGGAAACAGGATCCGTTTTCCGGATATCTTTTTCGCTGTTTAGCTAGCTCTGAGTTTACGCAATAGACAAAGGAATGATGAGTTACAATAAAGCCAGAGCTGATCCAAGGCACATATTCATTAACCTCATACTAATGATACTACATAAGACACAATGTACACAAAGTGAAGTCAATAAAATGAGTACATTCTTGTTCATACGGGTGCTCAAAAACCATTGCGTGAGCGCAACTCTCAAATTGGCATTACGACATATGACATGAATATTCAAGTTTGGATAGTTCATTCGGAATTTTACCAGGAAAACCATAGATCAATTTTTTCATATTTAATTTTCATTGGGATGGACTAACAATTAGAAGACAGTGAATTTCATATCACCTTTTATTGTGTTCCACTTCTATTCTCAGCGTGTAATACTCCAATAATTTTCCACAAGAACATCGTTGTCTATATTTATAGTTGATCAATATGTTTTCTCAGGATGATCAAAGTATTATTGGGTGTTTTTGTTGAAGAATACACTGAAAAATCTTCGAAAATAACACAAAGTTGAAGCGTTCTGATTAGTATCTATAATTTTTCAAGTTCGTTTGTATACTTGCCTGCTGAACGGAAATATGTAATCAAAACTTATTTTGGGAATTATGACACTTAATTGTCAATCACTGTAATTTTTTTATATATTCCCACGTTAATATCAATTCTCGTTATATTCAATTATCATTTGAAGCATTTTTTTCCAATATATCCTTCTGATTTATTTGGAACCGCTGAAAAGTTTTTGTGTCGCAAAACATCTCCATTTCTATTGTGGTTGAATTCAACCTACAAAATGGAGTTACGTACTTTTCATATGATAAAGGATTATCGCAGAAATATTTTACAACGTTTCAAAATCAATCAGAAGGCCACAAATTATATATATATATATATATATATATATATATATATATATATATATATATATATATATATATATATATATATATATATATAATATATATATATATATATATATATATATATATATATATATATATATATATATATATATATATAATATATTCATATATATATATATATATATATATGAAAGAGAGTAATATCGAGGGGGACTGTTAAAAACGAAATGGAAGGAATTTAATGGACATAGCCCTCAGAAAAAAGTGATAACCGTAGACACTTGTTTCGGGCTCTCGGCCCTCATCAGTACAGTGGAGAAGTGTAAGGATGAACAACACTTGGTAGAAAACGACAAATCAACGGAGTCAACAAACAGAAGCCAGCCGCTCATTTGTGGTTTTGGTCAGCAGACCCTGAATTCCAGGGCAACAACCAACGTCACGACGGAGGCAGCTATAGCCACCTGCGTGACATCCGAGTCCAGGAATATAAATATGAAAGAGAGTAATATCCAGGGGACTGTTAAAAATGAAATGGAAGGAATTTAATGGACATAGCCCTCAGAAAAAAGTGATAACCGTAGACACGTGTTTCGGGCTCTCGGCGGTACTGATGATGTCACCCACAGGTGCGGCTATGCTCCTAAAGAACCAAAATGTTCGGCAACCGTATTGTTCTGAATTGCAGTGAATGATTAGGGATATTAACGAAATGCCGAACAGTAAGTAATATTAATTTACGGAATATCCTTTTTGTACAAAAGCCTAGGGTACCAGAGCCCTCTATAGCCACCCTATGTTCAGCATTGGCGTCCGCCTGATTACTGTTTTTTCATTAGTCATTTGCAATGTATGCCGAACGGAAGCTTATGATTCCAAAATCTGGATTTTGAAACACTTTGATCACGCCGGCGCAGCATTTGTAGCCACGGATTTTTGGTCGGCGATGCGATTTCTGTGATGTTGGACAAATATTTATGAAATTTAAAATAGTTATGAGCGGTAAGTTATGATATATGAAAAAAGTGTTATGGGCAATTAGTTTTTGAAGAATATTCCACATCATTTTATATGAATTTGGCAATATATCTACTGATTTTTTTCCATGAAATAGGATTTGTTCAGTCAGAGGTTCCGATAGTTCCCATATGAAGTTGAAAATTATATGGGAAAAGTTCATCAGAAGTCTGGTAATAGTGCGTTTTGTCTTCTGTCGACATTTCGGAACATAATCAGTAGGCTTGGAACAATTTACGAAGCAATCCCTTCCGGACGCTGATTATGAAATATCGTGAATTCATTATTCCCTTTTTTTTTAGTTTTTGGACTCATAACCTTCAACCAGTTTAACTTGCCGTGAATGATTACCATCGAACCATTTTTTCATGTCGGGTCCATTCACCATCTCATTGGAATTACTCTCCAATGAATACAACTTATCTTTCCATTTCAGAAGTATTGAGATGAGCTCAATGCCTAGCATCCTTTTTTTTTAAACTGGTTTTGTTTAAATTTTTCCATTTTGATGCAAATTCCAGTTTTGCTACATGACGTACGGAGTCGCTTTGCTTTTGTCTGACCTTTTTCGACTACCTCTCGGCCTGCAACCTCAAGGTTCCACAAATACTAGATTGAATATTCGGAAAGTCACACCCAGCTGTAGTTCTCCTCCTTTCGTTATAGCAACCGGGCACCGGGCAGGATTTAACAGGACAGTGAGCACCATTTTTTTCCATTTGTTTATTTTCAACAACTTGCAACAACATTCATAGACATTTATACTTGAAATATTTTGAAGCGAAAAATCATTTTTGAATTTTATTCCTACACAAAAATGTATATAAGCGGATGATCAATTTGAAACAAATCGGAATTTCTAGAGTCAGATTATATTTCTCTTGTCCAAACTTTTTTTTCTATATCATGACAACGACACCAAACTCAGGGCAACTATTATATCCCTTCCGAAAAATAGAGTTTTGAAGTGAAGGAACTAGGGGGGAATGATGACAAATCCAATATCAATTAGCGAAGCTGGGATGGTATTAGCTGAATGGTCGGAGACATTCCGCACATTGATCCCGATACAATTCCCAGATTCCTCATTGATTTGGTTCTCGATAATAAGCTTTCAACAAGGTTTCCGTGAGGAAGCAGGTGAAGAGGAGGGGCACAATAGTCAGGTCAAAGGGCATACGTCTCCACGTACAATCACTGATGACACTTTTTTGGTATTTTAACCTTCCACAATCTCAAAACAAAATCAAATGGAAGTGTAGAAGGCAAGAAATTACTTTGTCTCGATAAATTACAACGAGGGCAGATCAAATAATTTTTTACGAATGGTTCTTTTTGATCTATGTGACTCAGTCGCTAACACTTTTACTGATTCAAAATTTATTCGGTGATCCAAACTGTTTACATGTTCTGCAAGAGAGCGCATCTTTCAGGATGCAAATCAATTTTGTGTGAAATGATTCTATTGGACAATGATCTGAGGGTTTGGCCTACGTATTGCTTGTCGCTACTTCGACAAGGAATACTGTAAATGTCATTTGTAAGTGATGTTAGAAAATTTTTGTTTTCTCGAAAGTGAAAGACAAAAATTCTCTAACCTCACTTACAAATGTTATTTACAGTATTCCTTGTCAAGGTTGCGACAAACAATACATAGGCCAAACCCTTAGATCATTGTCCAATAGAATCATTCCACACAAAAGTAATTGCAGATTGCATCCTGAAAGATGCACTCTAGCAGAACATGTTTGGATCACAGAATGAATTTTGAATCAGTGAAAGTGTTAGCGACTGAGTCACATAGATCAGAAAAAACTTTTTCAGAAATGGCTTTCATTTCACAATCCAATAATTGCATTAACAAAAAGAGTGACATCAATCAATTAAGTGAGATCTATTCCTTTTTACTGTCACTAGACTCTAAACCAAATTTTCAAAGTTTTCATGATGAAACCATGTTATCCAACACAACCTAAAGGCCGACCACAATCCGGTAACATATTGAATTTTTTTTTTTAATTCAACAGTTGGTAACACCTAACCTCAAACGTCATAGTTGACGTGTGTCATATGTCAATTGCCTCTAGGAAATGACATGTACCAGTACCACTCTATACACCACATGGTGAAATAAACTTTAGTATAGTTTTTTACAATTTTAATGTGTTTTACAACTCTTAACTTAACTCATTTGTTATTCCTCATTTGACCTGATTCACAATTTACGAACAATACAATTTTTGTGTAACATCATGGAAGCTAACCCCAACATAGATGTAAGTTACAATATGAACTGTAATCAAAAAATAAAATAACCCACTTGTATTGTTCTTCGATTGTAGTCTTCCTGATGATGGGAATAAATACTCCCGGAAGCTTGGAATAATTTGAAGAGAGTTTTCTTTTTCCTTTGGTGCAAACCCCAATATCCTCGAGTTATATTTATATATATATATATATATATATATATATATATATATATATATATATATATATATATATATATATATATATATATATATATATATATAGTTATATATATAGTTATATATATATATATACACATCGTTCATTTTCATACCAATATACAGGGTGTTAATTAAGTACGTTGTCAAACTTCGGTAGGTGATTCTATGGAATATGTCCCAAACGGCTTGGTTTTCGAGGTACAAAGTGATCAAAATACATTTTTTTCAAGATTTTTCGGAGTCTACTTCGACATTTTGGACAATAATCAATTCAAATTAGGCAAGTACAATCCATTCGAAGTGAACCCGATACAAAATAATTCATAGTGTCCTCCTTTTTTCAGAGGCAAGCCTTGTTCAACCCTTCAGATTTTGTTTTCTGCCGCTACTGACAGATCATGAGAAACGAATATTCAATGTTGTTTCATTTGACATCTTTTTGTTCTCATGGAATTCTTCATTTACTTGTACGGTTTAGAAGCTTCAATGAAAAAATTATTGCAAACATATTTCCAGTATCGCATAACATAATGGAATGTTTTTGCTCGTGAAGAGAGAATGTAATGTTATGGAGCACCCATAAATTTTTCATCAGAATTTGAGGTGAATAGTATTGCACAAAGTTGATTATTATGGCAACAGAAATCCATACATAACATACATTTCCTAAGAATAAAGAGAAGTTAAGAATAGGACCATTACTTGAATTGATAAATCAGAGCAACTGCTGGAAATGGCCACCGGCGACTTCAATGCATGCGTTTATGCGCCTTATCATAGACTGGCGGACACGCTCAAAACTACGAGGAGTGGTTCTAATAATTGTGCATAACTCCTGTATGCGATTCCTCAGGTCTTTTCCACTTTGAACTGGAGTTCGGTATAGTAATGATTCAAAATGCCCCCCAAAAAACATCGAGTAGGGGTGTTTCTAATAATTATGCATGACTCCTGTATGCGTTTCCTCAGATCTTCTTCACTTTGAACTTTAGTTCGATACACTAATGATTCAAAATGCCCCCAAAGCGAAAAATCGAGGCGATTCATATCGGGTGACCTTGGTGGCCAAGGTTGTGGCTCACCACGCCCAATACAGCGATCGCAATAATTTTTTTCTAAATATTGGAGTGCAACCAATTTGAAGTGTACTGGAGCACCATCATGCATAAACCAAATTTGAATTATTTTTCTCAGTGGGATCTCTTCTAGGAATCCAGGTAGGATAAATCCAGGAAAATGTCGGTAATGGTCACCATTGAGTCTATGAGGCAGAAAATGTGACCCGATAAGGAAATTTCCTACAATTCGAACTCAAACATTCACAAAAAACGTCTGAAAATGGTTTTCAATCACGGCGTGTGGGTTTTCATCAGCTCACATATGATTGTTGTGGCAATTAATAATGGCTCTACTGGAAAAACATGCCTCATCGGTGAATAATACTTGAGATAAAAACCATGGATTTCTCACCAATTCATTTCGAATCTTAGTGCAAAGAGCTAATCTCTTTGGTGAATCCCTTGGCAGAAGAGTTCGAACAGGCTGTATGTGATAGGGATGAAGTTGTTGCTGTTTCAAAATTTGTCATACCAATATATGGGTAACGTTCACCTGTGCCACAATTTATCTTGTACTGGTGTCTGGATTATGCTCAATTTCGTAAAGGACAGCTATTTGAACTGTTCTAACTCTCCTGGGTCTCTTTATGAGAATAGCAGACCCCTTGGAATTACCCTTTCCACGAAGACGAGAGTGAATATCAATGACAATTCCACTCACGTATGATAATTCCCATTTGTGAGTACAAAAATCGTTGTTTACTATCGGCTTAAAAACAAGGAACAGAAATGCAAGTGGATAAAAAAATCGGATGAATTACGTTACCGTAGCAACGATAGCATTTATTGTTCGTTTATCAAGCGATGCGCGTCTCATCAGTTTGACAATTGTAAATGTCAAAAACAAAATCAAACAGCAAATAATATTCCAGTAAGTATATCGAGATTTGGTAAGATTTGCGAGGCAGAAATAATGAGGGAGATTGAAAAATCAAATCCAGAAAATAAAAATAAAAAGTAATTCCTCCATTTGGAATCAATTTAGCGAATTTTGTAACCAACGAAACTTCAATTTGGAAACCGAACAGTCAGTGGAAAATGTGGCAGGAATATTGATGGACTAGGGCTTCAATATGAAAAAACAGAATGGGGAAGATTATAAAGAATACGTAGTGAAAACAATGTGGAACACAACAGCAAAAATGTTGCAAAGCATGTATTTCGAAAAAAATTATGTTACTTTCAACCCTTTCACTGATTTGGCATTTGAGGAATCTCGTGATGGACGTAATTCTGAGCGACAGAACTCACAAGGTAATTCAGAAAAACGTAAAAATAGTTCAATAGCATTAACTAAAAGTGAAATTGTTAAAATGGCATCAAAATGGGATGAAAATAGTCCCATAAGTCTTTTGAAAAGATTTTTTCATATCGCTGCATATGGATTAGCTTGGCGAGGAGGTGAATCTGCAAATTGTAAAGTATCCTATTTTAAAGAAAAAAAATTAAATAATGGTTATTCAACTGGTCGCATTGAATATAATACAGTTTTTTTCCAAAACATGTCAAGGTGGCTCAAACAAGTGCTGCGATGGTAAATGGCTAATAAAAAACATAGAAAACCCAAGCATATGCCCAGTAACATTGTTTTATGAAATATTATCACATAGACCGAATCATATTACAACTGATAGATTATTTATAACTCCCAATCCGTTTTGCAAAAATATTTCATCAAAAGCTTGGTACAAAAATATTTCTATAGGAGTCAACAAAATTCTTAAGTGGACAAAAATTTCAGCTGAAAAAATTGGACTGGGTACGAAGAATAAAAAAATTTCTAATCATTCTCATCGCTCAAGCGCCGTGTCAACTCCAGCTAAAGCAGGCATTGATGAACAAGAATTAATTAAAATAACTGGACATTTCTCTTCCAAGTCTATAAAGCCTTATTTACAACTTGATAATGAGCATCTTCCGCATCTTGTAACAAATCTCCGAGATAAAGCTTCGGATAATGAATTAGCCACAGTGTCAACAACATCCATGTCAATGTCAACAACAAAGGAGCAAATGTCTACTGGACCAATTGTATAAAATAATTGTATTTTTAACAATTGTTCTTTCTAAACATTATTCTTCTACTTATTGTTCTTTTAGTTTGTTAAATAAAGTTCAATTGAACTGAGTTTTGTGTTCATGGAATTGTCTCACCAAATACCACGCGAGCTCAGATCTAGCGGGATATTTTTTACGATGGTTTTCTCATACTTACTTTCATATATCTAATTTAACTCGATCTGTTCTGACAAAATCACTCGAACTACGCTCTCGTGATTTTGTCAGAACAGCTCTCGTTAAATTGCCAATGAAAGTAAGTATTCGAAAACAACCGCAAAAAATATCCGGCTAAATCTGAGCTCTTGTGGTATTACCCCCGAACATTTGTGTACGGAGAATAGGGCGTTGTGCAAATCTTTCTAGATACATTCGTCTGGCGGCACGAGCGTTAACATGAGCCATTCCATACATTTAATGCATGTCTGCCATTTCTGAAACCGTATATTCAACCATTTTATCCAAAGGCAAATTGAACGATTTTGCTTCGATAACTGTCGAGTTATGTATATTTAAATAAATGAATTAATATCAAAGCCCACTTAACTATTTTTATGAATTGAAATTAATTACAAAATTTCTGCGTTACTGCAGAAGAGAAAACAAAGTATTATTCCTGAAGAATGGTAGATTCCAAAATAATTTTTTCCAAGAATTAATTAACAGAATAATTTCATTAATTTACTTCATCTGCGACTGTAAGATTTACTCAAGTAATTATCTTCCATCGTGCAGAATCACCTTTTGGAAGATTTTATATGTTGAAAAGAAAATATTCAATGGAAATTTGGAAAAAATATTTTTTCAAATAAGAAAAAATCGATATGAGTTCTCTATCAAGACTAGATAAAAAGATTTTCAATCAAATATCTGAAGTAAAATGCAAATTTTTACTATCATAATTCTCAGGTTTTCCTAATATCTATCAGATGTAGTTCAATATCCAGCGTGCCGCAGTGGCAAGGAAGTAGTTCTCTGTTAGATATCACAAAAAGTAACCCAATTTCTCATCGTAGATTTTTATAATTCAAAAAATATTTTTTTCCAATTTTCAGTAGAAAATGTTTTATTTGAAATTTTATCATGATATGCGATACTGGAAAATGTTTGCATAATTTTTTTTCATTATCGCTTATATACCGTACATCTTTCCTTTCTCATAATCAGTCAGTGACGGCGGAAAAAAAATCTGAAGGGTTCAATAAGGCTTGACTATGAAATATATAACAAGATCACGTTATCAAAGTTTTTAAAAGTAGTTTTTCTTGTTAATTATAATTTTTTTTAAGTTGAAAAAAAAAATTGTCAATCCATATGTTTTGCCATTGCTAATTCTGCATCAAACGGAGGCATTTAATAACATTCGAAAACAATTTTTTAGGACATTTTTTTATAAATGGTTTATAAACAAATTGATTATTTCAATATAAATAATAATTGCCATTTTGTTGTCCAGAGACTATAATGATTTGAAAAAAAATGAATCTTATTATTTATTAAAGTTTTTTTATATTTCCATTATTTAAATAATTAGTTTTTTTCTTCAAAAATCATAATTGGCATTCCTCAATACATTAACAAAAAATAAAAATACATTTATTAAATTTTTTGTTCTTTATTGAGTTAACAATTTGTTATAAACTGATTCCAACTCTAATTTTTTTCTGAAACTACTAAAAATTAAAAAACACACATATGCATCAAAATGTCGATTTTTTTTCCATAGTTTTCTTGAAATTACGGAACATATCTTTTGACCCATTAAAGATACAGTTATCAACATCCAGGATGATTTGATAGAGCATTAGTTGATCTTCTAAATAAACTTTTCACCAAGCCATTATATGCATTTGTTTATAAAAAAATCCGTTATCTACTTCTTAACATCTTTTGAACTCTTTCGTACTTCAAGACGATTTTGTAGGTAGTTTTTGAATTATTCAAAAAATGTTGGTTTCAGTCATTACCATCAAGTATTTTTCATGAAATAAACGTATTTATTTAAATAATGTCAAGTTTATCATGTATTCAGCGATGTTTATTCTCAACTATCTGAAAATAAATACTCAAGATAGGTATACAGTTTTTCTTTGAAATCATTCATTATCTGTTTTTCAACTATTTCTGTAAAAAAATATATACCGTAATTTCGGAAAAATCTATAAGAAATATAAAAAAAAATCGACACTGTTGCATATGGTTGTTTTTGTAATTTTTTGTTGTTACAGAAAAAAAATAAAATGAGATCTGAAATTTGTTTATAACAAATTGTTAACTTGATAAACAATTACATTTTCAATAATTTTTTTTTATGTTTTGCTATTATATTGAGATATGCAAATTATGATTTTTAAAGAAAAAACTATTCTTAAATAATTTTTTAAAAATGGAAATATAAAAAACGATTATAAACAAAAAGTTTTTTTTTGAAAATATTTTTTGTCATTAAATTCTTAGACAACAAAATCGCATTTTTTTTTCAAGTTAAACATCAATTTGTTCATAAACAATTTATAAACAAATGTTCTATATATTTTTTTTTCGAATATTATTGAATGCCTTCGTTCGATGCGAAAACAGGAATAGAAAGACATATGGACGCAATTTTCTTTTTATTTAATTTTTTTTTATTTCAAAAAATTTTAATAAACAAAACAAACAATTTTCAATAACTTTCATTACATGATCTTGTTAACAAGGGGGCTTGTGGCTCAGTGGCACGAGCGTTGATCTTGTGTCCACTGTTTTCACCCGGCGCGGGTTCGACCATCGCAGCTGGTGGAAAAATGTTCAAGGCCCCAAGAGTGGTTTCGGATCCCACTATGAAAGGTGAGGTCCCCGTGATCTTTACCCGTTCAAGTTTTCATTAATTTCCGAGGGTTGGTCAAACAACTAAGAAATCGGTTAAAATTTTTTTTTTTGTATATATATATATATATATATATATATATATATATATATATATATATATATATATATATATATATATAAGAAGGGCTCTATGGGGAGACCAATTTTTAGAGCTATTATTCAAATATTTATGCCGTTCTTTAAGAAATGCCTAACTTGTTGAAAAATTTATTTAATACTAACGGGACCTTGTTCTTTCAAGTGTTGAAAACACACCATAATTTGTTCAAAATTTCAAATTGATATTTGATACTATAAAAAAATATTTTATGTGGTGTACTCTCTTTAGAGAGGCGCGCAAGCCGTAGAGGTCGCGCGGAGCTCTATTTTCAGCGTTAAATTGAAATTATAAATAATGGAGATAGAATAGACTTTTTCATTTGGAATTTCCGCCTCTTTAAAAAATTTCTTTCCGATTTCCACTATCGCTTGAAGTTTTTGAATTATTCCCAAAAAATTGAATCCTTTTTTTTGTTTCTGTTTTTTGTTAATATCAATTGTAATTTTCGTCAGCAAAAAACACCATCTTCCTCAGAATTGCATCCCGAATGGAATGAGCTATTGCTCATATTCTTTGGAGACTTGGAACAATTTTTCGCAAGAAACTCACTTTTCGACCAGTCTATCACCTTCAAATGTCCAAATAAATGACAAAAGGCTTGAGAAAGTGATCTCCATAGAGAAACTAAAAATAAAAAGAGTTGTCTGGCCGAACTAAGTACAGTTGGTGAAACCGATTGAGATAAGGCGGGTTTTTCGAATGTGTTACTTTTATATGATTGATATGGTATATATTTTATAAGTGATCGATTTGCCATTCTTGTATTCCATATGAATGGTTGTATCATATGGAATACAGGAATGGCAAATCGATCACTGATAAAATATATACAGTAATCGATTCGTAGAATCTGTTAGTTCGTTCGTGGTTGAAATGAAGTTTCAAAGTAAATCTTTATTTCATGATATCAAGAACATAATTAAAGATCTTATAAAACAAGAATAATAAGTTGAACACTATAAAAACACATTTTATTGTATCTAGGACAAGGTACAACTACAGACAAAACAATAACAGAACTCCGAAAAACAACAAAATTAAAAATATTCTTCAGTCTTCATCAAATCAACCAAAATGAAAACAAATTACATTTACAACAAACCTTCAATAATTTTGTTCATTTATTAGCACAAAGGAGAACGAGTAGGTATACTTAACAAATACTCCAGTTTGATGATAATCTTCGTACTTCCTCAAATGGTGATAGGAAATGGAAACTGATGGACGAAAATAAAAATCAGTTTGTGAAAAAATTTCTGCAACTGATGGATGGAAATAAGTATCAGTTTGTGGAAAGCAGCTTATATTTTACCTTGTTAAAGAATATTTCGAGGAATTTCAGCGTCAACTCGAATAACAAAACATTCCATTTTCGACGTTGGGTTCATAATTCAAGTCCATAGTATAATTTCTATAATTAATTTTTTGATGACAATTACCGGTAGAATTATTCTGAAATTATTACGTGGTTTGTCATTCTCTGATAAATGTCGAAATTGGAAAATTATCATGTCAAACGTCTGTTTATTGCGGGCAGCGCCTCCATGCGCGACTGGCCGTACCAAAAACTTGGTGGTCAAGATCGCCAATGTTTCAAACAGTCTCTTTATTTTTAATTTGTCTATGGTGATCTCTAAAAATGTTTTATTTACAACGATTCGAAGTGCGCAAAGCCTTTTGGGAATGTTAGGTTGTGCCCATGAAAAAGCAATAAAAAAACTTAGGACAAGTTCTTTTTGTGACATCCCAGGGACATCCTGAAAATCGCCATCTGCGGCTGACATTGGCTGTTCTATAAAAATTATATTCATGTATAAACGAAACATCGCAGTGGATGTTCCATGTCTCAAAATCTCGTACTTTCAACATCTCTGAGATGGGGATCCGCCATGTCGCTCACGACTATCTACCAAATACATAAATTTTGCAGAAAACCCATAACAGCACGAATATAACAAAACCACTTATCCACATAAATCTGGAATTGAGCGAGCAATAGGTACAATAAAATATAATAAATACAAACGTGGAGATTTCAATAAGACACACGAAGCTTGGATAAATTCCCTGGCCTCCGACAATGAATGATGAGTGATGAGATCACATACCTCATAAAAGAAGTAGATACCACTTGCAAAATGGAACTGTATAGAGCGCCGCCATTAGACACCCATAACATAGTTTTCCCCTCTTTAATTTTGACCCATCATTCATTTTCATTCATATTCATCCTTCAATCTCCATTGTGCATTTTGCTACTCGTAAATGTATGAGGTTGAATACCATACAATGTGGATATCCAGCAGTTCAGTGCTTCTAAATAAGAAACTCAGTCAAAAATTGAATACCTCCCCTTAACTCTGAACGGCAATCAAGTTTTGACACCGTCTTATGTCAAATCGTGAATACATCTTCTATCTCATTTCATTATTTTTATTAGAAAGGTAGAACAACAAAAAATTTGGGGTACTAACTTGAAGTGGAGTCTTATATCTACTTCTTTTATGACGTCTGAGGATGAGAACGAATCCCCCCATCCTAGATACGAATATATTTCGAGGCTAATGCGTTTTCCGAAGCGGGTTGCATGTGATCAGCCGTCTTAACAAGCTAAACAGAGCGGAAATGTGAGGTTGTTTGATCTCTGTCAAATGTACACAAAACCAATTGAGGCACAACAGAAATCACCAACGAAATACGGAAATCTTTCGAACAACACTGCTTTCAATTTTAATTTATTGATATATAGAAGTGGATCTTTCTTGTGGAATGAACATGAAAACACGCACTGATGATGAAGGCACCCAATATTTGATGTCCCTTTACTAACATCCACTTTCAGATAGTGTGGTTTCATCTCAAAGTTAAACCCCCATAAGACTCCCATGTTAAAAAAAATTATGGATCTACCGCCGAGAGAGTGATTCTAACCTTAATGATATGGTCCATTAGAGATCTAACAACAAACGCAAATGGACTAGTTGACATATTTGACATTCGACATGTCGGTAATAACAAAATATGATTCGATATTTCACAAGGCCTTCTGCCGGTGCTGCCTAAAAATATATTTGCGTATTGATAGCAGAAATAAATTCAGAGTTTCTGCATGAAACATTCTTTGGAAAGCTTATACAAAAAAATATTGTATGCAACACATACGCAAAAGCCTCACTTTGCGTATTTGTTACATAAACTACTCTTTCGTGTGTGTGGGATATTTTCTTTTGATGCAAAGAAAGTGGATTATTCAAAGTGTTTGAATAAAGCAGATAATACCATGGAGGTTAATATAGTTGAGTATAAGAGAAGCGAACTGCAAAATCATTAAATATTTCTGGAAAGTTCGATTCCTGTTGAACGTTTGTCACGAATGAGGAATCATGACATTAATAGTAAGTGACAAGGGGAACGAACGGCTACCAGAGGCAGATTAAATGTTGAGAGCGCCCTAGGCTAGCACCTCATAGGGCTCCTTTGGTGGCCATACCTATGTTTTGCGAAATAATCAGATAGGCTAGGACACAAACATGTAACTTTAACAGGTGGGCGTGGATAAAAAATGTGATGAGCGTGAAGAAATCAGGAGGGATATAATGTAGACATTCATGGTCTCTGTGCCTTCCCTGTGAAACAGATGTGTGGTTAATTGTGAATATCGTAACAATTTGCAGTTTAATGTTTTTTTATCATTATTATCGACGTGGGATTCAATATTTAACATATGAAGACAATCATGCTATGAATGAAATTATTTATATAAAGTTGGAACTGAAAACAATCATTTATTCATTTAAAATTTGTTCTTCTAGATTTTTGTCTTGCAAAATTCCCAATAACATCGTCATAATTGAAAGCTAGTAATAAGTTTTATATGCTACACCACTAGGTTTATTCTTCAATTCCAATTTTTTTTTTGGTCCTTAAACGTAATGAACTAATTCAACATACACAAAATATACCGCTGCGTGACGTAAACAATAGAAGCGTGCGTAACCGATGACTGACGACGCACGTGATGCTCTAATGACAAGTCAAAACTAAAATCACACCCGCCGACTCCCAACCCGCGCTGCACCCCCGTACACTTGCGACGTCGAGCAACGACGCGCCAAAAGGTTCGTAGAACTATAATCTTTGGACGCGCAACATCGCCATTCTATCTCACCAATTTCTATTATGGATTCGTGCGATGTAGTAGTACTCAAATAGATAAGGCGCGCTTCGGAAGCTCTACATCTTTATAGAAAGTATGATTTCTTGTAAGTAGGTATAGTCCATCCAATATCAATTGCAGAAGCTGTTTCTATAGGGAGCAAACGAAAACTCACTTCGCTAACACGAGAGTATATGCGAAGAAACGGAACAAAATATAATCTGTACTACTTGTATACTGTATACAGTCTCCGTCGGCAAAAAGAGCCAGCTGGTCAACGTGGACTTGAGTGACTGCTGTCTGTTCTACAACCGATTCGTCTGGGCCAATCAAGTCGGACATCAATGCTTGCAGGTGTGTCTATACGATGGGAAGTCATAAATCACGCGTTATATTTATGTTTTAATAGCTCTGATAGATTAAAAACCAGTAGCGTCTGTGGTCTTGGTGTGTGCCGATCGAAATACGTTTTAGGATTTCAAAATATCTAAATAAAATTAGTAACCTCCGCCACTGCTGCTCACAGGATTTCGCCGCAAGTTTTTTTTATGCTTCTGCAATTGATATTGGAAAAACTATACTTCCTTTTTTTTTCGTATAAAAACTTTCGCACGCGCCTTTTTGTGACCTCGCTCCCCTAGGCAAGTGCCTAGTTTGCCTTATGGATGATCCCCAATTGGCTACAGAACGATATGATTTTTGGAAACAAACTGATAAAGAAGTTGTGGTACCAGAGGAAAACACTAACGGCGATGGAAGTTCAATGATATTTCATGAACACAACTCACTACAAGAGAATCCGAAAAGTGATTCTGATACTTGATCGTTAGAACAAGGAGAATCAACTTCCTAAGAAAACACCCCTCTTTCATCGGAAGAGCTATGTGTGAATGTTCATTACACACCAATGAAAAAATGTGAAGACTCACTCGTACAGGTGGATGCATCAACTCAGGATGACTCTACTTTATCTCCATTTACGGAGGTATTATTTTGGCCAAAGGAGATAGAACCAAGTCAGGAAACAAAATCTAAAGAGAAGGTGCCGTCAGTTGTAACTTCTCAAATATGGTAACAGTATTATGAGAGATAAGAGAACAAGAAAAGAAAACGAAAATAAAGTTGCCACTAAAAAGCGATTGAGAGGAGGAAAAAACTGAAAGCAGATGAGGAAAACAAGACGAGAGTGTGTAAGAATATGAAACATTCATCATTTGGAGATGAAGAGGAAAGCGAAAAAAGCGAAGCGGTGAAATGAGAGAAGACTGGAAATGTTCTAAATGTCATGCTGAATGGAAGAATAAAAATTTCTTCGAAAAAGTGTAAATGGCTCGAGTGTAGCTGATGCCAAAATGAAGCCCATAATGTGGGCATTCCAAAGCAGTATTTGAAGCGAATTCAGATGGATACATCAAATACAGATGAATTTTTGTGCGGAATCTGCAATGAGTAATCATGAAGAATCTTTCAGCGAAATCAATTATTTTAATGATGATTCTCAGTAAAATAAATTGTTCGTTGCGTTATTTCAATTTTGTGCTAGTTGATGTGCTATTCTGGGAGCACGACACTCTATTCTGAACGGTATCATTCTACTATTTGAATCCCTTTAAATATGTCCATATTCGATACAATGTATATTTACTGGTGTCCATTACTGGGTCAAAAATATTTTTTACGCGATAATATTCATTTCTAAAAAAAAAAATATCTGTTATCTCTAACACCACTGTGATAGAGAAATATAAAATATATTGATTAGTTCGAAACTAAAGAATAAACATCAATTATAAACATAATTTCACTAGACCATAAAGGAAGTCCATCACTGGGGCTCCTACCCTATAAGACTTCCTTCCGAAAACGTTTCATATCGCTAATATCTCTGATTCGATTTGGTGGATTATTATGAATCTGCTCACTTCTGTTGATCGAAGAAGTGAAGTGGGAAATGGTAGGGTAAGTTTTTCATGGAGGCAAGCCTAGTCAGCAGTTCCCACGAAGTGACCTTCCACGTTCATTTCTGCTTTTTCTCATAGATTGAGGCTTGATGTAACTCCTTTTGTATTCACACCAAATTTTTGAAATTGTAAATTTTTTAATAATTTTTTTTTAAACTTCGAAACATAATACGTAATTCGCGTATATCTGTTTGTGTTGGAGTTGATGTATGTTTCCTAGTATTTGTGCATCGTCAGTGTTTTTTTATTGGAAAAAAAATTTACCAGTTTGATTTACGCATCTTCACTTGGGAAATTGATTTCAAACTTTGTTTTTCGGAGAACGAATACAATTTGGAAGAGAACCTGGCTGCAGGAACCCAGAATGCAATTCCATACCGTGAGTGGAATTCAATGAATGAGTAGATGCCGTTAAAGAAGCCAACATTCTAAGTTTTTGAGATTGACAACGCAACCAGAGGTTAACTTATTTTTAGAGTCATAATATGAGACTCGAACTTCGGACTGTTGTCAATGAGAGAGAGAAAGAGAGAGAAATATACCTTATTATCTAAGATATGAATTTCTTATTGGCAAAGTTTGTTACAAAAAAATAAAAAAAGGTTCAAGGGTGATTTTTCAAATATACATAGGGATTCACATAAAAAAAAGAACAATCATATACTGATTTGTTGAAAATATTAACAG
Organism: Gonioctena quinquepunctata; assembly: GCA_018342105.1. NCBI lineage: Eukaryota > Metazoa > Arthropoda > Insecta > Coleoptera > Chrysomelidae > Gonioctena > Gonioctena quinquepunctata. The sequence continues at coordinate 141,223 of JAFIRS010001250.1, read as the reverse complement.
GATGTCCATAAAATCAGATGCTTTAGCCGGAGAAGTAGTTGTTTTCTGTTAGACATTCACAAAAAATAACTTCATTTTAATCGTGGATTTTTCAATTCCCAGAGAAATATTTCTATCAATATTCAATTGAGAATGTTTTCCTTTTCAATCATATACTAATTCGTCAAAATATAAACATGTGTCAGATATAAAATTAATGTGTATATAAAGATTACTGATAATTTGATTAGAAAACAAATAAGATGTAGAAAGGGGAATAGAATTACATGTAAAATAAAATCATAGCAGAGTTTCACTGTAAAATTCCTCAAGATTATAGTATGCTTTTTTTAGTAGATCTTTCATTATATATCTTTATGCTTTCATAGATCAGAGAATCCTTTGCCAGGGTAGATTTTGGAATAGGAAGAGGTATTTAGCTTCACGATCTGCCTTGTTACATATTCTATTTGTTTGCTTGGTTTTTGAGAATCAACTGTTTGTTTTTTGTGTATTAGACAGATTCTAGAATGAAGATAAGGTAGGAGTTAGAATTCCCTTGCTGATGAATAATGGTCTACAGGACTCTTGCATTCGAGCTTCGCGAAGGTATCTAACTGCTATTTTTGTAAGACAAATACTGATTGGAATAATTGTTGACTACAGAAACCCTAAAAGGCAATTCCATATCTCAAACAAACTTCAGTCAGAGTTGTTAACCATCTACTCTTTTAGATGTGCTCAGGTCATTTGAGACAACTCTGAGTGCATAACATCCCGATCCAGTTTTTTTGTTAATGCTCTAACATGCTGATCAAATTTCAATTTGTCATCAATTGGAATTCCTAGGAATTTTGAATGATTTTTGTTTTCCGAAATGTGTCCGTTCAGACTCAAATCATCACAAAAAGTACGCCACGAAATTTTGTGTAAATTAGTTGAGGAACCAAGGGTATTTCATCTAAATTCAACTTGAACGTGACCAAATTTGTTTTTGTAATATTCAATGTCAGCATATTTGCCTCACACCATATTTTGATTTTTCCTACATCTTCAGGAATATTTTGAACCAAAGCACCGCGATCTTCATTTCGCCAGAGGAGTGTGTAATCGTTATCAAACAATGTGGGGTAATCAGAGATATTCAACTTGGCGATATCGTTGATGTAGAGTAGAAAGAAAATGGAACTCAGGACTGAGCCTTGAGGGTCTCTCCTTAGATTTTTTTCTGTCTCATAAGTATTGTTGCCTGTGATACAATTCCCCAATTCCGCTCTGCGAGGTAGGATCTGAACCAGTCTAGAGCTGTTTTACTGAAACTGTGATGTTAGAGCATTTTTCATAGTATTCCATGACTTACATTGTGGAAAGCCTTAGTGAGATCAAGGAAAATGCTGCAGCCGCTTCTTTTTCGTTATGGCTCATATAGACTATGTTCAATATTCTTTTTTTTATTATTCCTATCATGAGAGGTAATGTTTGATCAATGTGAGTGTTGACAGCTTCCTTGTGCGCATGTGCAAGAGAAGGCCGTAGCATGCAAGAAGTAGGATGCGGGTAGAAGTGAAGGATAACGCGATCGCTACCACCGCAAAAAAGGAAAAGTAGTAACGTTTCCAACAAAAATCACAAATCCGCGAGTTACCCAAACATCTCAAACCCAGAAGAAAAGCTCCGCCGCTCCAGGAAGTCTGAGAAAAAAAGGTTGGGTTATTTATCAACACAGTTTAGTTATTGACGGGGAACTGCTGTTGGCCGAGCGAATTCCAAAGTGGATTATACTCTCGAATTGATAGCTTTCGTGGATTCGGAAATGCGTACCAATGATTCTGCCAGAAAATCACTGACTATTAAGTCCCCGAACCACTTTTGAACTGGGAGACATCTGGATGCTGATAGCACCTTCACTGAGTCTACACTCCCTATGTTTTCAATCACTAATAGAACTTTTTTTAGAACTCTAACATTCTTCCCAATGAGATCAGATTTTTCTCATGGAATTTTCTCTCATCCATCAGAAACAAAACTCAAATTTCAGATTCATTTGTTTGATAACATGAACAGGATGTTCATAAAATCAGATGTGGAATCATCTGCGACTGAAAGATAAACTTTAGTCACTATCTTCCATCGTTCAAGTTAACATCTTGGAAGGTATTCACGTTGAAAAAGAAAACATTTTCAATTGGGATGAATTATAATGTGGCTTGTAGGTTCCTGATTAACTCATAAAATTGAAAAAGGCAGAATACTCATTCATACCCTATTCTACTGGACTCACCAAATAATTGGCAGCGACATGTATCGGATGCAATAATCCAAGCTCTTGCAATTGAACCTATTTTCTACGAAGAGCCCCCCTTATTCCAAAACAATGTTATTTCGGAAAGATAGTTGTTGGAATCCGTTGAACAACAAATGATTTTATGTTAACTGTGAATTTTTGGCGAATTTTGAAAGAATTCGTGTTGATTCTGATATAAAATTCACCACCACAATACAGTGAAGAAGAACCACCACAATACAGTGCGGCTTTTAATAGTACCCCCCACCCCTGTTAACTTTTGATCGGTTCGAAGGAAAAAAATGTATTGAATGATTTCACCTATACTACTTTTTGAAATGAAAGACATTGTGATTGCCCGATAGATGGCACATAGGGGCACATCAACTTAAAAGTTTCAAATAGCATGGGGAGAGTCAAGTGGCACATCGTTGAAAATATAACTCAATTCTCTTTTCAAAAATTTTGTTTTTTTTTCAATTTCGTTAATACGTTTTTTTTCAATATGCATTTGTTATGTCAAGTATAACAAAATTTGAAATGCATATTGTGAAAAAAGCAATTGACAAAAATTCAAAAAAAATTACAATAAAATAGAGCGACACTCTACAATTGCAGTCATCCAAATCTTGACGTTCAAAATGCAATTCAAAATATATCAGTAGAACGGGCCCAAAAAAATCTGAGAGTTTACTACTGACAATTGGAGGAATTTCACCAGTTGCCTTTGAACAATATGAATTTTGTCCGCCTGGTTTAGTTTTAGCGCTCTTTTGCAGGGTCTTTGGCCACCAGGAAGGCGTTATGGCTAGTATTACCGCCATGATGTACAACCAGTGTACCATATGTGGTTTCAATTCCCATTTCTTTCCGAAAGAGCGTCTTGCCACAATGAATGTGAAAAGCGGAAACTTCTCCTGGTCAGTTCCATCACATATTGCTTCCATGTCAGTTTCGATTCCAGTGTAACCCCAATATATTTGACTCTTCCTTGATCTGTATACTTTTTCTTCGGAGTCTCATAGGTCCTTGTCACTTTAGTTTGCGTCTTTCGAGTGAATGTTACTTCGGTGGCTTCTTGAGAATTGATAATCTACCCCTCCAAGTCCATCCATCTGGTTACCTGGTTTGAGGCCTCTTGCATTTCTTGAATGAATATTGTCACTGGGTCTGTTGAATGACTTTGAACTTTATGACCGTGTAGCTCAAATGTTTAGAAATACACCTGTTTTTGTTTCATTCCAATCAAGCGAGTAGTGTTGAAGTTACGACAATCTTAGTTTCCGTTCTATTCAAATATTTCGGGCGAGCGCGCCATGCTCGCGTGACGTCATTTTACAACGCAACGTTCTCACCGTACACTCAATCATTGCTTCGCTATCGGATGTTCGACCACAATAACGTTTTTAACTCAAGTTTTTATGTGTTATAAGTATAATATTAGATATGGCTGAAGGTTTTGAAAAAGGACAATCTGATAACTTGCCTGAAATAGACGGGTTAATGGTTGCCCACTATGTTTCAAATAACTCCGATTTCTTGGCCGCCGAGATGGGAGGAGTAAAAATGCAAAAGTAAGTATTACTTAATAACATTCAACTATTTATCATAAATCTTTTGATCCCTATAAGTACATATTTCTCATTACTAGTGTTTTATAAATGTACGTCATACGTCATATTGTTACTATGAACATTTTATTCGACCTTAAGTTCCTGAGATGGAAGAATGCGTAGGTATTTGTAACAGGATGGGACTTATTAAAAACAATACTGTGTTATTGTACCTACAAAGTTTGGATCATGACTTACATTTTGTATTTTTTTAATATGTAATGTAACAAAAAGTTAACATGGTAAACATAACCTGAACATTTTAAACTTTTCAAAATTTGAACTCATGGAATATTTCTTTCAAAAGTAGGTTATTATTAGGATGCATGCGACTACACCTATTGAATATTAATATCTTATATTAATTTCCCCTTTAATGTGATCGTGGATAAGTGTATTTTCATTCATTTTATTTTTTATATATTAGATCAACTTACGTTTATTTTAGATCGACTAGAAACAGCTTCGGCGACGCTATTGGATATGTAAAAGTTAAAAGAGATATTTGTACAGTGAAATGCAGAATCACCCCCAAACATCATGATTTGCATGCATTTCTTTCGACTTTTAGGTTTGAAAGCAACGATAAAAAACAACTTTCCGGGTGCATTAGTAGTTTTATTTAAACACTTTGGCACAATACACAATTTTCTAGTTTCTCCATTCGACATTTTTATCAATTTTCGACGCAAACTTCATACACACAGCTCGGAAGCAGAGCACGCACTGACCGACCGTTGTAAAGTGACGTCACAGCGGCCGATGACTCCGAGTCGTCGCACGCGTATCTAAACAATTAAATATTTCGGAAACTATGAGACGTATCAAAAACATATTTTTACGATATTTTTTAATTTTTTATAGAGTGTGTTGTAAGGTAAAGATCAAAAGTTGGTGATATTCTCCATTCTCAATGGTTTCACATGACCTTCATCTTTCAGAGACCCCAGTAGTCCGTTCTTGACCAGATTCCATAGGACGGGAGAAAGGACTATCTCCTGCGGGCATTTTCTGGCCGGCCGGACTAGTACAGTCTCCTCCATTAGGGTTGTGTACATCATCCTGTTTCTTAGCATTGAGTCTATTAAGGTCACGCAAGGTTTCTCGATTCCTCTCTTTCTGAGAGACCTTTTGTATCTAGAAATGCCGCTTTTGATACCTCTTCGTTTCCCAGCGTATTCTCCACTCTCTCTACTAGTTTGGGAAGTGCTGTTTCTGTCGAGCTGCCGGTTCTGTATGCATATTGTTCTCGATGCAGTGGTTTTTCTACCAGTGCACTGTCCCTTATATGCCCATCCACCAGCTTCTCCAGAGTCTTCAGTCCAATGGACATGAGATTTATAGGTCTCAGGGACTTTTCTTGTTTCCTGTCCAATTCATCAATTTCACCGGCACACAAAAAAAAAAGTTGTCTGTGCACCGGGCGCCACCTATCTACGGGCATGTTTTTCGACCCGCTGAACACGAATTTCAAGTCAGTTTAGGCCGTCCGGGCTTCAATTTCGAGTAAATTGCAAAAAACTCCAAAAAATAGCGAAAATTCGATATTTTGACAACATAAAAAATTCTGATTCTGCAATAAATTTGGCCCATAGTCCCCTCAAACATTCATAAAACTGCAAAAAACCGATAAAATAGCAGAAAATTGCTGCTGAAAAAATGGATTTTTTTTTTTAAACACAATTAAATAAATTTCTTGTATTTTTTATTTCTAAATTACAAGATTAAGATCCAAGAATGTACACAAATTGAATTTTTAACGGTTTTTCGAGGGTATTGTACTGTTTCATTCTCAAATGATCTACGATGTGGATACCTCTTTTTCCACCATTTCCTTTATTTAGTTAAAATTTGTCATCGTGTTGGAATTTCAACTTCTTCATTTCATTGCATGATCGCTTGTACTTGCAACCAGGGCACCTCCTCGGGGTGACGGTGGGCAAGAGAACCATCTGGCAGAGTCCCTGGGTTAACGGCGTGTGTGCCGTCATGGCAGGTAAAAGTGATGAGTACTTTACGATGCAGGGATTCGAAAACCCAGTATCGGTGTCTGGTCAGGGTGAGAAAGCAGGCCCGCATGCGTCGTCATCCAGCGACTGCAGCTCTTCAGTAGTGGAAAACTTGGCTACTGGAGAGTATACTATCACAAGAAGCAATTCCCATATATGCAATAAGAGTCCTGATCAATTTTGTTACGTTTGTGGGGAGTTTCAGCCGGTAAAAAACCGCAGAACGTTTTCAGATAGATTGAAACAAAATCCCAATTTTCTTCGATTTTTGTAATTTTTGATGATTTTTAACAATTTTTTTTTATTTAAAACGGTTTATGATTGAAGTTCGATCGAAATTAGTATTTAACAGATCGAAATACATGAAAATTATGCTTGCATTAGATCTCAAAATTTTTTTTCTTGCCAAAACATCGAATTTTCGCCATTTTTTGGGGTTTTTTGCAATTTACTCGAAATTGAAGCCCGGACGGCCTAAACTGACTTGAAATTCGTGTTCAGCGGGTCGAAAAACATGCCCGTAGATAGGTGGCGCCCGGTGCACAGACAACTTTTTTTTTTGTGTGCCGGTGTTTTCAATGGTGCAGAGGGGCGCTAGGCATACCGCATTTGGGATGTAAACTTTCAATAAAAAGAATCGCTGATTTTTTTCCAAAACTGGAGGGCGCAGCGCCCTTCGGCCTCATTGAAAAAGACTGGTGGAAGAAATATGTGTCGTTTGAAGGCTGATAGTGGGATCCCTTCAAGTGTCAGTAGTAAACTATCATATTTTTTTGGGCCCGTTCTATTGACATATTTTGAACGTTGCACAGGTGAACGCCGAGCTTCAAACGACTGCAATCAACAAGTGTCGCTTTGATTTAATTTTTTTTTTCATTACCCTCAGTCGTAAACTTTCAATTTTTCTCACCTTCTTCTTCATAAGAGTTCAGCATCACTTCGCCCCAGAGAAAAAGGATGGTGAGCATGTCTTCAGCATTGTTGACATCGATAACACGAGTTCCCGTGTTCAAAGTCTAAATGTCATTTCATTCAATTGCAAAAAGGGATGCGGTGGAGCATGTCGCTGTAGCTCGTTACACATCAAACCTACAAAAAAGTATCCATACAAAAACTGTAGGGAATTCTGTGTTCCTCAAATTTCATCGAGACATGGAACTAAATAACATATATCAAAAACATTCCCACCCCTCCTTTTGTTGGGCAAAAACCACTACATACTGGACGATGAAGCATGACGTGCCACCTGAGATCAGTTCGCAACCCGAAGTAATAAGAAAAACTATATTGTCCCTCGACAAGTTTGACAGGTTAATCTAACAGAGCTGTGTCGCGGACGAATGGAGATAAATTAGCGGAGTTGACGGGGTGAAGTTTTTTATGTCGGCCAAGCAAACATTTGTAAAAGATGCTTTCCTGCAGACGCAGAAGATTTTACGAGCGCGTTTGCCTTTCACCACGTTGAAACACTTCTCTCATACATTATTCGAATCAGGCCACCGCTCTGAATGTAAAATTTTGTAATGAAGGAGTTTCTTTCCTAGATTTGCCACTTCACTTTGAGCTGGGAATATTTATCATATTTTACCTAGTGAATATGGAAATTATATGAAGGATCGCTGAGTAGTCTACACACTCCCAGTTGAGAAATTCTGCGAAAAAATATCGCGGTAAAATAAAATTGAAATTATCTGTTTGTTGAGGTATAACAATAAAACCAATTCCCTCAAAATGCAGCCAATAAAAGGTATATCTTCCCGTATATATATATATATATATATATATATATATATATATATATATATATATATATACATATAAACATATATATATATATATATATATATATTTTTGGGGAGAATGGTTCTTGAGTCTTGTTGGTATTTTTATTTTTTGGAGGTTCTTGAGAAAGAAACCAAAACAGAAATGAACTAAACTTCACCCCAGCCAAGCCCAACATTCGGAAGTGTCGGACAAATGAACGAAGAACAGGTACACCAACGTTGCCAGCCTTAAAATCAAAGATTCCTAATTGTAGTGTTTTTGAAATCAACATTTGTTATAAAAACGCTCTGTGTGTGGATACGAACAATCGACAAGATATATGTCAAGATGAAGTCCCTGTCTGGGAACATGTCCTGTAAATGTGTGTTTATTTAAATAAAAACTGTTGTCTTTATGATAGACTTTCAATTAAATACACAACAGTTGATTTGGCGACGAGCGTCGAAACGAACCAAAAAGGAAAAAGTGCCATACTTGTGATCATTTTCAACGAATTTTGTGCATCATCAAGTGTCAAACTTTCCGTCATCGTGGTTAAATAGCAAGTCAAAATGTCGCTAATTGATTCTATTGAACAATTCAACCCGATGGATTCAGACATTTCTTCATATCTGGAGAGATTGGAGCAGTTGTTTTCATGTAATGGAGTCGAAGACAAAACAAAAGTTCCGCTTCTTTTAACTTTGATGGGAGGTGAAGCCTATAGCGTTTTAAAGGACTTGCTAGCGCCTGCGTTACCAAGTACAAAGTCACATGATGATCTAAAAAAGTCACTCATGGATCATCATAGCCCAAAAAGGTTAGTGATAGCTGAACGATACAGGTTTTACAATGCGGTGCAGGAACCAAATGAAGACATAAAAACGTTTGTCACGAAGTTGAAAAGCTACTCACAGTATTGCAACTTTGGTCAGTTTTTGTTAGAGTGTTTGAGGGATAGACTCGTTTGTGGAGTTCGTTCATATGCAATTAAAAGAAAGTTATTGTCAGAAGACAATTAAACATTCGAAAAAGCCTACGAGACTGCCCTATCAATGGAACTAGCAGAGGGTCAGGTGAAGTCTATGGGTACCGAAAGTAGTATCTACTAGTGTTTTTGAAATCAACATTTGTTATAAAAACGCTCTGTGTGTGGATACGAACAATCGACAAGATATATGTCAAGATGAAGTCCCTGTCTGGGAACATGTCCTGTAAATGTGTGTTTATTTAAATAAAAACTGTTGTCTTTATGATAGACTTTGAATTAAATACACAACACTAATAAGTCTGTCAATCGTGACATCAAAACAACAAAATACACAAAACAAACCGAAAACTAATTATAAGAATTGGAAGTTCCACTCTCACCAAAATACAGATATGATATCTAAACATAAAGCAATAAGATAAAATGTGTGAACAACCAGAAAATGGTTAAATAACCCTAATAACCCAAGGTACGTCCCGTAGCAAAAAAATTATAATCAAAACAAACTCACATTACCACCTCAACGGTATCTCTATTGTCCTCCTGATAACGATTGTTTCTTTCAGCAATGTTTTTGAACAAAATATTACCTACTTATAATGAATTAAAAAAAGCCAATACTGATGATGCCTCTGGCCAGAGGCAAAACGTCTATCTAAAAACTCTCATTTCTCTTATTGAATCTACATCCCAAGAACCTCCAAAAAAAAAAATATATATATATATATATATATATATATATATATATATATATATATATATATATATATATATATATATATATATATATATATATATATATATAAGTATATATCAGTAGTATATTTCTTGAACCATTTATTTCATACTTAAGAGGGATTTCTCGGGTTCTTCAGACAATTTATAGAAACTTATTTAAAATTTATTGTTTAAAATAACGTTTCGCCTGGTGGCCCCCAGGCTTCATCAGATTTCTACAAAAAAAAAAACTTTATGGGCATTGGCTATTTTGTGCATTATATTCTTACCTACAACACATATTCCGTTATAAAATGGTTTATTGTGCTGTGCTGTTGGTGTTTTCTTTCTTTTTTGCCATTCTAGTGAGCAATAACAATGTCTCGAAACAAAATTGGTATCTTTTGTTCTTTATGAGTTGATCGTATGGTTTGGAGTGAACTGAAATTTGACATATGTCAGTATTTCGACGTCTTCAAGATTATTGATGGTTTGTTCGTTTGTGTTTGTTCTTTTGATGTTTGAGTGTGAGTATATGTGGTTGTTCGTTTGGAAAAGATATGGTAGAAAGTGTAACATTGGCATATTGTTCTTGTTTTTTTTGGTTGGGAGGGTCAAACAAGGAAAACTTTTGTTTAGTCTTATTCTTTTATCTTTTGGGAATGGATATTGTTAAATTATGTTGTGGTATATTTTGCTGAGTTGTTTGATATCTGTTTTGTCTTGGTTTTTTTTTATATGAAGCATTTTTTTTTTTTTTTTTGAAAAATTTTGGTATTTTCATAATCAAACTCGTGATTTGTCTCCTTCTTGTGTTTGTTCAATGCTGCGGAGCACTTTTTTGTGTATTTGTGTGATTTGATTCTGTTTTCATAATGTTGCATGGTCTGACCGATGTATACTCCATTACAGTCAGGGTTATTGCATGGGATTTCGTAAACAACATGTGGGTTTTTACCTTTTGGATTTTCAGTTTTTAATTTGGAGAAAAGTATTTTGTTAAAAGTGTTGTGGCCTTTATGACCTATGTTTATGTTGTATGGTTTTAGAATTTTTGTTAATTTTCTGAAAGATAGCGGAGCCCGATGTGTTGGGAGTTAGTGGTGTTAGTGTAAATTTTTTTGCTGGTTGTGTTATAAAATAAGTTTATTCTTTGTTGAAATATACTTTTGGGTATTTGTTTTCTAGCAGTGCTAATTTTGCATTTTTTATTGCTTTCGGTCTATATTCAGGGTCCGATGAACTGATGGCTCTGTCCGACCAGGTGTCTTTAGTGTGCCATTCTGTTTTAATTTTTTCATTTTCACACAATGCACAGAATAGCCGATGTCCCATGAATAAAACAATTTTTTTTGTAGTAATCTGATGGAGCCTGGGGGGCTCCAGGTGAAACGTTATTTAAAAAAATGTTAAACAATAAATTTCAAATAAGTTTCTATAAATTGTCTGAAGAACCATAACCCAAGAAATCCCTCTTAAGTATATATATATATATTTTATATATATATATATATATATATATATATATATATATATATATATATATATATATATATAGTTTCATGACCACATATATATTTTCTTCAATTCCTCGGAATAAAGGTCTGATTCAATCAATTCATATAATTACTGTTTTGTTAGTTGTTTTGTCAGCCCTGAGTATAAGTAATTCGGTAGTCTTTTTTTTGAGTTTGTTGAAGATAGTTTTTGAATTTTTTGTTTGTTTTTCTAAACTGGTTTTGAAGTTGGTGATGATGTAATTGATTTCGTGTCTGATTTCAATCTGATTTTCGCTCGTTTGATGGGTAATTCCAGATTCTAAATTCGCAATTATCGATTCTGTACGGATTTCCCTATTTTAGAACTTGAAATTTTGACCAAGACTCAGGGTATATGAAATGTTTTCAGGAATATTCGTATCAGTTAGGTTTTCTATCCAACATTTATTGAGTTCTATTCTTTGAAAATATTTATTTTTTGTTTGTAAGTTTTCAATTATTTTCTTTTGTTTTTTTTTCAGTGTTTGGAAAAATCGTTCAAAATCTAGATTTTGATTTTCGAAAAAACTATTTAGTATATCAGGCCAAACGTTTTGTGATAATTCATATTTTATATGTTCAATGTTTCTATTCAAATTTGGAATTTTTCTGCAAATTTGGATGAGTTTGATGTAGAAAATTCCTAAAATATGCTCATATTTTTGTTGAAATTCTCCATGCTTCAATTTAGGTTTATTATTCAGGTTTATCATTTACTTTTGAAAATTTTGGTATTAGTTTCCGATCTTTACATCTTACCAGAAAAATTCTTCTATTTTTCTCTGCTGCAATTTTTTTGTTTATGTTTGAGTAATCTTCCAGTAATTTCGTGATGTTTCTTCCTTTTCTATTTTCCACCGTTGTGAAGTAGCCATCCATTTTTTGGCAGTATCTAATTCCCAGCCGAATATATTTTTTTCTTTAGTTTCTCGACCGGGAGATTTTTGGCAACAAATGGAAAAAAAATCATTTAAAATTTCTCAGAAAATTTTATTTCTCATAAAAGTTTCTGCTTCTGCTCAAACTCAAACTGCACCATCCAAATTCATCTCCATTCGTATACGAGGGAGGTGGAATGATTTGAGTGTAGCTTGAGAGTGGAGTACCTTTATTTTTCAAAATATTTATTTGAAAAAATGACTTGAATGAATGAATTCGAAGAATATTCCTTATCCACAATAACAACCTGCTATCCCAAAAACAACTTTTCATTGATTTTTTCAATTTTTTTATTCATTTTTATTATGAGAATTTTATTCATTTATTATGAGAATTTGTAATGTCATAGAACACTTATCATCGAATATTATCTGAATGACCATATGAAGTTGAGTTCCGTCCAACTATCAACTAGAAAATTGCATTAAACGAACTTGGTGCCAACAAAATCTCATTTCTTGTTGCCATTGAGAAAACTGAATATGAAATATAAAGTAATTCGGAACTCCTATTGTATTATTCGATGTGTCTTCCTTAATTTTGAATGCACCTCGTAATTCTTCTATGAACTTCCCTGTGTACGTTTATGACCATTTGCGGGGTGATCATCCACCAAATGTTGAATATCTCCAGAAGGCCGTTATCTGTAGACCTTCTCTTTAAGGTATCCTCATAGAAAAAAATCCATAGGAATTAGGTCAGGAGATCTAGCAGGCCACGGATTGTTTGAGTATCGCCCTATCCACTCATTTGAGAATTCCCTATCCAGCCCTGCTCGCAAGGTTTTCAAGGTAATCCAATGAAAATGTTTGTAACATTTCTAAACACTTCTGTGCATTCAAATTTTGCCGGAAAAACACTTGGCCCACAATTTTATCATTGAAAATTCCACACTGGACATTTATTTTAAAGCTATATTGATCCTTACATTTGATTCTGAAATTTGAATTTCCATCTGCCTACCATATACAATTTTGAGAACTTACCGTACCATTGCATGTGAAAGTTCGGGAAGGTCAATATTATTCTGACTTCCCTGTGTACGTTTATGACCATTTGCGGGGTGATCATCCACCAAATGTTGAATATCTCCAGAAGGCCGTTATCTGTAGACCTTCTCTTTAAGGTATCCTCATAGAAAAAAATCCATAGGAATTAGGTCAGGAGATCTAGCAGGCCACGGATTGTTTGAGTATCGCCCTATCCACTCATTTGAGAATTCCCTATCCAGCCCTGCACGCAAGGTTTTCAAGGTAATCCAATGAAAATGTTTGTAACATTTCTAAACACTTCTGTGCATTCAAATTTTGCCGGAAAAACACTTGGCCCACAATTTTATCATTGAAAATTCCACACTGGACATTTATTTTAAAGCTATATTGATCCTTACATTTGATTCTGAAATTTGAATTTCCATCTGCCTACCATATACAATTTTGAGAACTTACCGTACCATTGCATGTGAAAGTTCGGGAAGGTCAATATTATTCTGACTTCCAGATAACGAAAGTCTTGGATTCTCCACAACAGATATAACGATATCCAGTGCAGCGTCTTCATCTACAGTGACATTTCTTTGGTGTGTAACTTTATGTTTGTTGTCAACTGATCCAGAATCCTTGAACTTTTTTACAATTTTTGTTACCGTAGCATAATGGACATTTCTACCCGGATCACTCTCATTGAATATATTTGAAGTATTGCGACAAGTTCGATAGATGTCGGCATATATTGAAACAATCTCTATTTTTTTCTTGGAGATTCTAGCGTACAGCCATTATAACAACACAAAAATCAAATGTCAATTTGATTGAGTCATTTTCACAAATTTATCTGGATATGTATTGTTCTTCAGAATTGATTTTATGATCACAATTCCTTTTTCAACGTTTTCTGTTGAATTGCAGATCATTTTAGCTCTATTGTGGAGGCATTTAACTATACCCTTTTTGAAACTAACGTGATTGTTCGAGTTGTAGTTGAGTTATCTATTGGTGTGTGTTTTCTTTCGGAAAACACTTGCGTTGATTTGATCTGATTCTTTCATCATGACATCCCAAAAGGAAAGTTGCTTATTTTCCTTCGATTCCAATATGAATTTAATTGCTGTTTTCAGATTGTGGAAGGTTATAATCCCGAAACAAGTGTCAAGAATGAGTATTGCTCCACAAAAAAACAAGCTTCAAACAATATCTAATAAATATTCTGAAAGGACCCTAACTCAAAAACAAAATCTGGTTTTATGAACATACTGTTCATATTTTCACGCAAATCAAATCTGTCATCTTATTGAATTGTGACAAAAGTTGATAATCTACGACCCCAAACAATCCACATACCAATTTTGAATGGATTCGGGCCATAATAACGAAACACGTCGACATCACGAATTTATGAATTTTGACAAAAACATCATGATGTCCGACCCCAAAAAAATCTCACGCACCAATTTTGAATGGAATCGGGCTATAACCACAAAACTTGTCACCATGCTGGGGCCGTCATCTCAAATTTTTTAATTTTGACAAAACATTCGTGATCTCTGTCCCAGAAAACACTCACACAGTAATTTTGAATGGAATCGAGCTACTTCCGCCATATTGGAGTCGCCATTTTGTTTTTTCTCCATCAAAAATTTCATAAAGAATTGGCACCGGAATGATGAATACCTACTTGAACCTGAAACATATACTTTTTTCCATTTTAATTTTTTTCTTGTATATGAATTGTGAATAAACAGAATTCTTCACACCCTTTCTGACTCTACTTGCCATAATTGTGATAGGAATAATGCACAGTCCTCATGAACACTGTTGAATCTGGAAGCGGGAAATGTAGTGTAGTACAACAGATAGCTTTTGGAGGGCAGTATATAAAAATTTAATGAAACGATGCTTGGGTCGGTTCTCATTTCCTGTTGAACTGAATGTAAATTGACCAGAGTGATAATGAAAATAGTAGGTACTTGAAACGGAACGGGTGTTTCAATGAAGGACAAAAATCAACACAAGAAGTATAATTTCACAGTCTCAAAGGCTTAAATTACAAAGTTCAAAGGCCAGCCAGAGAGATGTAAATACTGAGTGTAGATTCGGAACATGTGAGCAACCCACGTGAAGCTGTTCGCAAGTATTCCCTATAGGGGTGGAAAGGCAAATTAAGCCTGACACTCGTTCGGTGATCTGAAGTAAAAGCATTTTACACCTGGAGTACATCTGGAGATAATGAAAGTGCCTATATCCAACACGGCGGACTCTCATATGACAATTAGTTGATGAAGTTCACAAGTTTGTAGAGTATTGAAAAGTTTCTAGGATGAATGAATATTTTTCGGATACTGTACATTATATCAGTTAATCGAACGAATGCCCCAGATTCAAAAGGAAGGCTAGTATATTCACGACATTACATCAAATTTTATCGGTTTTATGACGAAAATATTATTCGTGCATGTGAATGATTCCATTAAACCCAATATATGGACCAAAGGAGCGCTATACAACTATATATAGTTGTATAATTGTTCATTATAATAAATACAGAAAGCACGTTAAGACTCATTTTGTGGTCGTGTGTCTTGACAGCTATGGATGTGTTGACGGTGATGTCTCTAAATTAGAATGCTAGTTGTAACAATTGCAACCGAAAATGTGTAAATGGTGTTGAAGGCATACACTGTATGTCATTATTACATTTCAAGTGTGCAAACATCGGAGAAAATACTAATATTAGTGACTTCAGATATGAAGACTGTGAACTTCCAGACACAGCATTCTACGATGCTATTGATGAAAATGCAAATGGTAAGACAGACCCCAAAATACTGATATAATACGTTATTAAGCAGAAAGACATGCTGATCAAAGAATTACGTGATGAAATTCTGATATTAAATCAGCATATTGATTTAATGAAACAAATAAAGTATGCAAATATCAAGCACCGATTCAGATCAACCCGAAACTCGAACAAACAGCAAAAAAGTAAGCACAGTAAAAAAAGATATTCATTTATCGGAAACTAGTAAGATAAAAACTGGGGATACTTCTCGACCAAAAACGAACCATATAAAAAATGGAAATACCGGTAAGAGTTCCAAAACAAAAATTACTCGAAAAATAATTTCAAAACAACTATTTGATGGAGATTGGAACTCGGGGAAATGCAATGGAATAATCAACTTAGATCCTGTTACGAAAAATGGAGAAGGTATGAAGAAGCCCACTGATCAAAACAGTGAGTGGAAAACCGTAGAAAATCGAAAAAACCGAATAACTATAGAATAATAGGAAACAATACTAATTTGGCTGTAAATAATGTCCAAAAACTCGTAACTCTTCACGTCTACAGAGTTGACAAGGAGATCATAGTCAATGACTTGCAAACATTGCAACGGAAGGAATTCAAGGAAGTGATTTGTGGGGCACTAACTCTCAAGTTTCCAGAAATGTATGCATTTCTCAAAGTCAAAGGAAAATTTTGAGAAGGCGATGGATCCCAGCATATGGCCTGCAGGTGTTTCTGTCAGTAAGTTTTTCCACTGGAGACCCAAGATGGTAACCCAAGGATGAGTGAGGACTTTCCGGATTTATATTCTTTGGACTTCAAAAATGAAGTGAATTATTGTGTGGAAAAGGAGGGCAGTCCATTGCACATCAATATTCAATCTATCAAAAATAAAACAAATGCTTAATATCATGTCTTATACGATAGTAATATTACAATACTTGTTTGAGTGAACATTGGCTCACAAGTGGAAAGCTAGAAACAATTCACTTTAACAATCATTTATCAGTTTCCCACTTTTGTAGAGAGATATATGTCCATGGGGGAGTAGCAATATATGTTGATAAGTCAAAACCTGTTGATCTCGACTCTTTTCACATGGAATTGCATTGTGGGGTTTGAGGAGTGGAACTATCAGATATAAATGTTGTTATTATTACCGTCTATAGATCCCCGTCACTTGGAAATATCGATATCTTTGTGGATAAAATGGGAGTGCTGATTAGCCTTTTGAATAGTAGACATAAAAAAAAATATTATTACTAGTGATTTTAATATTCATCTCGAAAGTAGTAATACAAATCACTGTAGATTGATGGAGTTTATCACAACTTATGACTATACAAAATTAATGAATGAAATGACCAGAATTGATCTGGTGAGTGGTATTGGTTCTTGAATTGACAAGTTAACTTCGAAAATTAAATGAACGATTATGGGGTGGTAGATATTTGTATATCTGATCATCGTGCTGAGTTCATCAAACCCTGCGAAGGATTTAAGACGGAAACACATTTCATTGCACGACATATCTGCGCAGATAATTTATATCATTTCAAACATGACTTCGATATCACTAACTGGCAAACTATAATGACAGCCAGACAAAGAAAAGGTTAGATTACTGTCCGACTACCTAACCAACACTTCAGGTCATCACTATGTTGACAAGCACTTTCCTCTACAAAAAATTAAATCTCAAAAAACTAGTGCTATGAATTTTTCCAACGACCATCTTAAATGCATGAGAAATAATCTCACAATTCTAAGAACCATCAGTGAATCCTCAAACTCGATTGATGACAATAATATTTTTAAAAATTATAATGAATCATGAAAAAAGGCCCTGATCGAGGCTAAAAGGAATGCTTATGACAATTATATAATAAACTCCGAAAATAAATATAGAAATACTTGGAAACTGATAAACAGAGAACGGGGTTTAACACAAATGCACCAAAAATCCAGCAATATTACAATCCAGCTGATGATTTCGTTTCATATTTTTCTACTGTTCTACTGTTTCGAAGGTCATTATTGATAGTCTATCTATTACTACTATTTCCGCTGATGACTTTTTGAAAGGTCTTCCTAGAACAGACTCTTCGTTTTTCTTTCTACCTACTACCCCAAATGGAATTATCGAAGTTATAAATGACTTGAAAAACACAAATACTTTTGACATGTTTGATCTAAACAGTACAATAATTGAGGAAATCAAAACCAAAATTGCCGAACCACTTACTACTGAGCTTTGCAATATGTGTTTCCTTCAAGGAAATTTCCCAGTTATTTAAAAAAATTCCAAAGTTATACCTATTTACGAAAGTGATGACACCGAATCACCTGAAAACTCCAGGCCAATTTCTATCATACCAATACTAGGTAAAATAATTGAATATATTGTCAAAAATGAAGTAATTAGGTATTTCGAAGTAAATCAACTTCTGAACACGAGAAAATTTGAATTCCGTAAAAGTCGTTTCACTATTGAGGCGACCTATACGATGATGAAGGATATAGTGGATGGTTTTGAAAACGGAAATCACACATCTGCACCACTAATAGATCTAAGCAAAGCTTTTGCCTGCATCATGTATTAGTTGATAAGCTGGAGCACTATGGTATCCGAGAAGTAGCCTTAGACTTTTTCAAATCCTACTGTTTAGACTCGTTTACCAGGGAAGAAATTTTGGACGGCGAAGAGAAACCAACTTGTTGTAATTGTAAGGAAATGATGAAATGCACAAAGTCATTATCTATACATAAGTTCCCCAAAATATTAGTACTTCACTTGAAACGATTCTCGCCGATGGGGAGATTCATGGGTAAACTAAATGCCACCATTGACTTCCCTCTCGAAGGTTTAGATATGAGTAATTATGCAGCAGATAACGTAGCCCCGTGTCTTTACAACTTATATGCTGTGTCCAACCATAGTGGAACAATCTATAGCGGACACTACACGGCTTACTGTAGGCACCCTTATGCAGGCACATGGTACAAGTACAATGACTCCAGAGTATCACCGATATTCCCAAGATCCCTTATAAGTGGAAAAGCATTCATCCTCTTCTATGAGCAAGAGGACGCCCAGTCACACCTTTAGTTTTTTAGTTTTTCATTCTCAACCACTTGTAAGAATTATAAAATAATAAAAGATACTTACAAGATATCAAATAGATACATGTCAGTATACTATGATAATAAAAATTCATACACTGCTCAAATCGAGCATGGGGTACCGCAGGGGTCTGTATTAGGTCCACTTCTGTTTATTATCTATGTAAATGATATATTTGAACATATGAGCTTAATCAACTGCATACTGTTTGCTGACGATGCAACTTTTTATCACTCAAACAGTAATCTGAATTATTTGAATCAAGTACCAGCTCATATCCTTCCCGCAATCAAGCAGTGGGTAACTCCTAATATTCTGAAGTGTAACGAAAACAAAACGAAATTTATTATTTTCTCAACAGAAAATATTTTTACTACTGAGGAGTCAGTTAAACTCCTAGGCATTCTCAAAATGGTCAAATCATATCGATGCGCTGTGTAAAAAATTGTTCACACAAAGTTTTCTATTGAGGCTGATCAGCTCTTACATACGTCCTGGTGTACTACGCTCAGCCTATTTCACGATTTTTCATCCTAACCTAACATATGGTACATATCTATGGGGCAACTCCACTTCCCCAATTCTGGTTTATCTGATGCAGAAACGGGCAATTGGATAGTTGCAAATTATAAGGACTCTTGTAGGCACCTATTTTCAAGCCCACTCTTCCAGCCGGGAACATCTATCAGTCTCTTGTATGAATACACAAAAATAATCAACAATTTCAGATTCACAGTGATCAAACAAGAAACGCCAACAACCTTGTTGATAATTCATATAGTTTGGAAATTTCAGCTGAAAATAGCTTGGACATGAAACTTTTCAATTTATAAATTCAAAAAAATAATGAACAAAGTACTTTCCACGAAAACTATATGTAATCTACATGACTACAGTTTACCAAACTCCCTCTTCCACACATAGATTATAACTGTTAAGTAGTTGCTCCCGCAATATTGCGCTGAATAATTTGTATCTGATTTATCTTGTTGATAATTTGAAGATATGTAAAACTTTTTTCTATTTCGTTATCAACACCATTGCTACTGTTACCTACTCTCCTAAATGTTGTCCTTTTCCATTGTGGTCAATCAAACACCACATAAACAACAACTGTAACTATCTGTTTCCACAGTCTAGAATATTATTTCTTTCCCTTTAGGGTACTTTACAATATTTCCATTATGTAACTGAGTATAGTCTTGTTTCAGTTAAAACTACCCATTATATGTAATCTGTGTGATTCTGTCACTGGATAGTCTCATCTATCTGTTGAATCACCTACCTTTCGAAAATAAAATAAAATAAATAACTATTTGTGTTATTATATTTTCATATATTTACTCTAACCTCATTGTGTTATATATTATTGTGTATATTTTTTTTGTGTTTTCTCGTATGTGTATGTAAGTGTATATGTGTTAACATTGACTTGTATGAACATATGACTGTGCATCTTGGACATGTATTTTTTTTCAATGACTTGTGTAAAATTTTTCTAGTCAGCTGCACAAAATGAACTCTTCTCTAATGAGAACGGAAAAATTCATAATAACAAATATACTCAAATATTGAATAGTGTAATCTTTCACAGTTTTCTGGAGTGATTCAATCCTGTCCATAACTTATTCTGGGGAAAATATTTAGGATAATAATCAACCTACAAATTGAAATCGGCACCATTGAACTTTCACGAAACGTTCATATAGGCCAAATCAATTTATTAGAGGTCTATTCTTCCACCTCACCTATTACAAAGATATGTGAAAATATATCTATATTTCCATTCACAGAGACCTCCTGAAAAATTCCGATGTCGAATGTCTCCTCATTTTTTTAAATAATTTTTATTTTCAATACACAGTTTCTGCGCTGCGATGAACTCTTCACAACACAATAAATTGAATTTCTTGCATAATCCTCGGTAGCATCATTCAAAGTGGCAGTGGTTCAGAATTCAATACTTTTTCCTGAAACAAAAATCTATATGAAAAACTGGTTGTGGCCCAGTTATAAATCTCATTTAGGGAGAACGATATTATTTTCACCAAATGTTTTCTATATTCATCAAATTTTGGGATATACGGGTTTTTGTTTGTATGACTCGTCATCTTGAATCAATATTATCTTGAATTTGAAAGTGAGTAACACATTTTGAAAAAAAAAAAATATTTTAATAGTTCTCAGTTGGATTGAAAAATAAAACAACAACCTGGAATATCCACTTTTAGATTTTCTTTTGGACTGTTTGTGATATAGTTGGATATCGGAATAATCCAGAAAAATCATTCTCCCCGATGTTCAATAGAAGATGTTTCACTTTTCTATATTGGCAAGAGAAAAGGAAAAAAATTATATCTTCCACAATCGAATTGAAAATAGGACGCCAAGCATAATCGAACGAATTGTCCGCATTTCCGATATTTTATGTACTTTATGAAATGAAAATGTTGAGATATCGTAGAAGTCAACAATGGATGAATTCTTCCATATTTTCTCAAATACCATGAAATATATTAATTCAATGTCTATTTTTCCAATCGACCCACGCATAAGTTCTGTATTCAATTCGATTATCACCAAAGAAGAACTAGAAATAATGTTTCAAGTTTTATGGCAGCTCTCAAGGCGTTTATGAATCTCAGTTACTAACAGCAATAATAAATGTGTTTCGCTGAACCAACATCTATAAGTGATCCTCTCTCTTATTTTGTACTATCATTCATTATATTCACACAGCGCTTTCGACCTATAAGGTCATTTTCAGTGCTTGCGTTTCGGGCGAAAACTAGAGAAAATCATAAATTTTAGCCATTCAGAAAGTTAAAATGGTTGGAATGAATAAAAATATATCAAACAGAGTAAAAAATTATATACATTCAAAGATGAAAATGTTTATTAAACTTCCACCTTTTCCCAGTTTTGATAAAAAAATCAACACATAACTGTTATATTTCTATACATTTGATCCATCAAACAGGCCACCCTGATGTGGGTGCCAGATTACAAGGGAACCAAAGGCAATGAGGAAGCACACAGCCTTGCCAAAGAAGGGGCAAACACTCCGGGACCAGCAATTTTATGTGGTCTTCCCAAAGCCCAGAACAAGGAAGAGTTCTGGCGATGTGAACATTTTATCCCTAGGGGGATAATTTTTCCTGGTCTCCCCTAATACTTCAGTACCTATTTGATCGAGATAGTCGGGCCTCTCAACGTTACGCGGAATGTAAATAAATACAAACTGACAATTATTGATCATTTGACAAGGTATTCAGAAGCCTTATAGTACTATTGAGACCGTAACCAGAGCTTTCGTAGAACAAATTGTTAAGGCATCACATATTTTTATAGATTAGAAGTATATACTTCCACATCTTCCTGTAGCAAAGTGAAAAAAGAAATGAAAAAACTTTTGTCATCTCTCAGATTTAAAATCAATCATCATTTGCCAAAAAAGAATTAAACTAGGAATCAAAAATTCTAATATTCAGTCCCCAGGAAGCAACAGTTCCATATACGCAAATAGAACCAAAAGTTCCCAACATTTTGGTCCTTCGATACGGATAGCAGCTGGCCCCAACGTGCGCCAGCAGAAGATAGCAGCTAGCTCCAACGTGCGCCAGCAGAAAAAACGAACAAGGTAGAGTACTAGAAAGTGAGTGCTTATTTCCTCATCCTATCCTCATAATTCCTTATTTTGAATTATTGATTCAATCTGAACAATGACGGATCTCGCGGAATCGAAGTTTACCCGAAAACTTGTCAAGTCAAATTTGACAAGAGTGCAGTACAATTAATTTTGATTCAATCAAACAGAATACATGGAATTTAGACTAGCAACCACCTCTAGATCAATTTAATGCGATACAAAGCAAAATAGAGTTCAATTCAGAGACACAAGAAGTAGATGATGATAAAAGGGAAAAATTCGAGACCCTCATTATTCATTGCAAGGGCGAATCGATGAATGAATTGAAAAATTTGACAGCAAGCAATCCTGTCGTGAAATAAAAAGTCGTAAGGATACAATTTCAGAATTATCAAGTTTTGGTGCTGATTCCAACCCAAAAGCTGACGAGTTTTTCGAATCACAAATTCAAAAAAAAATTATTGGAAGGTCCCACTTCCTGTAATACCAAAAGATGTCAATTTCAATTTTAATTCTATGATTCCTTTCAATAATTTCAATATGGCAGAATGACCTCCAATGGATATTCCAGTTTTCGATGGTCAAGCCAATAAATGGGTAGAATTCAGAGACGCTTTCATAGGGGAAAATGCAGCTCTTTCAAATTAACAGAAACCATTCTATCTCAGATCATTTTTAGTACGAGAGGCCCTGAGAAATAATTGAATCTATCCCGATCACCTTTTCTAACTATTTTGTTGCCTGGAGTGCTTTAGAAGAAAATTTCAAAAACAGCGGAAAAACCGTAAAAACTCACGTTTGTGCAATTCTTAATTTTGATTATTTGCCAGGAAAGTAGTTGTTTTGCCCCTGTGATCTACCATTTTCTGGTTCAATTTATATTGAACTTTTGTTGTGAAGAAGACTGCACTTCGATTTTTCAATTTTTATTCCACTTCACATGGCGTTTATCTTTTACTATATGCTAGTCGGGCTTGCCACTCCTACTGAGAATAAATATTTCATTTAGAAACCTATCGAGGTGGGAGATTTTCGGAGTGTTTCTTTCTGTCACTAGGTACCACCAGTTAAAATCTTTCTTTTCCGGCGTACCTATAGGTGTTATATACTCGATGATGGTTCTGTTTATGTTATGTCTCGCTTCGGTCAGAGCTCTTCAGACCTCTGGCTGGTGACTACTCCGTACTGATGAGGGCCAAGAAGCCTGAAACCGGTATGCGGATTGTTAGGCGAACACGACATTGATTAAACATAATCGAGCTTATCAGAAAGAAACATTTGCATTCAATGTCCATTTATATGGAGGTATGCATGGATTTTCAGGTGAATATCATGCAACGTTCTGCGTGGTATTTGCCAGAAAAGTAGTTGTTTTTCCTTTGTGATCTACCATTTTCTGGTTCAATTTATATTGAACTTTTGTTGTGAAGAAGACTGCACTTCGATTTTTCTATTTTTTTCCACTTCACATGGCGTTTATCTTTCTCCATAGAGAATGTTCAAAAGATTCAAGAAAAATGTTGAATAGTTTGACAAACAATTTGGGATCTTTGAATGCTCTGGGAGAAGAAACCGAAAAGTGAGATACTTTGCTTATTTCCATAATAGTCGATACATTTGATAATACTACCTTAAAAAAATGGGAAGCATACTGCAACAGGCATGCAAGTAATGGGAAGATGGACGATTTTAATTTTTTTCCAAGAAAGCGATGAGAATTTTTCAACGAACTTGAAACCCATAAGGTTCAGAATGCTGATAATGAATTTTATTCCAAACGGGTCGATTCTACATTATAAACCTCAATCAAATGTTCATGCTACAGCATTGAATCCGAAAAGCGCGGTAAAGTTACAATGTTTTTACTCCAAAGGTAATCACACCCAATGAATGGGTGTCAAAATTTCATAAAATTGACTACGTAAGGATTATTACATCAATTCGAAGCACATTTGGATAGTTGTTCGATGAGCAACTTGTTACCGAAAGTTTGTGCAAAAAACTAAATCTAAAAATGTCTTCCATTGAACATTCAGTAACAGGGGTGAGTCAACTCAAAACGAACATCAATTATATGACTGATATAAAAATACGCGCGTGTTCAAATATTTATCAAAAATCAGTCGAATGCTTGGTCATGCCAAGGCTAACTGAAAGTTTGCCTCCCACTTGAATTTCCAGAAAATTTGAAATTAGCTGATCCTATGTTTTTTGAGCCAAGTCGAATCGACATTATATTGGAATCTAACAGTAATTTGTTTTCGCAAAAAACCAAGTTAGGTTGGGTAGTAGTAGGTAGTGTAGATAATTCAATCGAAAAAGTTAAATCCATCAGTTGTTGCAATGTCAACACGACTTTGGAAAATCAAGTATTTAAATTTCGGAAACTTGAAGAAGAAAGCGAAAGAGTAATTCTATCGGAATCAGATGAATTTTGAAAATGAAGGACGATTCGTTGTAAGCATACCATTTAAAAACAATTTGAATGAATTGGGCCAATCTCGCGAATATGCTCTGGCAACGATTTTACTCTCAGGAACGTAGATTAGAAATATCCTTCATTGAAGATTGGTTATAAAAAGTTCATGGATGAATACTTTTCTTTGAATCAAATGATGGAAATCGACGACCATTTAGAGGACGATGAATTAAACTTTTATTTTCCCCTTCATGAAGTGACGCGCGAGGAATCTACCACTACCGAAGTCCGTATAGTGTTTGATGCTAGTTTAAAAACAGACAGTGGTTTGTCTCTCAACTAAGTTGAACATGTAGGTCCAACACCTTACAAAATGATTTTTTCGCGATTCTTTTGCGGTTCCGCATATTCATCTTTGTTATGACAGGAGATATTTCCAAAATGTACAGAATGGTTTCGATTGACCCAGCGCAAACAAGATTTCAAAGAATTTTTCTGCGTGAAAATCCAAATCATAAATTGAAATGTTTCGAATTAAGAACTATAACTCACGGTAATTCATCTTCTGCTCATTTAGCCATGAAATGTCTGTATCAATTAGCAATGGAATACAGTGAAAATTCCACACCTAACATTTTCGACCAATTAAGAGCCTGTATTTTGTATCGTTACCATAGGAACTGAAAAAAATTCCGAACATTTTTCTCCTCCTTAGGGTGAGGAGCATGAAATTATACTGGAAATTTTTTGACGTTTATAGGTGAAATGACATTTACATTTGAATTCAGATTATGTCGAATTTATTCTGAGTTGATGAGTAAAAATCATTTATTAACAGTTTACCATATAATATGTACTTGAAAATTCAAAATTCACAAGAACACATGTTGTTACTACGTCAGTTCTTATATTTTAACACAAACAACTATTTTTAACTGAAGCCTCTAAATCACTGAAATCTATAAATTGTCTATGTTTCATAAAATATATGTAGTACATTGAAACAATCTTATTCTGCTGTAACCCACGAAGAGCTCCATATTTTTTACACACCAGAAGCAAATGATGTTTGATATTCCCAAACAAATTCGGTGAATGAATTTCCGGCCCGCATTCTTCTAATAAATACATTAAAAAATTTAGGTTTCAATGATACATTTTAATTTAACTAACTTCATTACAAAACTTGCATGAAACGTATTTCGCAAATCGCTCCATTCTTATACTACAGACAACTAATTTATTCAGATAATCTATACTCAGGTAAAGTAAAAAATTAGAATTACTAGGTTTGACATGAATTCCATGGCCTTCTATACGTTTTACTACAATAAACTAATTGATTATATGTATACTCTGCCCGTTTTGGAAAAAAACCTATATTTTGACGACTATATAGACGATTAGATTTATCCAAAGAAAAAAAACTAAACCATTATTAGTTTTTCTGTAAATGCTTTAATTTGACTAAAGTGTACATATTATTTGGTTCACTTGCTTAACCAATTTATATTATTAGTTTTTTGAATACCTAATTCATTATTTTCTACCAACTTCAGTGAAATGAATTTGTGAAAAACTGAGAGATAGAGCTACTATCGACTTATTTTTTTTTATTTTGTATAACTAAAGTAGATTAATTGTATTTTATTCAACCTAATATTACGCGTGCAAATTTCATTGATACTAAGTACCACTTCGAGTTCCTTGTAAGAAAATATATTTCTACCAACTTTAGTGAAATGATTTTTTTTAAACTGAGAAATTGAGCTACTCTCGACTCATTTTTTATCATTTTGTGTAACTAAATTAGATTGTGTTTTATTTAACTTAACAATATTATGCATGTGAATTCTATCGATACTGAATACTGCTTCGAGTTCCTTGTAACAAAATATATTTTTTTTATTGGGCCCCTTTTCACCCATTTAAACCTTTAAATCGAAATTTAAATTACGTTCGTTTTTTAAAGGTAACCATGACAACATCAACAAATCGATAAACGTGAAGTCTAAATGACAAATTTTTTATTATTGATCTGACAGGAGTCCTTGTAACGCATAAAATTCAAGTACCTTGTAACGTCAGATAAAATATTCTATTCTTTTTTATATGTTGGTTACAAATTGCAAATGAATGTTTTTCTCATTTCCATGACAACGAAAGGTATACTGATGTCACATCCCGAATTCAACCTTCTTGCATTATTAGTTCTTATTTCTATCTTTTGTAGTAATAATACCAGTATATATGATTTCAAAGTGCACCAATAAAAAAAAATAACGTAAAGTATTCGTGGATAACTGGTCTTAAAAATACTTGCTCTATTTCGAGCACTCCGGCTGCGCCGTCGTGCTCGAAAAATCGCGCGTGTTTTAAAGCCCTTTTTATCCACTTATACTTTAATATACTATTCCACCAACTTCCGTGGAATAGAGTAACTCAAGAATAATGGTTTGAACTACAGCCTAATTATTATTTTGCGTAACTAAAGTCGGTTTTGTATTTTATTTAGCGTGATCTTAACTGGAGTCTTGGTCCAAAATTATCTCTGAGATAACAAGCCACATTTCTTTAATTTTAAACAATACAAATTTATACAATTCAGAATAGAAATTCAGAACAGATTTAGAAATAAAACCACCGATATTGATATCTGAATACCTTTAGCTACGTAAATATTAACTAAAGAAAAATAATTGTATCGCCCGTATAAGCAAATTCTATATATTACGCAACAAAGAACATTATCACTTATCATCACTGTTATTTTGACCACTACTATTAGTATAATTATTATTATTTGAAACATTGAATGTACAATTATTATAAGTTATAACTGATGGTTGATTGGCATCCGATTGCACCATTTTTGACACTGAACCATTGGCGCAGCTGCCATTCGGATTACACCGCATCGCTTCAGCAATTTATTTATGATGTCCTATATTCATCTGTAAAAAGGGTTTTATGGATTGACTGCAACTATAGCCTGTAATTTTCATCAATTGCTGCCCCCCAATTCCCTTTTTCGCCAAATTGGACACTGCAGCTTCTCTCACCGACTGATTTGTGATTTTAACTTTTTTTGTATCAACAGTAATTTTCTATGTATCCGATTCAAACCATGTTGAAATCGTGTTCTTCCCCAATGGACAATTCCTATACCACCCCTTTGAATTGCTTCGATCCCAAAATGGATTAGGAGTTACAAACAGACGATTGGTCTCTATAGAATCACCTCATTTTTCCATCAACTTTCTGAAAAGACGAACAGGACATATGCTTGAATTATTTATATTTGTAATAAGCCACTTGCTATCAGCTAACTTTTTTGAGCCGTCTTGTGTTGTCTTCGAGGAAATGGGATTATACTCTATGCGACCAGTAATGTTGCCCAAGTTATCGGTCTCTTCCAAAAAGTATTCAATAAATGCTGCTCACCTCCTACACCCCTCTACGCTGATTTGTGGGAAACGATGTGAGAAAACTTACGTTGAAGACCTTCTCGACAATTTTCATTCCACAGTTCTACAATCTTCATGTATTCTGCGTCACTTAACGACGAAGTACTAAGCTTTTGTTTTGTTGAATCTTTTTGTAGTTCCCTACGTTCGGCATCATGTGCTGCTCTTGCGTTTTTGAACGTTATGTCAGAAAACGGATCAAATTTAACTTTACATTTTTCATAATACATTTTCTGTAGTTGTTTTGCAGTCGAATTCCACATTACCTTTACAACACTTTCTTTGTACTCTTCCGAATTTGCTTTTCTCATATTAAATGAATAATCTTCTAGAATACTAGCCAGTTGAAACATTCTCAATTGGATATTGATAAAAATCAAACTAGCCAGGTGTTCAACAGGTAACTTCTCGTGTATATTATAGAACTCTCATCGCAATAATTCTAGAAACTGCTTCCAAATGATGGTTTTTGATTTTTGCTATTATCTGGGATCAGAAATTGAACTGAACTTCTTTTCTGATTACGTCCTGGTTTTCTCTCCCAAAACGAGACATTTTCATAAAAACACTATAATATGCTTTCCACTTTTGACACCACGCACATGAAAAATGACATATATAAAAAAATATTATCCTATTGAATTAACATACAAAGCCTTCCATCTTAATTTCGAAACCATCAAAAACCGTCATTATCCTAGTATTTTTTTAATGATATTTGGGTGTGAAATTTTCTTACCGAATACTACTCTAGCTTCAATTAAAACAGATTTTTTTTCAAACCCTAATATTTCCGAAAAAATTTCCAGTAGTAATTAAAGCTCTAGTGACATAAGTGAAAAGTTCCCTTTGGCCGCGAAATCTATAGAGAATAGTTTTTACGTTGATGCCTATTTAGCTGGTGCTAATAATAAACAAGAATTATTGCAGTTACAACGAGATGATGAGAGAAAATTGATTAAAATTATTTCAATTAAAAATAGCTATGAACACTTTTTGATAGGCAAGTTATCATGGGCATATTTGTTTATAAATTATATTTGATAAAAAATATGTCTCATCGAGTTATCAGATCGGTGAAGGTCGACCTCCCACGGTCTCCTCTACTATAAAGAATTCTAGAACGCGTCATATGTCATAGTAAAAATTGCCCAAAGGAAAATATCCTGACAAGAATATGAGAACTTGATGCATATCCAAGTCGTTAATAAAAAGGATCCTATACTTGCATTGAATCCTTTTATAGATAAAAACAACGTGATTCGGGTAGGTGGTAGGTTACAAGAAAGCAATGTCGTTTATGACAAAAAATATCCTATAACTCCCGCCAAATATAAAATAACGGAACTACGTTTACTGCATTGTGGACCTACCATGCTTCTCTCAAATGAGAGAGATAGATTTTGGCCTATACCTGGGCGTACTATGGCGGAAAAAGTTGTAAGAGAATGTGTCACCTGTTTTGAAGTTCAACCAATTTCTCAAGAATATATTATGGGTAACTTACCTGAATGTGGAGCAAACTTATATTCTTCGTTTTTCGATACGGGTGTTGACTATGCAGGACCATTCCTATTGAAGATCGAAACACAAAAGGAGCTAAGCTCATCAAAGGATATGTTTGCTTATTCATTTGATTGAGAACAAAAGCTATTCATATTCAAGTCGTCTCTGAACTAACCACAAAAGCATTTCAGCAACTTCAGAACGATTCATCAGCCGACGCGGAAAACCACCCAATATTTACTCAGATAACGGAAAAAAATTTGTGGGGGCTTGCGCATAACTGAAAAAATTACAAGCCCACTTGACTGACTTGACTGATGACATTGAAAATATTTAAAAATTTTCAACATCTGAAAACATAACGTGGCTCGATCGCCAAATTTTGGAGGCCACTGGGAATAAAAAGAGCTGAATTCCATTTGAGAAGAGTTGTCGGTAATGCACATTCGAATTTTGAAGAGTTTCATACAATATTGGCTCAGATTAAATCAATTATCAATTTCCGTCCTCCATGTCCTCTAACTTCCAATCCAGAAGATATGAATTTTGTCACCCCTTCTTACTTTCTGGTTGAAAGACGTCTGACAGGAATTCCAGAAAGACCTGAGAACCAATTGAAAAATTTGAAAAACTCCAAAAAATTGTTCATCACTTTTGGTTCTGGTGGTACAAGGAATACATCAGCGAGTTGCAAGTTCGAGTCAAGTGGAAAACTAACGCACAAAAGTATCTGAAGATAGGCGCTTTGGTACTAGTGAAAGCACTACTTCTCCACTTCAATGGCCTTCAGAGAAAATTGTACAACTTCATTCCGGAAACGACGGCATAGCAATAGTTGCCAGTGTGAAGGTCCGCAATGAAGTCATTAAAAAAAACAACTTCGAAAATATGTGTTCTTCCAATCGACTCTTGAATAATTCGTTCATTCATCTGACGTTACTACTTTTAATTGTTTTATTCGTTCTTTAACATTACCTGTTAAAATATTTCAAGGCGGCCGCCATGTTGAGGCTTCACATATTTTTTATAGATTCAAGGTACATACTGTCACATTACTTCCCGAATCCATATAAAAAAAATTGAAAAACATTTGTCATCTCTCAGATTTGAAATCAATCTTCATCATTTGCCAAAAAGGAATTGCACTAGAATAAAAAAAATCGAATATACAGTCCTCAGAAACCAATAGTTCCATAAAAGCAATTGGAACCAAAAGTTCCCAACACAAAAACTGCGGCTCTCAATTTTCATCGCAACTATTTTAAGAAATGTGCAGAATCTCAGAAATGAAGGAATTAAATACAACCGCTTTTCATCCGTCTACGAATGGAGTGTTACAAGGGTTTCAATCACCCTTGAAGATAACTTCATCCTACCTCACAACAGAAAGCAGATTGGAACAATTGCCATACGCACTTTCAGTTATCAGAAATCAAATGCACAGGTTAACTGAAGGAAGCCTCGTGAACTTTGGAATGCAATTAGTTGGGAAGACATGAACCGGGATAGTTTGTGCAAATAGGCCGACATAATGTAAAATGAACATCCCTTCAGTTATTGAAGAGGAAAGGAAAAGTGAAAATATTGAGAGGTCAAACACAGTACGAAACGTTTGACACCACGTACGCCCTATCTCCTGAAGAACATCCAGTAATACAAGTACAATTATCAGAGAAAATCATTCAGAAAGGAAATCAGTTTGGAAATATCAACGAAAGAAAGGAGGAAAATGAATCATCAGACAGCGATAAGAAACGCGAAGAGAAACAAATCTCAGAAACCACCTACAGTTATGACACGCGATTGAAGGAAGGAATTGAGAAATTACCCTGGATACTGGA
The DNA here is from genome assembly GCA_018342105.1 of Gonioctena quinquepunctata. Classification (NCBI taxonomy): domain Eukaryota; kingdom Metazoa; phylum Arthropoda; class Insecta; order Coleoptera; family Chrysomelidae; genus Gonioctena; species Gonioctena quinquepunctata. Next base: position 109,597 of record JAFIRS010001250.1, on the reverse strand, counting down.
GAAACCCCTAGGGGGAAAGTTTTTCAAATAGAAAGGGAAAGGCCTCACGGCTCAATTCAATTAAATGAAAATGAACCCATCGGGAGTGAAAATAAGACATTAATTGATGTGACATTGAGTGGAATTTATTAGACGGAACAGAGACTCTTGAAAGGAAAAAAAAATATCTTTGAGTGACGCCACAGTAAACTAAGTGACTTCAAAACTCTGAAATCAGGTATATGAATATAACTAGATATATTTATGCAAACAGTAGAAGATTGGATGCGAATCGATGAAAAAGGAGGGGCGCATAAAACAAGCTAGGTTCAAAAATAGAACTAAGATAAAAGTGTGATATCCCACTGAAACATGCATGATGAAATAAAAATATGAACTATCTAAATACAGTGAGTCATACGAAATCGTTTCAGTGGTGAATATGAATAAGTTTGTTTTCAATGAATCTCAAAGTCAGATATGTATTTAGAATCAAAATCAACGAGGGAGTCAACAAAAAAATGAGATATTGACTTCTGAAAAAATAAATAAAAAAAGTTAATTTAAAATATCAAAGAACCCGACTGCGTGAGAAGTGTGATCACAGAAAGATAGAAACAAGATGACCAGAAAATATTGTCAGAAAATTATATTTCAAGAGGTTAACTATTAAACCTAATACTGTTAACAATCTCACTCAGTCGGGTGCATCTTTTTCAATTCAACAATGAAGATATATTATTGTCTCCGACTGCGTGAGATTGTTCGCAGTATTAAGTTTGATAGTTTACCTCTTAAAACATAATTTCCTAACAATATTTTCTGGTCCTCCTGTTTCCATCTCTTTTAAAGTACACTCCCTACGCAATCGGGTTTTTGATTCTTTGAATTACGTTTTTCTATTTTAAACATTTTAGTTTGGATTTGGAGGCGTTAATAATCTAAAGTCATTATTTGTTGTGTTGCAATCGTTTCTGTCGCGATGCCGGAGACTGAGTTTAGCGCGACGTGCACTTTCTTGACGGGCTCTTTTGGTTTTACGAGAAAGATTTGCACACGACCGACGACGTTATCGAACTCGTAACATTGTGAGTTATATAATACTCAGGTATACAATGAATAGATACATACTCTCACCAAGAGTACTGAATCATACACTAGCATAGTACATGAACGAATTTACTGAAAACAAATAAATATACTAAAACAACAAAGTTGATGGATAATTTCAGTCACCAACAAGATATAGTCGAACTCGGTTATAACGAACTACCAAGGAAATATTGTTCAATCAAATACCGATAATTTGCGAAATTTTACGACCGCAGTCGACCGGTGGGATTTCCCTATTTGTCTGTTAGGGATTTGTTAGATACATGGCGTAGTGTTAGTACGTGTTCAACAGCATTGTACCAATATCCCTACTACAAAAGCATGCAAGGCTATCACATTGTCGGTTCAGCTGGAAATAATTAGAAAATTCGACAGTGGGTGCAAAAATGCACAAATTTGTCGGAATTATGTCCTCAAAAAATGTACGCGGAAAAAAACTACCAGGATGCATGTACTGTATATTTTTTTCATAGCGAACACCCTTTATAACGAACCATTTTTAGTCATTAAGCCGTTCGTTATAGCCAAGTTTGACTGTATTTAATTGAGTTTCAATTAATATATTTTAGTGATAGTGTATTAGAAATGTAACGAGAACGAAATAGTGATAAACCAACTAACGATCAAATTAACCAATTACTGATGTACCAAGCTATACGCTGTCATGACCTTTTCACAATATGGCGTCTGGTTATCACCATATTGAATTTTGTCACAATGTGGCGTCTGGTTGTCACCATATTGAATTTTGATTACCATTGTCATGTTTATATTCACAATATTGCTCTGGTTTTCGCCTTGTTGAATTTCGCCAAAATATGGCGTCTGGTTGTTGCCATATTGAATTTTGATCATAACTGTCAAGTCTTCATTCACAATATGGCGACTGCTTGTGTTATGACCACTATGTCAATATTGTTGTAATGGACTAAATATTATAATGATATTTCTGTACATGGATATTAATCATTCTGTATATGTTTTTTCTTAGTTGTTACAATTTGACATATATAGAAGTTGTCAGTCATACGTTGAATATAGAAGTCATTAAAAAACGTTCTTTCTGTAGTTTAATATACAAATACAAACCACAGCCTCTAACAGGTTATGGGCTCAGTCTAACCAATCTACAGTCTCCAGAGAAGCAGTTAAGAGGATTGGAAAGTAAAGAGAGAATGTTTCCCTTTTCAAAATAAAGAAAAAATAAATTGACGAAACACAGAAAAAAAAATGAATGACATTAAATCAACAATAAAACGATTGGATAACCAAAACTATGAAACCTGGAAGTATAGAATGAAACTCCTACTCATGAAAGAAGGAGTATGGGACATAGTTATGGAAGAAAAGCCTGAAGCCGCAGATGTTACTTGGGAAAATAAAAATAACAAAGCCAAAGCTCTAATTGGATTGTTGATCGAGAATTCTCAGTTGATGCATGTAAAAAAGCTGAAAACTGCATATGAATACTGGAAAGCTCTGAGAGAACATCATGAAAAATCATCGTTATCAAACAAAGTACTGTTACTGAAAAAGCTATGTAGACTACAACTCAACGAAAGTGATAATATGGAAACTCATCTCATAAAACTAACGGAGCTAGTAACTTAATAGTAGCATTCATACTCAGTTGTTTACCAGAAAGTTACAACACTATTGTAATGGCATTAGAAACTTGACCTGAAAAGGATTTGACAGTAGAACTTGTCAAAGAAAAATGGATTCAAGAAAGTAAAAGACGAAATGAAACAAGACGAGATGAAAACCAAATAGCTATGAAATTGAAGAGTAATAAATGCAATTTCCAAAAAACAAATAAATCTTGTGATTTCTGCAATAGAAGAGGACATATTCAAAATGAATGTTGGTTCTACAATAAGAATGAAGGATATCCGAAGAGAAAGAAAACCTGGCCACAGAGAAACAATTCATCACATAAAATAAAGAAAATAGTCGACAATAATGATGAAGAGGAACATGAAACGGAAAATGAAGAGGAACATGGCGATGAATATGAAGGAGAAACGAGTAATGATGAATACCATGTATGTTTTATGATGACACCTTCATCAAGATATCAATGGTATGTTGATTCAGCTGCTACTTGTCACATGGTTTGTGATAAGAATTTTTTCGATTATTTAGATGAAAATATTTGCGAAACAATATACCTAGCGGACGGAACAAAATTAAAATCCGAAGGAATAGGCTATGGTTATATAAACATAGAAGCTGAAAATGGACATTCATACAAATATAAAGTCAGAGATGTATTATATGTTCCAGTTAAAGATTGTAATTTATTATCCGTTAGAAAATTGACTGAAAAAAATTTGACAGCTAATTTCAAAAATGTTTAATATAAAATGGATCTGTCCTGATTGCAAAAAAAAAAACATGTTAACAAAACAAAACACAGTTGAATGTGATATTAATTTACTACATAGAAGACTAGGACATAGAGATATACAAAGTATCAATTTACTGCAAAAGAAGAAACTCGTAAATGACATTGAAATTATGGGCATCGAACAAAAGATACCATGTGAAGTATGCATTCGTGGAAAAATGACAAGAAAAAGTTTTCCGAAACTATCAGAAAATAGAACAAACAATATTCTGGATTTGATTCATTCGGACTTATGTGGTCCAATGAAAACCAGTACTCCAAGTGAAAATTGATACGTTTTAACGTTCATAGATGACTATAGCAGATATTCACATATTTATTTACCAAAACAGAAGAATGAAGTTTTCGAAAAATTTCAAGAATTCAACGAAATGTTGAAAACAAAATTCAACAAAAACATAAAAATATTGAGAAGTGATGGTGGAGGAGAATACACGTCAAACTCAATGATAGAATACCTCAAGGAAAGAAGGATACGTCACGAAATAACAGCAACATATTCACCGGAACAAAACGGCGTAGCGGAAAGAAGAAACCGATATCTTACTGAAATGGCAAAATGTATGCTTCTGGAATCATCACTAGACAATAAATTTTGGGGAGAAGCCGTTATGACAGCCAATTATATTCAAAATCGACTTCCCACAAAAGCTTCTCAGAAAACACCATTTGAACTATGGAATGACAAAAAACCAAATTTAGGACACACTAGAATATTTGGATGTGATGTTTATGTCTTTATTCCAAATGAGAAAAGAAGAAAATTTGATGATAAATCAAGAAAAATGAAATTTGTAGGATACAGCGAAGAGTCGAAAGCATATAGATTGTTTGATATAGAAACATGTAAAATAACAATAAGCAGAAATGTAAGATTCATCGAAAATGATAAATTGAATGAAAAAGACGACGAAGCAGAAAATGAAGGAGTGATAATAAACATTTCAAACACACATCAAGAAGGGAAGAAAAATAATACAGACGAAAAATGGAAAAAAAAAAAAAAGAAACGGTTGAACCTGATGAAGATTTGAAAAAACAAGAAGCTGATGAAAAGAAGGAGGTGGAGATAAAAAACTACTTGAAACTAGAAGAAAATGATGAACCTAAGACATTTGAAGAAGCCATGAAAATGAGAAATACTTAGAAGAAAATGGATAAAAGCCATGGAAGATGAAATAGAATCTATGCGAGAATGTCAAGCATGGGAATTGGTGAAATGTCCACAAGACAAACGGATAGTTGACTGTAAATTGATATACAAAATAAATTCTGATCCGAGTAACGGAACCATCAGATATAGGGCAAGACTTGTAGCGAGAGGATTCTCACAGAAATATGGAGAAGATTATGATCAAGTATTCGCTCCAGTCGTGAAACAAGCAACAGTCAGAGCACTACTTACGATGGGTGGATTAGAGAACAAGATAGTCAAACACCTAGATGTAAAAACAGCATACCTAAATGGAGACTTGAAAGAAACTGTATACATGTATCAACCGGAAGGATTCGAGGATAGAGAAAACCCCCAACTGATATGCAAATTAAAGGAGAGTATTTATGGGCTGAAACAATCAGCTAGAGTGTGGAATGAAAAAATATCCGAAGTTCTGATGAATGATGGTTTCAGAAGGGGCGTTGCAGATCCATGTTTATTTTCAAAGAAAATATATGACAGATTCATTTACCTTCTCATCTATGTGGACGATATTATTTTGGCTGCTGATTTCGAAAAAGATATACAAGAAGTACAGAAACTATTGGCAAATAATTTCAAAATAAAAATGCTCGGAAATTTAAAGTATTATCTAGGTATTAAGTTGAAAGAAAAAAAATGGCATTTTTATCTACACAAAAAACTATATTGAAAAAATCTTAAATTTTTAATATGGAAGGAGAAAGTAAAAAATAAAAATAAAATAAAATAACAGGAAAAAAGATCTTTACTCAACCTAGCAGTGAATACTAGACCAGATATAGCAGCAAGCATCTCAATACTGAGTAGAAATATCGTCAATCCTACACAGAATGATTGGAATGAATTGAAACGGGTAATGCGTTATTTGAAAACTACGAAGAATATGAAACTAGTCTTAGGAACAAATGGCGTTGAAAAAAAAATTGAAATGTATGCAGATGCTGATTGGGCTGGAGATAACAGAGATCGAAAGTCGACAAGTGGATTCATGATTAAAATATTTGGAAGTCCAATATCATGGAGCAGTAGAGAACAATCCGCAGTATCTTTGAGTTCATCGGAAGCAGAATATATTTCATTGAGTGAGGCATCCAAAACTTAATGGATAAGACAATAATGATGGATTTCAATGAAGACATTGAAAAAATCACAGTATTCGAAGATAACCAAAGCACTTGAAATGTTAATACGAATTACAACAAATCGTTCAAACATCGCGTAAATTTCATTATATCAGAGACTAAAAAAGAGTGGGGAAATTGAATTCCAATACTGTCCGACAGAAGAAATGCAAGCAGATGTTCTTACCGAACCTTTGGGAGCTACAAAACTCCAGTATTTGCGAGAAAAAATTGGCCTGAGGATTGCAAATATTCAGATCGAGAAGGGGTGTTGGAATCGACTGAATATTATAATGATATTCCTGTATATGGATATTATTCATTCTGTATATGTTTTTTCTTAGTTGTTATAATTTGACATATATAGAAGTTGTCAGTCATACGTTGAATATAGAAGTCATTAAAAAACGTTCTTCCTGTAGTTTCATACACAAATACAAACCACAGCCTCTAACAAATATAAACTGTAGATATTTATTTGCTACATTCATTCTATTACGCATGATCAAGCCATGTGATGATTTTTCTCAAGTTCATAGATTCAATTATAATTAATATAACCTGGGTATCGCAGAAGTAGGATTTTAAAACCTTTGGAAATTAATTTCAATAGAAAGAAAAACAAATTTAAATATTTTCTGTTTCGTTATTCATCATTTGATCATATCACGAACTATATTTTCCTGAAACAATAACTTAACTTCAAACAAAGCAACTAGATGGCACAACTGAACTCTGCTGAGCTGTAGGATGAGCATGTCTCCATACTGCATAGGCATACCGACTGAGCTAGAATAAGGTAACAAAGGAAAGATGAAATTGTGTTACAAAATGAGTAAGAACAACATAGCCGGACTTTCTATTGTTTTGATGAGTATTTTCATGAAGAATCAAATAATATTGATGAGAAAACAAATCAATCAAGCTTACTATCATAACAAATTGCAGAATTATTGTGATGACTAGTGGTTAATAAACTAATAATAATAATCAATCAATAAAAAACAAAAAATAAAATAAACAACCCACATCATCATAATATATATATATATATATATATATATATATATATATATAAATATATATATATATATATATATATATATATTTTATTTACGTAGTGGCTATGAACATATTATTTCCTAATTTCTCTTTGAGTTTTGCAGAAATCTTCGAAATCTTGCATATATTTTTGTTTTACAGCTGCACATTTTCAAAAATGTGTGATAGTCGTAGTTTCTCATATATTTTCGACAGTTAGTTCAATGCCATAGTACATAATATTATTTCTACCATGAAATAAAAACATTAACTAACACTTTTTGAATGATGTATCACCAAAATCAAGCACTTCAGCATTCTTATTACATGAAAGGAAACAGTTTTCATTTTTTATCAAGAGCTCCAAAACGAAGTGGTTATAATTGGGAGAGGAGTCCCTCATCTGTCGACACTTGTGCAAATAGAATTCAAGCAACTCAAAGCTGGCTACTCTCAGAGCAATAAAAGATATAGAGATGCCTTTTCCGCCCTTTTCTTGATTGCAACGTACCTGGCATTATTTATTTACATCATACCCTGGATCATGTGTAGAAGAGACATTGTCGGGTATTTTCGTTTTCATTCGTTATTAGGTTGAAATTCCCATGAATCACTCTTCACTGTGAAATGGCGAAAACTTTTGAAGTTTGCGGACTCAAAAAGTCATCAAACGCCAAACAAACTTATCATAGAAAAAAATCGAATTAAACGGTTTTCTTCACATAAAGGATTCAATATAAAATTGAACCAGAAAATGGTAGATCTCAGGTGAAAAACAACTACTTTCCTGGCAAATACCACGCAGAACATTGAATGATATTCATCTGAAAATCCATGCATACTTCCATAAAATATCAATGGACATTGAATGCAAATGTTTCTTTCTGATAAGCTCGATTATGTTTAATTTATGTCGTGTTCACCTAACAATCCGCATACCGGTTTCAGGCTTTTTGGCCCTCATCAGTACGGAGTAGTCAACCAGCCAAAGGTGCAAAGAACTCTGGCTGAAGTGAGACACAACGTAAACAAACCATCATCGATCTTGTAACACCTATAGGTACGCCGGAAAAGATAAACTTTAATTGGCGGTACCTAGTGACAGAAAGAAACACTCCGAAAATCTCCCACCTCGATAGGTTTCTAAATAAAAGATTCCTTCTCAGTAGAGTGGCAAGCCCGTCTAGCATATAGTGAAAGAAAAGTGCCATGTGAAGTGGAATGAATAGAAAAATCGAATTAAACGGTTTTCTTCACATAAAGGATTCAATATGAAATTGAACCAGAAAATGGTAGATCTCAGGTGAAAAACAACTACTTTCCTGGCAAATACCACGCAGAACATTGAATGATATTCACCTGAAAATCCATGCATACTTCCATAAAATATCAATGGACATTGAATGCAAATGTTTCTTTTATAAGCTCGATATGTTTAATTTATGTCGTGTTCACCTAACAATCCGCATACCGGTTTCAGGCTTTTTGGCCCTCATCAGTACGGAGTAGTCAACCAGCCAAAGGTGCAAAGAACTCTGGCTGAAGTGAGACACAACGTAAACAAACCATCATCGATCTTGTAACACCTATAGGTACGCCGGAAAGATAAACTTTAACTGGCGGTACCTAGTGACAGAAAGAAACACTCCGAAAATCTCCCACCTCGATAGGTTTCTAAATAAAGATTCCTTCTCAGTAGGAGTGGAAGCCCGTCTAGCATATAGTGAAAGAAAGTGCCATGTGAAGTGGAATGAATAGAAAAATCGAATTAAACGGTTTCTTCACATAAAGGATTCAATATGAAATTGAACCAGAAAATGGTAGATCTCAGGTGAAAACAACTACTTTCCTGGCAAATACCAGCAGAACATTGAATGATATTCACCTGAAAATCCATGCATACTTCCATAAAATATCAATGGACATTGAATGCAAATGTTTCTTTCTGATAAGCTCGATTATGTTTAATTTATGTCGTGTTCACCTAACAATCCGCATACCGGTTTCAGGCTTTTTGGCCCTCATCAGTACGGAGTAGTCAACCAGCCAAAGGTGCAAAGAACTCTGGCTGAAGTGAGACACAACGTAAACAAACCATCATCGATCTTGTAACACCTATAGGTACGCCGGAAAAGATAAACTTTAACTGGCGGTACCTAGTGACAGAAAGAAACATTTGCATTCAATGTCCATTGATATTTCATGGAAGTATGCATGGATTTTCAGGTGAATATCATTCAATGTTCTGCGTGGTATTTGCCAGGAAAGTAGTTGTTTTTCACCTGAGATCTACCATTTTCTGGTTCAATTTTATATTGAATCCTTTATGTGAAGAAAACCGTTTAATTCGATTTTTCTATTCATTCCACTTCACATGGCACTTTTCTTTCACTATATGCTAGACGGGCTTGCCACCCTACTGAGAAGGAATCTTTATTTAGAAACCTATCGAGGTGGGAGATTTTCGGAGTGTTTCTTTCTGTCACTAGGTACCGCCAGTTAAAGTTTATCTTTCCGGCGTACCTATAGGTGTTACAAGATCGATGATGGTTTGTTTACGTTGTGTCTCACTTCAGCCAGAGTTCTTTGCACCTTTGGCTGTTGACTACTCCGTACGATGAGGCCAAAGCCTGAAACTGGTATGCGGATTGTTAGGTGACACGACATAAATTAAACATAATCGAGCTTATCAGAAAGAAACATTTGCATTCAATGTCCATTGATATTTTATGGAAGTATGCATGGATTTTCAGGTGAATATCATTCAATGTTCTGCGTGGTATTTGCCAGGAAAGTAGTTGTTTTTCACCTGAGATCTACCATTTTCTGGTTCAATTTTATATTGAATCCTTTATGTGAAGAAAACCGTTTAATTCGATTTTTCTATTCATTCCACTTCACATGGCACTTTTTTTCAAACTTATCATAGTAAAAAAAAATTCCGCACGCCACTGCTCCCAGGATTTCATAATAATAATAACTGGGTACCTCCTACCTACAAACTCTTCCAAAGGATAGCTTTATGTTGATATCGCAACAATATGTGCTGCAAATATAGGCAAGGCATCTCTTTATATTTTATTGCTCTGAGGACTCACTACTTCAGTGAAGTTTTTATATTCGATTTGCTGGTCTCCGACGGATCATCGTGAAGAAAAAATAGCACTTTGCTCCAAGATGCCTGTTTGTGAGTCACGTACTTCGTACTTCAGGTATAAACAATGAATCACCTGGGCTGCAATGCACAGGAGCGTGTCCAAAATTTCACCTCGGCAAATGTGTAGATATTAACAAGAAAGATTTCAAAACATGTCTTATGCATGGAGTGCACTGGATATGTCCTTATTGTAGGGACAAGACAAATGGCACATCTATTGTGATTGTAGCCGAAGGTAATGATGTAGATGCGGAATCTGTACTTACTTCAGTTACTCTCATACTGAAAGATAAAAAAAAACTTGCGATCTCTGAGCAAGAAATATGATGACATCATGGACTCTGTCGAATTCTGTGGCAAACCAAATTAGTACCTTCGAAACCACTATGACCAGAATGAACGGGGAGCATCATTGGAGAAAGTGAACCGAGAAAATACAAACCTGACAATAGAAGTTTCTCAGCTAAATACCGAAGTGGATCTCTTGGAGCAGCAGACCTAAACGAATTACTAAGGAATATAAGGTATGCCTTTCAAAGAAAGTGGAAATATAATGTACATTCTGTTTAGATTGGTGAACATGTCAAGTGTCCTATTGCCGAAGCAGTCATACTGGTATTGGTATTGATGATAAATCTAAGAAGCTGTTCATGAACGAAATTTCACCAGTAAGATGAAATTGCTGTTGAAACAAACAAAGGAAGCTGCCAGAAACAAGAACTTCAGATTTGTATTGGTGAGAAACGGGAACATTCTAGTAAGGAAAGACGATATATCAATGGTGATTAACATTGGAGAAGAAAGTGATATCTTGAAACTACAGAAACATTATTCTATAAAACCAACCAGATTCAGAGAGTTGTTTGTACTAAGGATTTCATCAGTATATTATTGAAATATCCGTGGTCTGAAATCCAAATAATCAACGCTATATACGGGTACTTTGCTTTGTGATCATGACATTGTGTGCCTCACGGAAACATGGCTCAACAATCATGTGCTTGATAGGAATGTGTTTTCTGGAAATGACCATGGGAACCGCAGAGATCGAACACCTTGCTGTAAATTGTACGGGGGTGGCATTTTAATTGCAATCAATAATTCTATGAACAGCCACATACAAGAAGAATTGCCATCTGATACAGAAGATTTGTGGGTAACATCAATAGCAGACGCAGGTGATAAAAATCATTCGAAATTGTATTTGTGCGGCGTATATATATATATATATATATATATATATATATATATATATATATCTACTATTTAAAATTCTCGTGAAACGGTGTTTGTAATTAAACTCCTCCAAAATAGTTTGATCGATTCTCATGAAATTTTGTGTGCATATCGGTTAGGTCTGCGAATCGAACAACTTCTATTTTTCATCCCCCTAAATGTTAAGGGTGGTCCACCCCTTAATTTTATTTTATATTTTTTTGGATAAAATTTGTTGTTTTTATTTTTTTATGATACAGCATTCAAAAAAATATACCACCCTAAATTTTCACCCTTCTACGATCAACCCCTATTTTTCCATCGCGATTTTTATTTAATTTTATTCTATCCACAGATCCGCAATAGGGTTGCAAGATGGCAATCGAATATAATGATTGTAGTACGATAAATTGGGAACGGGATAAAAAAAACGGGATAAGGAAAACGGGATAACGGGAAAAGGGATAACAAAAAAACGATAAAACGGGATAACAAGATGACAGGATAAGGGGATAACGGGAAAACGGAATAACGGGATGAATAAGAAACGGGATAACAGGAAAACGAGATAACGGGATAACGGGATAACGAAAAAACGGGAAAACGGGATGACAGGAGAAGCGGATGAGGAGAAAACATGATAACGGGATAATGAGATAACAGGAAAACGGGATAACGGGAAAAACGGGATAACGAAGAAACGGGATGACAGGATAAGGGGATAACGGGATAAAGAAACAATGGGATAACAGGAAAATGGGAAACCGGGATAACGGGAATAACGGGATTACAAAAAAAACGGGATAATGGGATGACAGGATAGGGGGGTAACGGGAAAACGGGATAACGGGATAAAGGAAAAACAAGATAACAGGAAAACGGGATAACGGGACAAGAGGACGCGGAAGGAGTCAAAAGCATAGTCTAGATGGAACAACATAAAGGAAAACATAGCAAAATAGAAATTCTACGCGGACGAGAGTATTCGGGAAAAACATTTTAGGGAACATAGAAATTTGGACAGGGCAACGTCTGTCGGGTCAGCTAGTATATATATATATATATATATATATATATATATATATATATATATATAGCTCTTTCTGCTCGAAATTCTCAAACATTTTCAAACAACTAGCAATCCAAATGACAAATTCGTGATCTGTTGTGACTTCAACATTCTCTCCATACAATGGCATCCTGATGAAGTCATTAATTTTTGTAGTCGTAGATATTATTCTGATATGAGTAGTCATTCGAAATCAATACATATACACTCTCTACCGGAAATTTTCTAGTTCGTGAATAAGATTTATAATACCCTTGGACTTCTACTGGAACTATCACATGGATTTAACTCAAAAAATTCCATGCATACGACTCCAATGAAGCAAATTCTGATTCGATTAACCATTTTTTCGCTAGGGTTGATTGGCATAATATCTTCGTAGGAAAATCTTTTGATAAGACCACTCTTTTCAACAGACGAAATTAAAAAGGAGGAGGTTCTCTAGTCGACGCGTTTTTTTTTATGTATGATCACGCATAACTTTCCACGGAGCAGTTCGATGTCGATTATTCTTTCTCAATTAAATAGGGCTTCAAAGTTGGTCCCATCTGAAATTGAAAAAAATTGTGACCCCCAAGGGTAGAAAAATAGGGGATATTTATCGTTCATCCACTGAATTTTGACCCGTTAACCGATTCCTACCACTCATAACTTTGTACTGGGTAATCCGATTTAGATCATCCTTTTTTTAATGGACAGGGTATACTTCAGACTTGGTCCTTCTCGAATTTGGGAGAGAATGACCCACCCCAAAGGGTAGAAAAACAGGGGATTATTAATTTTTCATCTGTGAACCGATTCTGTTGGAACTTGGCACACTTATAGGTAATTCTGATGACACTACAACATAATGGATACCTGAAGTAAATTGGGTAGATGGTTATTAGTGAATTTCAGCCACAAAAAAGTGAAAAATGAAAACTTTTCAACAAAAAATCAAACCTTCGAAAAATTCAACTGAAATGGATAAAATTCAATGAACTTCTTTAGCCTCAATGATAATTGAGCTCCTAAACTAATGTGAGAAACTAATTTTGAATCGGCGCCAAACAAATATTCAACGAATATCATCATTTTATATATTTGGTTGGCGCCGACTCAAAATTAGTTACTCGCATTAGTTTAGGAGCCCAATTATAATTAAAACTAAGAAGGTTCATTTTGTTTTTTGCATTTTAATTGAATTTTTCGTCGGTTTAATTTTTCGCTAAAAACTTTTTATAATATTCCAAGATCAATATAGCTATAGATGAATTTGTAGTCAAGAATCCATTAAACTGTGAAAAATTCCCCAGGTAGTTTTCTGTTAGCTCCATCAATGTGGTCAAAGAGAAGACTTAATTCAATACAAAATGGAAAAAATACCATAACGACATGGATTATCTCACCTTTGAAATCCAACGTGGACGTTCCAATTATTTGATAGACTAAAAAAATTACCTAGATTCATATGAAAATTATATATCCGCCGACCCCAATTTGGGCGATATGTGAATACAAAAAAAAACTTCTTCAGTTGGATAACATCTGTCATAATTGACGATGAGATTGTGACGGATGGTCAAAGTATTTGTGAAAGATTTGCTGATCATTTTCTATCAGTTCCCGGTGAACCTTTGAGAAACGAGGAAATAGGGTATCTACTCGTATTAACTCCCAAAATATTAATTTCTATCACACACCTGAGAATGAATGAAAAAGTAAAAATATAATATCTTCCGAATGGGGGTCCTGGCCCTAACGACCTTCCAAGATTCATTAAAATGTGTTCAGAGAATTTGTCATTTCCTCTCTAATCTTTTTTTTAACAAATCCCTAGATGAAGGGTACTTTCCAAACCCTGGAAACAACATTTTGTTGTTTGTTTCAGTTCATAAATCTGTGCAAAAACAGCTACCTCAGAAATAAAGATCAGTGTCTAAATTACGGATATTAGCAAAGTTAATCGAAAGTATCATCATTGAATATCTTCAACATGATGTCATGCATATTTTGAATATACAACCATATGTCAGGGAATAAATATTGGAGAGTCTGAACAACTGAACTCAAGTGGATGCAACTTCAGCAGAACTTTTGATGCGGTCGATCATATATTGCTGGTAAAAAAAGCTGGGTGATGTCGGAGTGACCGGCTCTCTAATGAATTGGATTTAATCTTACGTAATAAAGTTGTTTTTCTTTTTTTTTTTTTTTTTATGTTCTGGTTCCCACGAAAAGGGATATCCTGTAATGTTCAGAGAACATCGTGGGAACCAAGGGAAAGAAGGTAGGAGTTGGTGTTCTTCTTAAATTTCTGAAGGTTGTATGCCTCGGGGAACACCTCCCTAGGCAATGAGTTCCAAAGCCTCGCTGTTCGTTGGATGAACAAGTCTTTGGAAAGTGATGTTCTGCAGGTCTCCAAAGTGACCACGAAGGGGTGTGATGACTGAACTTGACGGGTTGATCTCGAAGAGACTGCCAAAGCAGGAACGATTGTTGATATTTCAGAAGAGCATCGCCCATGAAAATATCTATAAAATAGAGACAAATCGCCAACTTTTCTACGGTGTTCCAGACAAGTGAGCGAGTTTGTAAGCGGAGCATCACCGACGAGACGAATTGCCCTTTTTTGGACAGAATCCAATAGCCTCAGGATATGTTTAGGTGCCGCACTCCAAATATGGGAACAGTATTCCAGGACAGGTCGGATCTGTGCCTTATAGATCATAAGCAGCTGACTGGGGGTGAAATAGCTCTTGGCACGAAACAAAAAACCAAGTTTTTGGGAAACACTTTTGGCAATGGACCTCACGTGATTTTCCCAGGAAAGGTTATTGCTGATAGTAATACCAAGCATCGATATGGATGACTTCAGTGGTATGGTTACTCCTGACAAAGTTATGTTAGGCACAGTGAGATTGGCTTTTCTAGAGAAAAGACATGCTTGTGTTTTGTTTGCATTGAATTCTACCAAGTTATTAGATCCCCATTCGAGAATTGTTGCTAAGTCCATATTTATATTATTAACATTTCTTCCTCGTTCATTTCTGGTTTCTCGGGCTGATATAGGGGCCCTGGAAGAGAAAGCGGTATGGAGGGTAAAGCTGTGTACTGGACATGAAGTTGCTTTCAACAGGTCGTTGATGTGAAGTAGAAATAGTGTTGGTGCGAGAATAGATCCTTGCGGAACACCAGCATTTATGAGTAGAGTGTCAGATGAAACTCCATCGACCACTACATGGAGAGACCTGTTTGAGAGAAAACTAGCAAGCAGAGAACACAGCTGAGGGGGCAAGCCATAGGACGGAAGCTTGGCGAGGAGTCCCTGGTGCCAAACTCGATCGAACGCCTTGGAGATATCTAATGCCACAGCTAAAGTTTCTCCATACTTTTCAATAGATAGCTGCCATATATGTGAGACGTAAGCGAGCAGGTCACCAGTTGATCTCTGATGGCGGAAGCCATATTGCCTATCGTTGACAATTCCTGAGTCTTCCAGATATTTCATGAGCTCGATGTTGATGGCTTTTTCCATGACCTTTGAAATAATAGATAGCAGTGCGATAGGTCTGTAGTTGCTAGGTAGGGCCTTTTTGCCTTTTTTAGGGACTGGCTGTACTCTTGCAATTTTCCAATTGGACGGAAATACCCCCAAATTGTAAGAGTGGTTGAACAACTTGCAAAGAACAGGTGTTAGTTCGGGGCACATTTCTTGAGAACAATCGGCGGGATTCCGTCAGATCCACAGGCTTTGTTGGTGTTGAGACCCAGCAAAATCTTTCTGATAGTACGTTGGCGAAATGTGATCTCGGGCATGTGACTGTCAATAGGTGTAATGTTCGGGGGTTGTTTTCCCGATGAATCCAGAGTGGAATTTCCAGCAAATAGGTGCGCAAAGATATTGGCTTTTTCCTGGGCAGTCGTTGCTAGTGTTCCATCTTCTTTGGTTAGAGGAGGAAATGAGCTGGAAGTGAAGTTTCTTCCCACAGCTTTGGCGAAAGACCAAAATGAACGGGATCCGTTAGGACATTCAACAAGTTTTGATCTTATTTTGGCATTGTGGGCGTCTTTTGAGCATTCTATTGTCTCTTTGCATATGCCTCTAGCCTCGACATATGCTGCTCTGGTCTCAGGGCCCGGATGTTTTAGCCATCGATGGTATGCTGCCTGTTTGGAAGGCACAGCTCTAGAGCAGTTTCTGTTAAACCAGGTCTATCTCTCAAGGTCACATACAGTCGGGCACATCTCGGGGTTCACATCTAGGTCCCTTACTTTTCAACATTTATATAAACGGCATTTCTGAATGTTTTAGATTCTGGAATTCTAAACTCATTCAATAAGACTCTGGTCGACTTTTAGAGTACTGCAAAAATAATGCCCTTCACCTGAACCTCAACAAATGGCATCAGATGACTTCTGGTAGGAATATCCTATGAATATACCCTTCAGGATCATAATCACCACGCCTGAAGTGAAGTGAAGAACTTGGGGATTATTTTTGACTGGAAAATGATTTTTAACAAACATATTTCCTACATATCTAAGAAGGCGAACAAATCACAAGATTTCATTCCGAAAACAACCCATCCTTTCAGAGATCATTATACCTTGCGTACTCTTTTCATGTCATCAACCATTTGAAACCCCACTTTATATTATATACGAAACAAATGGTAAGTATTCAGAACAAGTTCATCAACTATACCAACAAAAATATTCCGGAAACATTTGGTAACTCAAAAGCTCAATTTGCGTAGTCTTGCCGACAGAAGACAGACAGAATCTTATTTCAAAATGAATAATGGTATAATTCATTTGCTATCACACAAACTCCACTTGCCATTATAATTTGTTCCACACATCTATATCAAACACAAATTACTATCTGAACTCCCCTCTACATCGATGTTTGGAAAGTTACAAATCCATTTCAATTACAATCGATATTGATATATTATCTGACTCTTAAACTACCTTCGTGAGTAAACTTAAGAAACACTTTGTTCCATTGTTCAAATAATAACATTTTCAAAATCCTTTTTTTTATTTTATTCTATTTATAATTTTTCTACCCTATAATATTTTATATATATGTAAATACTAGGTCTGGGTTCATCCTGTTTATAAAAAAAAAGCATTGTTTCGCTGTTGCATCTAAAAAAGCATATGATAGTTGTCTTTTTTGAGATCTATGGATGAAAACGGAAAGATATATGACAGTTTGCTCGGCTCTATTACCCAAATTGCTCCTTCGAAAACCTCAATTGGAATTACCTAGAGCGTTGTTGTCATATAGAATGAAAAATGAGGAATCATAATCTTCGAAATAAG
This sequence comes from Gonioctena quinquepunctata, assembly GCA_018342105.1. Lineage (NCBI taxonomy): Eukaryota > Metazoa > Arthropoda > Insecta > Coleoptera > Chrysomelidae > Gonioctena > Gonioctena quinquepunctata. The sequence continues at coordinate 91,981 of JAFIRS010001250.1, read as the reverse complement.
TGAAAAAACTTCTAGGAACTCACAATCAGAAGGGGTCCACCGGATGCATTACTCAAAGCTAGCACGATTTTTCTGGTTAGCTAAAATATAATATCTGCCTTCCATCGTACTCAGCAAATATCTATTTGACATCTATTTATTTTCTGTGAAACTTTGTGAACCTATTATATGTCGATACAGACAAATACGTGTTTGGACTCTCCATATCATGATATATTAATATGCATATAGGGGCTTCAGGTAACCAACTACTAGAAGGCAATGCTATTCTCTTGAATTATTGATTTTTTCCACGTTCATGCAAAAAACAAACATTATTGAACTATATTTGGTGAGGAAAGTGTATTTCTCTACGACTGTCACAAAATACCTTCATTGTATGTTTAATGATGATTTCTAAATGTAGTACATTGTGATATTCCTTTTCATTATGCACTAGTTGCTGCGCAACTAGTGCACAATGTCTGAAAAAAGCACGGGTAAATTTTCGCAATCTTCGTCACGACAAAAGAGGCGTGGAGTTAATAAAACAAAAGACGCCGTAAGTAGGTAACATTGCCATAACCATACAGACAATATAATTACAAACATGAGTGACAATTCAATATGTCTTTGACAGAACGATATTATAAAGGTATTTCGAAATTAGTTCAGCATGGAAGGAAGTGACAGTGAAATAAGTTTAACACCGCCAAGTGTTATGGAGGCAGCAAATAACGCTTCATTAAATTCAGTGCCTGAAAAATCTAAAGAAAAATACACAGTTTTGTATACCCTATTCATGGACTGGTGCAAAGAACAGAAAACTAGTTTTCGTTCAGAGAATGTTCTGATGGCTTACTTTGGAAATATATCAAATACATTTAAATCTTCCACTTTATGGGCACACCATAGCATGTTAAAAACGATGCTTAGTATCAATAATGGCGTGGATATCAGTAAATATTCCAAATTGAGAGCATTTCTAAAGCGGAAATCAGATGGACACAAAGCAAAAAAATCTAAAGTTTTCACAACGAACGAGATTGATACGTTCATCAAAGAAGCCCCAGACAACGAATACTTTGTAGCAAAAGTAAGTTCCACAACAATCAGTTAATTAATTATAATTTGTTTATATTTTTTTGTTGCAGGTTGTACTTATCATGAGAATTATGGGTGCTTGTAGGAGAGATGAGATGTACAAAATGAAAATTCACGATTTTGAAGATTTAGGTGCCGCAGTTTTGGTCCACATTCCAAACACTAAAACAAAAAAACTTCTCGAAAATTTACTGTAACGGGAGGTTATGCTAACATTGTGAAAAAATATTGGAATCTGCGACCAAGTAATGTCAACGATGCTTATTTTTTTCGAAATTATCAGAAAGGAAAATGCACTGTCCAAAAAATTGGAATGACTAAAATAGGAAATACGGGAAAACAAACTGCTTCATACTTAAAACTTCCGAATCCTGAGTTATACACCGGCCACTGTTTCCGCCGATCTTCAGCTACAATATTGATAGATAGTGGCGAAGATATAACGACATTAAAACGGCATGGTGACTGGCGCTCTACAACAGTAGCTGAGGGTTACATCGAAGAGTCCCTGATTAGTCGAAATAACATAGCCAATAAAATATTAGGGTCGATCAATAAGTTGTCAGACCTTCCATCGACATCAGTTACAGAAAATGTTAATAATGTCAACTTTTCCCTTAAAAAACGGATTCTATTTTTCCAAAATTTGTTTTTATTAATTGTACCAATGTACCATTGGATATTGTTGATAACAAATATGAAGATATTTTTTCGCGATTATTGTAGTAGGTGCTTAACACATTTCCCTAGTACGTTATTTTTTTCAATTAATTAATAAAAGTACATTTCTCATGTTTGTTGTTTTTTACTTACACTGTATATTATAACAGTCGTCGAAAAAGTGTAGTGTAAAACGAAATGACCATTTTCTACTCGTATGATTTGCAGCACTCGCTTGCAGCTCGTGCTGCAAACTTTCATACTCGTAGGAAATGTATGTCATTCCGTGCTCGTTGTACAATATACTATTATTGCATCGTGCAATGAAATGTTTATTGCACTCATCTGTCATTCTACATCTGCCATTTGTGATCATGACAAACAGGAACGTCAAATCGACGCGATTTTCAGTACGCTTTTGATTTTCCACTTAGTGCCATCTAAATAAAACATTTTTTGGTTTCTGCATGAACGTTGAAAGAATATTGTATGCAACACGTGCAAAAAGTGTTTTTTGCACTCTACGTGTTGTTCAACTCGGCCTGGCGGCCTCGACTGAGAAACTTCACTGCACTTGTTGCATAAATAACTATCGTGAATCTATGATCATTATTTTATGAAATATAAACCTCCACCATTTCCAACTATATATTGAACAAGCACTTTTTACAGGAACTCCCGGGGAAGGTATGAGCGATCAAGCCAATACAGCAGAAGTAGCTGCAGTGACTACGAAAACAGCAGAACCCATTACGAGGTACCCGAGCCGGATCTGAACGTGCTCAAAGAGATTCGAAACCAGAAAATCCTGGTCACCATGATCACAATATATGGGATTTGCCTGTGTCCACTGATGATCCTTCGGCTTGCTAGGCTGGCGCTAATTGAGACCTACGACAACAGCGGTCTTCTTGATATAATATTTGCAGTATTCGTTTGGATTGCTTTCTTGCCGACATGTTCTACTCCTATGCTCTTTGCTGTATGGCAGATCGATGGGTGAGTCAATTTGTTTGAAATGTTTTTTGTCTAGTCGAGCCTTGCATAATTTGTGTCCGCGTCCGTGGAATATATTCATATGAATTGCATGGAAATACATAATTGAGTAAGTGGGGTTCGATTTCCAGAAGCGATTTAGACATTTTTCCAGTGGTATTCATTCCAGTTGCTATTTTGTTATGGAATTCTGGCAGTTTGAAGTGCTTATTCATTTCGGGCATTGAAATAGAAATTGTTATACTCTGTTTTCTAATGTGAGAGAAAGACAACTTGAAGGTTGTATTGAAATTTGCAATGCTAGTTTAAAAAAAAATCAGTTATTCACACAGTTACACCCCGTTATTCCAGTTATTCAAGACGTACAGACCCCTTATCGGTCCTAAATTGGGGTCACCTTGATTTGCATTATGATGGAAAAGGAATTTTCTGAATTAAATTTGTGTGACAGCGGCGTAACTACATGTAGTTTATTAGAATAATAAGTGAAATAATAATTATACATGATTATAAGTATAGAGATAGGCAGATAATTGGGATAATAATTATTCCAATATCAATCATATGAAAACTTATATAAAAGTAATAATGATATAAAAATGAATAAATTGGAATAAATATTCATATTTATAAAAAATCTACTATTCACAATACAATTTAATTTTCAAATTTAAGCCACCATATTCCAAGGTGTTCGATGAACTATCGTCGTTGGGGTCCAGAGAAATAATAAGGGACTCTACAGTGTTTTCTAGCATGTTATCAGCTTTCCACATTCTTTCTTCTATTCCATTCACATGTTCGACCTACTTACTCCATTTTTCGCATTATTCTCTCTCGCAAGAGGTTTCCAACCTCTCTTGTTTTGAAAGTAGTGTTATGCCTTGCTACAAACCCCTTTACTTGCGCCCACTCCAATTCTATGGGGTTTAATTCATAGTGATATAGCGGAAGGCAAAGTACCGTTATATTCCATTTTGAAGCGATTTCGTTGACAACAAATTTCGTATAAAGGGATTTATTCAACTCTTCAATCTCCAGTAGCTCCTTTTTCGGCATATATTTGTGAAATGGCTTCTTATTTGAAGTAAGCCAATGAATGATGTATTTTTTGCAAGAAGACGTTGGGTTTTTTCTGATTTTCTTGAGTGGTAACTGGCATCATCAATGACTATAACAGAGCTAGAAGAAAAAAGATCTAGATTTTGCTGGAAGTATTCTCCAAAAACAAAAGCCTTCATGTCTTCATGATAGTCTCCAGTCCGTTTTGACTCAAATGCTAGTAAGCCACCATCAAGAAATCCATTTTTGCTACCAATGTGAGTAATTATTAATCTTTCACCTTTTCTCGAGGGTGCTTTCATTTCAGTGGACCATCCTTACATGAAAGCTTGCCTCGCGCATTTTATATTTTTATCTCGCCATATTTTACCAATGGTATATCCTTCGTTTACCGTTCCATCCATTCAATAGACATTTCTGTTTTCCTTTCGAAACCGTCTAACTGCCCTCACATATTGTCGTCGCCAGCAGATGATTCCGTCTTTCTCTATTGAAAGTGATTTTCTGTTTTGAATTCTTCCATAACGAAAATCAATTTCCTTTAAAGTTTTCCACACTTTCTCCCTACCCATGGGTAGAATGAAATCATCCCCTTTCATTTCAGACAATATTTTGTTCGAAGTAGATATTTCTATTTTCAAGTAAAACGATTGTATGATTCTTCTGAAGACAGTCTTTCCATCCTCAGTTGTTACAGTTTCTTTTTTTCCTGTACTACTCTTTGTTGGCCTGATGCGGCCGCGTTTATCCTCGTGCACAAGTCGGTATATTGTTGACTATCCAACTCCTGTCATATTCGAACAGATTTCAACTACTTTCATCACTCGGAATGTTGAATTTTGGTGGCGAACAGCGTTGAACAGATTGAGAATACATTTTTTTCTACCTAAGCTTATAATCGTTTTCTTAGAAAAACCCTCCATTTGTGAAACAAATCCGATCATATTGTTATCTCTTATCGTAGAGACGGATTTATATCTGCATAATATTATTAATTAAAAAAAACTTTTGAAGTAAGGAAAAGATAATCCGGTAGGTGATTGTGAATTTTTCATTTTATTGTACCTGGAACAGGAAATCATAGAGCAGCATACTTCGAGCATACTAAAACGTGCATTGTTAGAAAAGCTGCATGATGATCAAAACCATGATATCTGAATTTTGAGCCAATTCGGTTATGGTTACTGATTTTTCGGGGTTATGAATTTCTTGTCAAAATTCATACAATCAAAATGACAGCTACAAGATTTCTGTGATTTTGGTCCGATTCCATTCAAAATTGGTGTGCGGGGGTTTTCGGTATCGAAAATTATGAATTTTTTGTCAAAATTCATAAAATCAAAATTGCGGCTTCAAGATGGAGGACGATCTCTTTGATTATGGTTTGATTTTATTCAAAATTGGTATTTGGAGGTTTTCGGGGTCGGAGATTATGCATTTTTTGTCAAAATACCTAAATTCAAGATGACGGTTCCAATATTTCGGACGAGTTTTGTGATTATGGACCAATTCTATTGAAAATTGGTATGTTTATATATATATATATATATATATATATATATATATATATATATATATATATATATATATATATATATATATATATTTATATTCAAACACATTTCAACAATTTTTGTTACTCGGAATGTTGAGTTTTGGTTGCGAACAGCGTTGAACACATTTAGAATAATAATTTTCTCATTTTCAGAAAGCGCACTTTTACTAATCCGTTTTTTAGCTACAAATTCAGAAACACTACCCATTTTCAAGAATGAACTGTTCCAATAACTGCCGGGAAGTAACTAAACATTTCATTTTTTTTTTTACACCGAGCTACCCAAGCTTATAATCGTTTTCTTAGAAAAACCCTCCATTTGTGAAACAAAGCCGACCATATTGTTATATCTCATCGTAGTGACAGATTTATATCTACATAATATAATTTTTCTTCAAACTTTTTAAGTTAGGAAAAGATGTAAATTTATTATTTTATTGTACCTGGAACAGGAAATTACACAGCATACCTACTTGAGCGTTGTCCATTGTTAGGAGCTAATTAAAAGTCACTACGCTGGTACGCAATATATTCGAATCAACTTTACCGCGTTATTGGTTATATTGGGACCAATAGATATCCTCCTTATTTGAAGAACTAGAAAAATTGTTGAATAACGAAAATTGTAGCATTTTTTCTGAACTTCGCACTAAAAAGTTATGATGTGAATTTTTGTTTTTTCTAATGGGACACCTAGTATATTATTTCATTTTTGGGTTCTCCGGAAAATTCTAAATATGTTTCATTCATGTTCTATATCTACTCGCATATTCCTATCTTAGTTTTTCATAAGCTATCCCATGACATCAACTTTAGATTCAATCTCGTACGCCTATGGAATACGGCGAAGACAGCGGGAGATCCATATTAATTTTTTTTAACATGAGAGTCTTATGGGGGTTCAACTTTGAGATGAAACCATGCTATCCAAAAGTGAATGTTACTATAGAGATATGAGATATTGGGTGCCTTCATCATTAGTAAGTGTTTTCATATCCATTACACATCAAAATATGTTTCCTTATATCCCTAAATAATAATTGAAACCAGTGTTGTTCGGAAGATTTCAGTATGTCGTAGATGATTTCTGCTGTGCCTTCATCAATAATCATTACATGTGCGATCAAGGTTATGATATTATTTATTTGTGACTGTGATGTGTTCAGTTGATACCAATCAAAAATGGCCTCGAGAATAATCAAGCTATCAGTTATAAATGAATACTTTCAGGATGCTATGGAATGCATTCAACGGGGTGAACAGTCTTTCATCTGGACATTTAGTAATGTGTAATTTGGATCCCGGATTACGAATTATTAAGGTCTATTTTCTTTCAAACCATCTTTGAAGTGACAACTATACTCACAATTATTTCCACAAGGTTTTTTGTAATTCCGGCGGAAAATCCACGTTTAAAACAGTGATACTCATAATTCATATCCTGAGTGTATTTGTTACATACCATGTCCAGTATTTTATCCAGATTTTCGAATATTTTTCTCGTGTTAGCATTAAATATAAATTGCAATCACTTGGGTGTCTGTGATTGCAGCCAGGCGTATCGGAGACTTGAGATCTCATGTATGTTCTTAACATTGAATTTCCTGCCAAACTTTGCCCCCACCAATCAATAACGAAATGAAGCTAGAGCAAACTTCCAACGAATTTGACCACAAATTGTATATTCATCAATTATTTTGAAAATATACAATTTTATTGTAAAATTTTTAGTATGGCTTGTTGAGAAAGGTTCATTGAATTTATTTCAATGGAAATAAATCTTAAGAAATATGCCAAAGCATCTAAAAACAGGCAATAGATTCGCGTAATAATTAGACCCATAAGAAATGCATGGAGAACAGTGGTCGGGTCCAACGATAGCATCAACGATAGTTATTGCAATACAAAAATTATATCATTTCATTCACGGTATTCTGAATATAAGAATAAATTAAGATTATGACCCATTAGAATCTACATTTCGAAAAGATCCATATCACCCAGTATACAAATTATGTTTTCTCTTCTGAGTTATGAATTACAAGTCTATATGTCTATATATATATATATATATATATATATATATATATATATATCTATCTATATATATGTGCTTCTCAAAAGTCCTCTCCCCCCCTCTTATTTCTGGAACGATTATACATGAACAAGTGAAATTTCGAAACTGAATATTAAAGGTTGTAAACTTCCCTACCAGTGATGATAGATGACGAAATCATCAAAGATGACGTCACAACGCCATTATGACCAATAATTTCAAATGAAACCCTACGGCAAGCGACACCCTTTTTGAGAGGTATCGAAAAAACCTATTCAATGATACTAATTTTGTTTGTGTTTATGGCGGTTTTGGCAGCTTGCTTGTGAAGAACGCAAAGCTGTGATGAATTGAATCAGTTAATACTTAAATTCCAAATTCAAGCTCCGCCTCTGGATAGTTGTCAAATAAGCTGATGTTTTTGTTAGTCTCCCTTATTCGATGTTTTTGTAATTGTCCAAGTTTTTGTACATTTAATGTATTGTGTATTGTTGATCGAACGTTTAACTGTTTTAGCAGGTTTTGGTACTTTTAATATTTTTGTACATTTTGATAATTTGTTAAACTGTTGTGAGCCAAACGTTCAAGTGCTTCAAGAAGCGAAATGGTACGTGCTTTAGGTGATGAAGTGGCAGCGACCCTAATTCTTGGTGAAACTGGACAAAATATTCATGCAGCAGTACGCATTTTTAATGAGAGGTTTCCCGATCACCGCATTTCGAGGACTCATTTAAGGGAGCTTCTTCGTTAGTTTGAAACAACGGGTAGTATTAATGATGCGAAACGATCTGGCAGACCACAAATTTCTGATGAGAAAAAAATTGATATACTGGCAGAAGTAATAGTTAATCCCACTTCTCCAATAACTACGTTGCATCTACCTGTGAAGTCAGTCGAAGTACAGTACACAGGGTGTTGAAAAAAAACAAATTTCATCCATACAAATTAAAGATAGTTCATCAACTCTCCGAAGACCCAGACCGAAGACTAGAATTTTGTGAAAATATGGAAACTAAAATTAACCGACAGCCAGACTATGTACTAAAGTACTTTCTATTCAAATGGAAATGTAAATACTCAGAATGTGAGGTATTGGAGTGACGCAAATCCTCACCTGTTTCGTGAGACACATACCCAATTTCCCAAGAAGGTGAATGTTTGGGCAGGTATCCTGGGGGTACCTTGAATCGAAGGTTTACGCCACTGAACCTGACAATATTGACGTTTTGAAACAACGTATTGTTGCAGAATGTGAGGCTGTTTGCGCAGACACATTTGCAAAAGTACGAGAAGAGTTTAAAAATAGGATATTTCACTGTCAGGACGTAGATGGAGGTCACTTCGAGAAATTTTCTCAAGTAGATACTGATTCTTAAATCTGTAATTAATATCATACTGAATGGAATTCAAATTTTAATGTTTACTAATGAGCCATTAAAACTGCCATAAACACAAACAAAATTAGTATTATTGAATACGTTTTTTTGATACCTTTTGAAAGAGGTGTCGCTTGCCGTAGGGTTCTATTTAAAATTATTGGTCACAATGGCCTTGTGACGTCATCTTTGACGATTTCGTCATCTATCATCACTAGTAGGAAAGTTTACAACTTTTAATATTCAGTTTCCAAATTTCACTTGTTTATGTATAATCGTTCCAAAAATAAGAGGGGGGGAGGGGACTTTTTAGAAGCACTGTATATATATTTTGAACACACTATGGAGAGCCTACCTTAGAGAAAAACGACTTAAATCAGATTTTGCCTTCGAATATGGTGTAGACTCTTCATGTAGTTATTGCTTCATGTCTTTTTATGAAATGGGCTAAAAAGTATAAAATAATCATGATAATATTTGTTTTCAATAAATTCCGTTTATAAAACGGACTATAAAGTATAACATAATTATTTAGATATTTTTTTGAATACCACGTTTTTAAAACGGAGTAAAAAGTATAAAATAATTTCTCCTAGTTCCATACATATTTATATCTCCATACAGATTCTCAACCCCATATTGACCTGAAAATTTGCGATTGTGAATTTTTTATGGCCATGAAAATAGTTGTGGGGCGAATGCAATTGATAATGAAAGCATGGATAGTTCACCTAAGTCACTGAAATTTCCATCACACTGTAAATGATATGGAGTGTTGTATGAGTTTTCTCAACGACAGCTACTCCTTATAGACCAGGGTCGATAATTTTTGAAACAAAAAAAAATAATAGTAGGATGAAACCCATTGGAGAAGGAAGAGAATATAGCAAAAGTGAAAAGTAAAATAAATTACGGGCGATCTGAGGTCGGGAAGTGGAAGGGGGTGAGTTTTTAAGGGTGAAAAACGGTTTATCGCGATTTCCGGCAACACTACAAGTCCTATGGGAAAAAATTGAATTGCAAAGTTGTAGGTTATAGGAAGACATACAACTTTTGTATCCGTACTTTTTTCACATAACCGCAAAATTTATGTAAAAAATTCAAATAACCAAGTTTTTGGTTTTTTATTTTGATCTTTTACAAAAAAAAAATATTTCACGGAATTTGGTGAAAACTCACCTTTTTATGTCCCAAACACACTGTAATTTTTTTTATTTATAATATTATTTTTTTCACCTGATTTTGACTTAATATCGAAAAAGCACCCTAATTTCCGATCAAAAATTCTCCCGTCAAAATATCAGCATTTTTTAAAAAGTTGGTCAGCTTTTTGTTTGTTGAAATCTCTACTTTCTGATGAAGTGGAAAAAATATACATTACTATGGTTAATGTTCTCAGAAAATGCGAAGAAATAACAGGTAGCAAGGCCCAGACCCTCCTAGCCCCTTCCCCACTTCTCTATGAAATACCTTTTGATGGGCTAAAATTTTCCGTAGGTCACTCAGGTATATAAGTTATTTTGAAATAGCAATAAATAGGCATTTACGCATATAATTTGAAGAAGATTCTACAACTTTCTCAAAATATTGTAGATGTCTTATTAAATTTCGAGTTTTTTCGTTTCTTTGCATTTTCTGAGAACATTTACCAAAGCAATGTATTTTTTTTACACCATCAGAAAGTAGCGATTTCAACGAACAGAAAGCCCACCGACTTTTTTAAAAAAGCTGATATTTTTTAAAAGCTGAGAATTTTCGATTAAAAATTAGGGTGCTTTTTCGATATTAAGTCAAAATGAGGTGAAAAAATTAATATTTTGAAACAAAAAATCACAGTGTGTTTGGGACATGAAAAGGTAAGTTTTCATGAAATTTCGTAAAAAAAAAAAAATTTTTGTAAAAAATAAAAATAAAAAACAAAAAACTTGGTTATATGAATTTTTCACATACATTTTGAGGTTATGTGAGAACAAACATACAAGAATTGTAGATCTTTCTATTACCTACAACTTTGTTATTCAATTTTTTTCCATGAAACTTGTAGTTTTGCCGGAAATCGAGATAAACCGTTTTTTGCCCTTAAAAACTCACCCCCTTCCACTTTCCGACCTCAGATCGCCCGTAAATTATTTTTCCTTTCATTTTTGTTATATTTTCTTCCTTTCCCAATGGGTTTCATCCTACTATGATTTTTTTTCACTTTTTATCATTTTCAAAGGCTTCAGCCCTGGTCTATTACACTCTTCACTATTATCTATTGCATGCGCCCTACGTTTTTTGCCACGTTTATATTAGGTCGCTTCCGTGTCTGTCCGGTACAAATTTTGCAATCGATTTCAAACTAATTTGAGACTGGAAACATCGGAAATGGCTCAGAACTGGATGACAATGCAATGATAACTAATGTATGTTTGTTCTTTTTTTTATTCCCGATGAACTAGATACTTGAAACATATCTCAGAACTGGATGACAATGCCATATTAACACGCTTTCTTGTCGGTCCGTTTGTTCGTTTATAATAATAATAATAATAATTATTATTATACTAACAATAATAATAATAAAATTAATAATACTTAATGATAGTGATGATGATAATAGGGAGCAATCGATTTTAATCTAACTTCCCGATGAACTAGAGATTTGAAACTTCAGACATAGCCCAGAACTGGATGACAATGCAATATCAACTCGTTTTCTGGTCTGTTTGCTTGGTTTTCTGTGATAGTAATAGTAGTAAGCAGAAATCGATTTCAAACTAACTAACCAAGATGTTTAGAATCGATTGCAAAATGTCACACATATAAGACTGAAATGCAGAATATGATTATCTAGATTGATTTGTTGAAAATATAAACAGGATGTTCATGAAATCAAATAACTATCTGAATGAAAATGCAAATTTTCAATTTCAGATTTTTTCTTTTGAGTTAGGGCCTTGTCAGAATATCTATCAGATGTAGTTCAATGTCCAGCGTGGCTTTAGTCGGGGAAGTAGTTGTTTTCTGTTGGACATTCACAGAAAAATAACTTCATTTCAATCGTGGATTATTCAATTCACTGAAAAATCTTTCTATCAATATTTAATTGAGAATGTTTCCCTTTTCAACATGATTATGTAGATAGAGAAACTTTTCAGTATACCATGTTTATAAAACGGCTACACAGAAAAAAACAAATTGTTGAATGAAATGAAATTCATTTGAATCAAAAAAATAAAAGTGTCGTATATGCACGACAAAATACAGGGTGATTCAAAAGTACTTCGACAAACTTCAGGAGGTGATTCCTCACAATATTCTTATATGAATTGTCTGAATAAATATCTGTCCGGAAACGCTTCGTTTCCAAGATACAGGGTGTTAAAATTCTATTTTTATTTTCGTTTTTTTTTTCTTTCGAAATACTAATTAATTGAACGAAAATTGGTATTGAAAGGTTTTTTGAGGTGTCGAAATCGAAACCGATGTTATTATTGCTCTCACTCGTAGCTGGCGCCACCTACACGTCTTTTTTTTTTGAAGATTCATTACTTTTTTGAGCGTACTTCCAGCACATTTTTTAGTAAAAAAATCCATTTCTCTATCATATCTACGTAAGAAAGCTTCCACTGTTACACGTCGCTATAAGCAACCGTTTTCTAGGAATTCGGACTTGAAAATTCCAAGACGATTATTTGATAATCGATGCGTGTTGAAGTTATTACCATTATTTCGCATTTTTCACAAGAATGCTTAGGAAAAGAATTTGACGTTCAAGTAGTTTTGGTATTTTGTAGGGGGCGCCACCTATTATATTTATTTTAACTCGTTTGAAATAGTTATTTCTGTATCAAAGATGCAAAATCTGTATTTGTTTTGATAAAATTTGCAAACAATATCAACATTTATTTGAAGAAATTTTGAATATGTAGAATAAGATAAAATAAAGGAAACTAAATTTTATTCAAATAAATTGTTCAAAGTGTCCACCTTCAGCGAAGATATAGGCATTCAGTCTTCTAGTCATTGAATATCGTACCCGCTCAAAAATTATTGTTGTGTTTCTTATTGTTCCACAGGCGTCTACTATTCGGTTTCTTAGATCTTCCTCGATCGCTACTGGAATTTTATAAACTAGTGACTTCAAATTTTTTCCAAAAATAAAAATCTAGCGGGTTCAGATCTGGGCACCTTGGTACCTACGCCTGGTTAGGTTCTTCTACACCCCTACCAATCCATCGATTTGGATAGACAGTGTTAAGGAATTCCCTGACTACAACGCTGAAATGGACCGGAGCCCCATCATGCATAAACCACATGCGAATACGAATTTCTAATGGTACATTCTGAAGTAGTCCCGGCAATTCATTTTCTAGAAAGTCTCTGTGAGTTGCGCCATTCAGTCGGAACGGAAGAAAGAAAGCACCTATCAAGTAATTATCAATTATTGCCGCCCATAGAATTAAATTGATTTTCCAGAGCCCAAACATGGTTTTTATGAAAGTTTGTGATTTCGGAAGAAGTTCGGAAGAAGTTCGCCTCGTCCGTGAAGAGTACAAATCTTATAAATTGAGGATTTCCTGCCAATTTTCTCAAAAACCACTGACACATAACAATGCGTTGGGAAAATCTGGTGGCAAAAGAGCTTGTACCCTTTGAATATGGTATGGATAAAATTGTTGATCGTGGATTATTCTCCAAACTGTGGACTGAGTAGAATTGAGAGCTTTAGCAATTATTCTTGTACTTGTTTCTGGAGACTGGTGAATGTTGGAGCTTGAGGCAGTACTCGATTTGGAAATTGCCCCAGGTAAATACATCTTGCTTCGCGCGCATTGCCATCCGAAAGGCCATAAACAGAATGCATATCGGCTAAATGAACATGATTTTTTGAATATTTTTTTTTCAAAATTAGTGTTTTAAAACTTACAGAAACTTCAACATAACAACAAAACGTTCAACTGTCACATAATATGTAATTACCAGAACTGCTAACTTAAACGTCAAATTCATTTCCTAAGCATTCTTGTGAAAAATGCAAAATGATGGTAATAACTTCAACACGCATCGATTATCAAATAATCGACTTGAAATTTTGAAGTCCAAATATCTAGAAAACTGTTGCTCATAGCGACTTGTAACACGGGTAACTTTTTTACGTAGATATGATGAAAGAATTGAGTTTGCTTCTAAAAAATGTGTTAGAAGTACGCTCGAAAAAGTTATGAATCTTCCAAAAACAAAAATACGTGTAGGTGGCGCCCCCTACGAGGAAGAGCAATAATAACAACAGGTTCTAATTTGACACCTCGAAACACCTCTCATTACCAGTTCTCGTTCAATTAAGGGTAGTATTTCGAAAGTTATTCAAGAAAAACGGAGATAAAAATAAAACTTCAACACCCTGTATCTTGGAAACGAAGCGTTTCCGGACATATATTTATTTGGACAATTGATATTTTGAGAAATCACCTCCTGAAGTTTGTCAAAGTACTTTTGAATCACCCTGTATAATCGCAAAATGAGTTAAATTATTTCTTGGTTCTGTATCACACTTGAAGTTTCAATCAACTGAAACTGATTTGCATAAACCAAATATATTATTCGACCAACTCTATTCATAACTCGTTTTGGCACAAATGTCGTTCCAACCATGTTATTATTTTTTTTAATCGAATAATCAGATCTAGAAAATTTGCTGATTGATTCAACAAAAATATTCATTTAAACAAGCATTTATGCCAAATTCAACAAATTGAGCTAATCTCTTCACTAAAAATATTTATTCAAATGAGCAACCAAGCATGAGAGCTTGCACCGGACATTCAAGTCCAGACGTCGCAACGAAGATAAGTTGGCTTTGCTATTTGGTAACATTATATGAGTCAGGGTCAGTTGTGCGAAAGTTTCGCCATCTAACGCATATAATTCAGCAATATAATATTCTTTAATCTATTTCCGTTGTTCGATTCGAATAAATATTATATTTGTGTTGAAACAATTACACTCAACGGAAAAATCTTCCAAATATGGAGTCATACCTCGGTTTTACGGCTACGAAACCATTTCAGCGGACTTCAGTAGCAATTATACATTCTTGTGAAACTGCGGTGTAGCTTTGGATTTGAAAGAAATTTACGTTGGAATTGTGAAAAATTCCCAATGTAAGATATTTGCTTCAGTAGAAAACTTCAATAAGAAGCAAAATAAATAAATTCCACATCTGGTAGAGTTTTCTCGAATTCCAAATTTTATTTTTCATACAAAATGAAGAAGCTGAAATCTTAAATTCTCCTTCAAATCCAACAGTCTCCATTAAAAACAATTATACAAATATTCGACGGAATCTAATTGTTCATCAACACAAAAGGAATCTTGAGAAAAACAAGAATATGTCGTAGATCATTATCTGGAAAGAAAACAAAATGGTCGAGAATTTCTAAAAGTTTATGAGGCCAGGAGAGTAGTGCCCACCTTGGATTCAATCACTGAGAAATTATCCGACTATCCTGAATATACCTTCCAAGAGCCCAGGGTAATATGAAAAAACAAATAAAATATTTTTGCTTGGATACAAAAAAAATATTTTCTTTTGGAACGTTTCTCATTATCACCCAATAGACTCTCAGCCAATTTTGAATTTTTTCTTAGGTATTGTGGTAGAAGTTACACGTGCAAGTTTAAAATAGTTTCTTTGTCTAGTTTCGAAGGTATGAATTGTTGAAAATCATAAAAATGGCTGTTTTACTAAAACATTGTGAGGTTCACTTATCCAAAAATATTACTTTCCAGATGATTAGTAACAAAATAATAGCATTGCTGGTTTGAAGAAAGTCAAATGACATGTCAGTTAGTCGATCGTTAAGACAAAAGCCCACAAAAATAGCAACAATTTAGCATATTTCGGCAATCTTTATCATTGGTCCCATTAGTGGGACTTAGCATTTTTCTTTGAAAATATCCTTATTGGGAGTCTTTTCTGATGACAATAATATTTTTTTCGAGAGTTTCAACTTTCCTACAGAACACTACTTGTTTTAAAAAATGTTTGTTCTTTATACTTTATGTTTTTAACATTGGTCACTTATAATAACCTTTTTGAGACAATAAATCCGCTTTGAAGCCAAAACTAATTGTTCAATATGATTATTTACAGAAAGCTTCAATCACATTTCAGGCGAGGGGGGGTTTTCAAATATAAGTTGTAATAGATTTCGCACCTGATATACAGTGTCCGCCAAAAAGTATGTACCATATGGAAAAAAGGTTTATTATTGGAGTATTGGAAATAATATTCGGGGGAAAAGTTTGTGCATGTCCGATTACCTGAAAATCTATTTTGACACATGTCACGTGATCGCTAGTATGGCGGAAAATTGAAAAAAATTGGTATGAAAAGGCGAAAAGTGGGGTAAGATGGCAAGATATCAAAAAAAGTTATTTGAAAAAGTTACTTAGAATTCAATTATATCATTTGAAAATATCAATTTTTTTCTTATGAATAATTTGACTATACTGAAAAATTTGCATTTCAATGATAATGACAGAACTTTCTCATTTTCTCCTCACCAGAGGGCACTATAAAAAAAAAATCGGATTTTGTCAGAACCCTTGCTGTTACATCGGTTCGTATCTAAGAGTTATAACAGAATTTCACGAAAATTGTGATGACGTGACACTCCGAAAACATGGTGTTTTCCAGATTATAATCAAGTTCCGATGATTATCGTGCATGAGCGTTTCACTTCGCACATAAGTATGTGTATTATAAGACTCTTAAATTTGACTCACTATTTCATTCTGAATATTTTCACAATTTTCATTGAAATGCGAATGTTTCAGTATAGTCGAACTATTAAAAAAAAAAATATATTTTTAAATGATATAATTGAATTCTAAGTAACTTTTTCAAATAACTTTTTTTGATATCTTGCCATCTTACCCCACTTTTCGGCTTTTCATAGCAATTTTTTTCAATTTGCTGCCTTACTAGCGATCACGTGACATGTGCCAAAATCGATTTTCAGGTAATCGGACATGCACAAACTTTTCCCCAGAATATTTTTTCCAATACTCCAATAATGAACTTTTTTCCCATATGGTACAAACCTTTTGGCGGACACTATATATGTTTGTTAATTATTCTTGAATGGACCTGTCAGTTTGATGTTCAGTTAAACTGCGAAGTGAATTACCCTACACCTGTGTAAGTTTCATTAATTTCCTTTGTCCGGTTTTTAAAATATAAATATTAAAAATTGATATTCTAAGAAAATATTATTCAAACTTATTTCTTGATAATAAATTGACGGCGTGGCTATTGACATTGGTATGCGGTTTTTAACCTGCTTAAAAAAAATCGGTGTCCAGATCCAAGTCGTACTGTACGTTTCGTGACGATTCCACGAATATCTATAAATTGTAATCATATTTATTTCATCAAAAAATAAGATTGTATAATATTTTCTATAGAATATCAATTTTCAATATTTATATTTCAAAAACCAGACATAGGACATTAATGGAACTAACACGAGTGTAAGGTCATTTACTTTAAAGTATAACTGAAAAACATGATTCAAATGACAGGTCCATTCAAGAAGAATTAACGAACATATATATTAGGTTCAACACCTATTTCAACTTTAATATGTAAACACAAAATGTGATTGAAACTTTCTGTAACCAATCATATTTAGCAATTACAATAACTCTTCTTCAAGTAGTTTTAGCTTCAAAGCAGATATAAAAATTTTTTTTTTAAACAATCAATGTTTTGGAGGAAAGTTGAAAAAAAAATTCTTGCCATAAGAAAATACTCCCAATAAAGAAACATGAAACATGCTCAGACCCACTAATGGGACCAATGATAATGATTGGCGAAATATGTTAATTTGTCGCTATTTTTGACCCACCCTGTATAATAAGCTGCTCCTTTTGTATCAACCACCGACTGACTGACATGTCATATGACTTTCTTCGAACCAGCAATGCTATTGTAACACTTTTGGATAAGTGAACCTTACTGTGTTTCAGTAAAACAGCCATTTTTATGATTTTTAAAGATTCATATCTCCGAAACTAGACTTAGAAACTAATTTAAACTTGCACATGTAACTTCTAGTGACTTGTATCACAATGTCCCACAAAATTTTCAAATTTGTCTGATAAATCTGTTACGTACTTTCTGTGAGGTAACACAAAAAATTGGGATGCGCCGACTTGCAACAGTGGAGTCGGGAATGGGTAAGAAAAAAATGTTAAAATTATCAAATAGGGCGCCAAGTGATATAGATAAAGCTCACCCCAATAAAAGTATCAAAGCCATGAAGAAAGTCACTGAAATGACTCGTTACCACAATGTAACTATGCTCAGATAATAAAATCAAAACCTATAGTAGTGAGAGATTTGTTAATAAAGAAATTCGTAACAAATATGTATATGGGTGTTATAAGGGGATATATTATTTTACCTACGTAACTCTCGAGAGCACGGTGTTAACAACAAGAACACCTCAATATAAATTCACAGGTAAGTAATTGGTAAATATTCAAATTACGTAAAAATCGCTTGTTAGGGAAAATAGTTGGCCTACACATTAAAATAAATTCCCAGAATATATCGCTGATATGACCCCGTGACGGACGGCCGGTATCTTGTAATCACTGATCACGTTCAAGAAAAATGAGAAAACCACTATGTGGTACTTAATCTTCTCCCGGTATGGTTGTGTGTATTCTTCTTTCAAACTTATATACAAATGGATTCTCTTCAGTAAGAGATATCCTCCTTATAATTTTCATAGTACTGGAACTTTCCATTTTCCCGTGTATTTGGTGCGGGGTTCTTTATCTTCAAACAAAAATAGGCAAAGTTACATTTGAAGTAAAAGAATAAATCTCCGCCTACGGTCGATATTTTCGATAAAAGTGCAAATCCTATTATGTTTTATCAGGGGTGGATGATAAACCCCATCCTCATCCAACTAAGAATGAATATACTACAATTTCTTTTCTGAACAATTCATGCATCAATTATCTATTGCATGCGCCTCACGTTTTTTTGTTTCAAATCTCACAAAAATTTTCTTAGCTATAAAAATTCACAATCACAAATTTTCAGTACAATTTTTATGGGGTTAGGAATCTGTATAGAGTTATAAATGGTGCTAGAAGAAATAATTTTATAGTTTTCAGTCCGTTTTATAATTGTGGTATATTGAAAAGTTTTTTCATCTAAATAATTTCGTTTCAAATCTTACAACTATTTTCATAGCTATTGAAAATTCACAATCACAAATTGTCAGGTCAATCTCTATAGGGTTAGGAATCTGTTTGGGGATAGAAATCTGTATGCTTTTATTCAACTTCACATTTGTATGTATGTTTAGTACAAATTTTGAAAGTGAATTTTGACCCACTTCTAGTTGTCCGATTTACGTGTTTGGCGGGGGTTCATAATTACGGTGACGATGAATTATGGAATTTTTTGTAGAGGAAAAACAAAATGGTGACTCCAATATGGCGGACGATTTTGTGGTTATTGTTTGATTCTACTCAAAATTGGTATGTGGGGGTTTTCGGGGACAGAGATCAAGAATATTATGACAAATTTCATTGATTTAAGACCAATAAAAATTGGTAAGTGGGGGCTTTTGGGGTCGGAGATCATGATTTTTTGTCAAAATTCACGAATTCAAGATGGCAGCCCCAAGACGGTGACCTGTTTTGTTATAACGACCCGAATCCATTCAAAATTGGTATGTGGGTATTTTTGGGATCGGACATTATCAATTTTTGTCAGAATTCAATAAGATGGCGGATTTCATGATTGACTAAGAAGGATTGAATAAAAATTACAAAAAAAATTGAAGGCAAGCTTTCATACGAATGCTTTGAAAAAAAATTTATTCAATTGTAGTCTGACCTAGGTCATTCTGTGAGTAGCAGATTCAAAAGTTGCAAATAAAGAAGAGGTATCATTGCGCGGCAAGATTTTGAATATGCTACTCTCCGACTAATCTAGGTCGAACAAATTTAAAGGAATTACATTTTCTTTTTCAGTGCATTTGTATGGAAGCTTGTCTGGAAATCATATTTTTTTTCAATATAAAACTTATTGTTAAAGTGCTTACGTCTTGACATAATTATTTTGAGTCAAGTGGAAAATTTCGCTAAAAAAAAGTAAGTCTAAGGCTCGAAAAATTTATTGGCCAAATCTTGGCAATGCTTGAAAACTGATATATTTTCTTGAGAGAACAGAAGCTATATGGTGGTTCACGATTCTTATTGAAATTGCTTCGAATTTGTTCAGTAGGAAAGCAAATTAGCCTAGACGGTTGTTGAAAGTTGTAATCGATATTCTCGAGATTCGGAAGTTATATATTCAAAAAATTTGCAATGAAGTGGAGTTTCCATATTAAAACAAGGAGTCAATATTGTCCTTGCGCACACAGTCTCTCCCATTGGGTAAAAACATAATTAGGAAATAATAGAAAACAATAAAGATATGCAGTCCTCATTATTGGTTAAAAATTTAGTTTTGGAAGATATGTGCTACACTCAATTCCAGTTGTCATTTAGTCGTTTATACAGAACGAAAATTCGTACTTTAGCTGATTAACAGAAGTCTTTTCTATGTTTAAAAAAAACTTTATTGTGAAACAAGTCTGTAAGCATTGTTTTAATGGTTCAGCTGAATCGTTGGAACTTCGAAACCAATTCCAATACAGGAGTTACAAACAGATTGAACGATCCAAAAACAGAACCCTCTACTTAATAAATCAGTTTGGTGGGTGAATAGTAAGTAACTCATGGAATAGGTAACAGTAAATACGGTTCTACAATGAGTGTGGAATCAGTGAGTCTATAGCTCACTTACAGATGGTCGATGTGATACGTCTCAATTTTAAATTTTAAACAATTCAAATTGAGTTCAAAATATTCAATGTCATTACAAATGCTATTGAATGTTCTTGAGAATAAATGTGGGCTCTGGGCTAGTCCCTTCATCAGTTTGAAAATCATCATCAAGTCTGTTACATTTCACCTATCTTTGGGAAGTAATCACGCATCAGTGGAGTGTAGTCACTATTAATGAGTTGTGTATTTACCTTGAAAGCAATATATCTAAAAAAATTATGTACACTCTCAATTCTATCTATGTGAATTTGATACTGCGGATTCGAAACAACCGATGCGAAACATAGTTTACTGTGTATAAATGTTTCTATATATAATAATTGAATTCACATAAAGCACTTTAGTCCTACAGGGTGTTCCGAAGGGAATAATAGATGGAAATAATTATATTCAGTCTTCATTATTGATTTTCAATTCCGTTTTGAAAAATGTGAACAACACGCCATCCCAGTTATCATTCAAACGGAACGAAAATTCTTACTCCAGACGATTTGAGGAAGCTTTCTCTTTGTTCAAAACAAGCTAATTATAAAAATTGTAACAAAATTGTTGTTTCTCAATGGCTCACCTAACTTCAATGTTTTTTATATGGATAACTGAATTCATCAGAAGTAACAGAATAAAAAAGAAAGAATCATGAGAGGAATTCGTTAAGAATGATAAGTAGAAACAAACTCTCCATATACATTCATGGAAAGACTCCCTTTGTCACAGAATAATTCAGAGGAGTACTTATCAGGATCTTCTGGTGGTGATTTAATGATACCAGAATCGTAGTATGACTCCTTTGGAATGAATTCTCGTTAAAATTCAGCTATTTCTTCAATGCCTATTTTCGTTTCACTGATCGTAATGAAGAAGAATCCTCTCTATATCAATTTGAATTAACAAATTAATTTTGAATGCATACCGTGTTTTGATTCCCCTGCCTTTTAATTCCTCCAAAAACATTATAATTCCATTCTTTTCATTTTTCAGTAACCTACGCCAGGCCGGTATTCATTTATTATTTTATACTATATTTTATGTCTTCACCTATAATATTCTATCTATGTGAATTTGATACTGCGGATTCGAAACAACCGATGCGAAACATAGTTTACTGTGTATAAATGTTTCTATATATAATAATTGAATTCACATAAAGCACTTTAGTCCTACAGGGTGTTCCGAAGGGAATAATAGATGGAAATAATTATATTCAGTCTTCATTATTGATTTTCAATTCCGTTTTGAAAAATGTGAACAACACGCCATCCCAGTTATCATTCAAACGGAACGAAAATTCTTACTCCAGACGATTTGAGGAAGCTTTCTCTTTGTTCAAAACAAGCTAATTATAAAAATTGTAACAAAATTGTTGTTTCTCAATGGCTCACCTAACTTCAATGTTTTTTATATGGATAACTGAATTCATCAGAAGTAACAGAATAAAAAAGAAAGAATCATGAGAGGAATTCGTTAAGAATGATAAGTAGAAACAAACTCTCCATATACATTCATGGAAAGACTCCCTTTGTCACAGAATAATTCAGAGGAGTACTTATCAGGATCTTCTGGTGGTGATTTAATGATACCAGAATCGTAGTATGACTCCTTTGGAATGAATTCTCGTTAAAATTCAGCTATTTCTTCAATGCCTATTTTCGTTTCACTGATCGTAATGAAGAAGAATCCTCTCTATATCAATTTGAATTAACAAATTAATTTTGAATGCATACCGTGTTTTGATTCCCCTGCCTTTTAATTCCTCCAAAAACATTATAATTCCATTCTTTTCATTTTTCAGTAACCTACGCCAGGCCGGTATTCATTTATTATTTTATACTATATTTTATGTCTTCACCTATAATATTCTATCTATGTGAATTTGATACTGCGGATTCGAAACAACCGATGCGAAACATAGTTTACTGTGAATGAATGTTTCTATATATAATAATTGAATTCACATAAAGCACTTTAGTCCTACAGGGTGTTCCAAAGCGAATAATAGATGAAAATAAGAATATTCAGTGTTCATTATTGATTTTCAATTCCCCTTTGAAAAATGGGAACAACACGCCATCCCAGTTATCATTCAAACGAAACGAAAATTCTTACTCCAGCTGATTTGAGAAAGCTTCCTCTTTGTTCAAAACAAGCTAATTATAAAAATTGTAACAAAATTGTAGTTTCTCAATGGCTCACCTAAATCCTTGGATCCATGAAATCAAATTCAATGTTTTTTATATGATAGCACATGAAGCACCAATGACCTACCAATATCTAAGTGTGTTCTGAAGGTGATTCAATCAGAAGTAACAGAATAAATTAGAAAGAATCATGAGAGGAATTCGTTAAAAATCATATAGTAGGAACAAACTCTCCATTTACATTCATGGAAAGACTCCGTGTCACAGAATAATTCAGAGGAGCGCTCATCAGGATCTTCTGGTGGTGTTTTAATGATAACAGAATCGTAGTATGACTCCTTTGGAATGAATTCTCGTTAAAATTCAGCCATTTCTTCAATGCCAATTTTTGTCTCACTGATCGTAATAAAAAAATAATCCTCTCTATATCAATTTGAATTAACAAATTAATTTTGAATGCATACCGTTTTTTGATTCTCTTGCCTTTTAATTTATTCAAAACATTTTAATTCCCTTCTCTTCATTTCTCAGTAACCCACGCCAGGCCTGTATTTAATTATTATTTTATACATTATTTTATGTCTTTACCTATAATAATCTTAATTTTTTATTATTACTGAGCTCAAAGGGTTAGCTTCCTCTTACATTTGGTTCATTTTCAGAACGTAAACATCTCACCACATCATTATCTTTATCTATAATTTGCATTTTGACAACGTCATGTCCTATATGTTAGATGAAGTTAAGGTAATTTGGTTACAATTGTGATACTGGTTTAGCCTTCGATACTAGATGGCGATAATAAGTAGTTTCGGCTCTTTAACAACTTGTTGAATATGCGCCATCTTCACTCCGCTTCATCAACAGGGTACACGCATGATTTTATTTCCATTTGTTTTGCATCAGTTCGATTCGCAAAAATAACATTTAGTGAAATCAATTCCTCAAATCACAAAATTTCATTGAAATTTTCAGGTTCAATTCAAAGTAGATTTGACTTTGGCTCCAATAACTTCTCCCAAAAACTATTGCTAATTGGGGTTGTTTCAGGAATAAACACAGTCAATCATATTTTTTGCGACCCATAAATAAACTTTACCTTACTTTTAGTGCGATGTTTCAGAAATTTAGATATATATATATATATATATATATATATATATATATATATATATATATATATATATATATATATATATATGAATTGTCAATAATATAAATAAATTAAATACTAGTACAACACAAAAACGACCAAAAGTTTGGAAAAAAAAAATTTTGGTTTTTATATTCATACCGCGCAAGCGCGAATAACTTAGGGATGTTGCAAATATTGAGAATATATACAACATTTTTGTTATTGATTTTATGTTCGAAACCAGTAATCGGATTTGTATATTTTTCTGTGCATGGAAAGCTAATTGATTGTAAATTGTCAGTATATATTTATGACATTTTTGAAACTAACTACAGTACTGATTGGCTCATCTTCGAACTTGGTCGAGATATCGATAAAAAATTGTTTTTGTCCAAATTTTGTGCCATTTGGTTGAAAATATATATATATATATATATATATATATATATATATATATATATAATCATTTTTCAACCAATTGGAACAAAATTTGGACAAAAACTATTTTCCATCAATACCACGAACAAGTTCGAAGATGAGCCAAATCAGTAACGTAGTTTTAAAATGGCGGCTACTGCAAACTTGAAAAAATCTCAATCTATCATTTTCATACCAATATCAAGAAACCGTAGGTCTTTTGAAAGAGCTCTGTGAGCTCCATAACTTTTATCCAAGAAGTTTTTCTATAAAATGTACATACAAAAAAAAATCGCTGTAAATTACAATTCATGAGAATCAATAATTTTTGTTTGTCCTGTATGCTCCATTCATTTGAGGTTCATTCGCTCGTGTCTATCAGATACTATTAGAGTTTTTCTTACACCGACGAACAGAAACATTGTATTTTAACATTTCTCGATTTCAAAGTTATATTACCTTGACTGATGACAATTTCATAATCGAAAAATAAATTCTGAAATCTAACATTCCCACTGGCTGCGCCATCGGGTTTTTTCAATTTAATATTCATCATAGACTCAGCCAGATTCTATAACCAGAATACACAGGGATATAAAAAACAAACTGATGAACCGTTCCATACATACAGTGCTTCTCAAAAGTCCGCTCCCCCCTCTTATTTTTGGAACGATTATACATAAACAAATGAAATTTGGAAACTGAATATTAAAGGTTGTAAACTTCCGTACTAGTGATAAAAGATGACGAAATCGTGAAAGATGACGTCACAAGACCATTGTCACCAATAATTTTAAATGTGACCCTACGGCAAGCGACACCTCTTTTAAAAGGTATCGAAAAAACCTATTCAATGATACTAATTTTGTTTGTGCTTATGGCAGTTTTGGCAACTCGCTTTATAAAAACGCAAATCTGTGATGAATTAAATCAGTAAATACTAAAATTCCAAATTCAAGCTCCGCCTCTGACGTTTTTGTTAGTCTCCCTGATTCGACGTTTTTGTAATTGTCCAAGTTTTTGTACATTTGATAATTTGTGTATTGTTGATCAAACGTTCAACTGTTTCAGCAGCTTTTGGTACTTTTCATATTTTTGTACATTTCAATAATTTGTTAAACTGTTGTGAGCCAAACGTTTAAGTGCTTCAAGAAGCGAAATGGTACGTGCTTTAGGTGATGAAGTAGCAGCGATCATAATCTTTGATGAAACTGGACAAAATATTCATGCAGCAGAACGCATTTTTAATGAGAGGTTTCCCGATCGCCCCGTTTCGAGGACTTATGTAAGGGAGCTTCTTCGTAAGTTTGAAACAACGGGTAGTATTAATGATGCGAAACGATCGGGCAGACCACAAATTTCTGATGAGAAATAAATTTATAAACTGGCAGAAGTAATAGTTAATCCTACGTCTTCAACAACTCACGTTGCATCTACCTGTGAAGTCAGTCGAAGTACAGTACACAGGGTGTTGAAAAAAAAACAAATTTCATCCATACAAATTAAAAATGGTTCATCAACTCTCAGACGACGACCCAGACCGAAGACTAGAATTTTGTGAAAATATGGAAACTGAAATTAACCAACAGCCAGACTATGTCAAAACAATTTTAGTGACGAAAGTACTTTCTATCTAAATGGAAATGTGAATACACAGAATGTGAGGTATTGGAGTGACGCAAATCCTCACCTGTTTCGTGAAACACATACCCAATTTTCCCAGAAGGTGAATGTTTGGGCAGGTATCCTGGGAAACCACATCGTTGGGCATCTTTTTGAAATACCAATTTAACTGGTGAATTTCATCTGGAGCTGTTGCAAAATACAATAAAACCGTTTATTCTTGAAATTTTGGAAGATAATCCGGATGAATTCGGCAATTTGAAAATAACATTCCAACAGGATGGTGCTCCTCCACACTATTACGGTGCAGTAGGACGGTATTTGGATGAGGAGTATCGTGGTAGATGGATTGGACGACGAGGTTCAACGGAATGGCCAGCTCGGTCACCGGACCTCACACCTTTGGATTTTTTTCTGTAGGGGTACCTCTGTTTCCGCAGACACATTTGCAAAAGTACGAGAAGAGTTTAAAAATAGGATATTTCACTTTCAGAGAGTAGATGGAGGTCACTTCGAGCAATGTCTTTGGGTGGATACTGATTCTCAAATCTGTAATTAATATCATACTGAATGGAATTTAAATTTTGATGTTTACTAATGAGCCATTGAAACTGCCATAAAAACAAACAAACTAAGTATCATTGAATAGGTTTTTTCGATACCTTTTGAAAGAGGTATCGCTTGCCGTAGGGTTCCATTTGAAATTATTGGTCACAATGGCCTTGTGACGTTATCTTTGACGATTTTGTCATCTATCATCACTAGTAGGGAAGTTCAAAACCTTTTATATTCATTTTCCAAATTTCACCTGTTTATGTATGATCGTTCCAAAAATAAGAGGGGGGGAGTGAACTTCTGAGAAGCACTGTATAATTAATTGCTTTGTTGATCTCAGGTTTTAATAATTTTTAATACTTAGCAGATTTTTTAGGAAAGGAGAAAAATGAGAAGAAAAAAAATTATGGTTTCCAATTTTGATATGGTTGCTATATACAGGGTATAACCAAATAAGTGCGAAAGTTTTCAGGGGGTGATTCCTTGTTGAAAATTAAAGGGGGACTTTCATGAAAACAAAAGCTCTTAGACGAATCATTTTCACGAAATTTATTCAAAAAAGGACATGTTTCGGAGCTTTGAAGCTCCATCTTCAGCTGATACTTATATAAATCTGAAAAAAGGGGAGGAATAAGCTTGACTATAGGTTCAACAATTCTCATTAGGGAATTTTAATTGTGAATACTTACATCATGGGGAGAAAACACAACATAAAAAATTTGTGGTTAACAAAGCATTATAGCTTTGAAACAACTTGAACCGTAATTGGGATGAAACCATTCCACTCCATATAGAAGGGGCATGGTAATCGTTTGACAAACATTGTTGCAACAAACTGGCAATGGGTGTCTTAGATACACTCTCCAATTTTGACCTCAAGAACTCAGACTACTGCGAGTTCGAGGAACGGCTGAACCACTTTTTCATCGCCAGCGAAATCATAACAGAAGCTCGCAAAAAAGCAATTTTATTCAATACGATGAACGAAGATTGTTATGAGCAATGACGGAGTTTATGTGTGCTCGACTTGCCAGATATAAAAACTAAAGGATATTATCGACATTTTAACTGTAAATACTTCTTCCTTGAAATCGTACTTCACGGTACGTCCAAAGTTTGATAGCGCAAGGAAGAGTTCGAACGGGAGCGTCGCGAAGTGGGACGCTGAACATTTATGCCCCAAGAATATACATATATAGACAACGAATTTATATATGAAGAAGTGGCAGATAGTGGGCAAGAAAAAAAATCCATTCAAGTTATAAACATGGCAAAAGATGAAAACAGACCAAATAATAAATGTTCTTTATGGAGTCAAAACTGTGTGGGAGTCATCATTTCAGATAATATTCAAATTTATGATGCTATCAAAATCAAGACATGTGGGTATGCTCTCAAAAAATTTCATACTGTCTTTCTAGGTGGAGATTTCAATGTCAATGATTTAAACTCCAACTGTTTTGAAACAAAATCTTTTTTGGATGTCAAAGAACCTTTTCAACTAAACAATCATACTTCTCAGCCCACAAGAATGTTCTATCATCCTGATGCGAAAATCAACTCGTCTCAAATTGACTACATAATATCTAAACTGGAAGAAATATTTCATGTTGAAACTCTGGATCTCGGTTTCTCAGACCATCTTACACAAATCATTGAATTTTCCTTCAAATGCACCGCAAAAAACCAGACACATTGGGTGTTTGTCCAAAAAATAATTTCACACCCAGGAGCGGTATCTGAAATCAAATATCCTTTTACAAAGGAAATATTTACATAAAATTCTACAGGGGATATCAACAAAGTATCCAACCACTTTTAGCAACATTTTTCATGGTTTTTTTATACTTCTCATCCAAAAAGGCAAATCAAAATATCAAACAATAGGACTAAGGACATAAACATGAACTATTCTAGTGAGACTCTTGAACTGAGTAATTAAGTTATAGATCTGAACTGGCTTCGAAAACCCTCGAATGATGATAGCATACAGTCTGAATACAATACCAAGAGAAATAGTCTGAACAACCAAATTCAAATGGAAAGAACTAATCACTTCACTTTCATGATCGAAAACTCTTATAACAAACCTTAAATGTTATGGAAAATAGTCAACACCAAATTGAACAAACAAAAAACATACAGTCATAATATAGGTGCGTCAAGTTGGTGACTCACACCCAGAATTTTTGAATGTTATAGGTATTTTATATTTGACAGTCAGTGTTTTCTCAGCTGCGTACTCTTCCAAAGTTTTCAGTTTCCGGGCGAGGTCGCCCTGCGAGTCGCTAAATATGATCATGTCATCAGCGTTACTCCAGAATGCCCACTAATCTGAAAGAATTTTCGGATATCCGCAAGAAAGAGAGAAAGAAGGGTTGGACTAAGCGGTTCATCTTGAAGGACTGCCTCTGATATGCTATATTTTTTGTTGTACTTATTGTCCATTTCTATGCAAGTGGTTGCTTGATCATACAGTCTTTGAACGATTGTTATGGATTTAGAACCCATTCCCTGATTGAATAGTTTGAGCTAGAGCCGCTGGTGGCCGACCGAGTCAAAAGCTCTTTTGAAGCCTACACAAGCTATGAAAATCTTCCCACCACGTAATCGCTGATGAATTTGTAGGACAGAGAAAAGATTCTGAAGATTCTGAAACCCGATTGATATTCAGGAAGGATATTATCATCCTCACACCAAGCAGATAATCTATTCAATCGTGTTTAACAAAGCCATACCCCGTTAGTTGCTTGGATCGATCGGATCACCCTTTTTGTGATACATGAATAGAGATGATTCATGCCATCCTTTGAGAATATTTCACTATCAAGAATATTATTATATAAAAAACATAGATATAGCATCAACGCCATCAATTCCCGGAGATTTGCCATTTTTGCAGTTAGCAAGACAAATCTGAAGCTCATTGAAGATTATATGAGAATCTAAGAACAGAGTTATGCCACAGGGAATTCTTGGGGAAAAAATAGATTCATAGAAAGTTTCCCATTGTAGTATGGAAATAGGACAATTATGTTCAGCGGACCTCAATGATTTGAGGGTTTTCCAAAACTCTGCCTGATTTTGAGTGTTAGCTAGTGATAGCGTAACCTTTCTCTCGTATAATTTTTTTTTTCCTCTTTGTGATTTTTTTTATTTTGATTTTTGTTCCAAGTATTCTGATTCATGAGGGTCAGTAAAGTTGCAAGATCTACATATTGCAGAGTTTTTTGAAAATTATACATATAAAGTTGTACCAGGGTTCGTTACTAGGATCGGTTTGTTGAGTTTATACTAAATCGCCAGCTACAGTTCAGATGGTGCTGCAAAAATTCCCATAGTATTCATCCACATCATCGATAAAGGTGACATTGGGGAAAATGTACAAACTCATTTTATATCTTCCTTCCAAATTAGCTTCTTCGTTGTGTGAAATTTTAGATCTGTTGACTGGTTCACCAATACAGTATTTAGTTTTAACGTAACTCGAATCGAAAAATCTATTAAAAATTCACAAGTACAAATTTTCAGAACAATCTATATGGGGAAGGAATCTGTAGGCAGTTATAAATCTGTAGGAGTCTGATAGAAATAATTTTATACTCTTCAGTCTGTTTTAAAACCGGGGAATATTGAAAAAAAAATATAATTATTTTTTGCTTTTTAATCTTGTGTGTGTGTATGAAATTTTGTAATCGACTTGCCACCATTCTGTTTTGAAAAAAATTTCATTATGTATTATCGCAGGAATTATTAACACAACCACCACCAAACCACCGAATTTTCAGTTAATCGGACGACTAAAGTGGTTCAAATTTGACTCGCAGAATTTGAACCCAACAGGCAAGAAAGCGAGTTGATAAAAACATGTTTGAAGGTCACACAGATTCCTCATTCTTAATATAAGAATTATTCATACGAAATTCAATGTTGAAGTGCACGAAAAACAATGTTAGGCTCGAAAGTGGCCAGAAAAGAGAGGGAGAGAGAGAGAGAGAGGACCTATATTTATTGTTGCTAAGAGTTATCTCTTGTTAACAAACACAATGTCATAAGGTAAGTTTATGGATGATCAGTCAATTTCCAAATTTTGTAAAGCTTTTTTTAAAATTATAACACAGACATTAGCTTATTGTGAATAGATACGTTTTCACAATAATATTAATAAAATGAAATATAATACGATGAAATAACATAAATAATATAGATTGAACTTATAATATAAATTGAGTATCGATAAAAAGATTGGTATACTTAATGAAATGGGATATCACAGTGTGTCATTGAAGTAATCTTGTAGATTATAGAAGGCTTTATCACTCAATATGCTTTTTTTTAAATAGTTTCAGCGTTGTTGTTTCTTTAATTTCTAGCAGGAGTTTATTGTACATCTTGATACCACTATATATAAGTGAGTTATGTGTCAAAGAAAAATTGAGTATTGAAAGTCTGAGTTGGTTCTCTTGACGGGTTGAATATGCAGTGTTTGTGACTTCATAATTAGCTCTGTTCTTGTGGATTATGGTCACTGTTTCCATCATATATATTGAAATGACTGTTTAGTATTTAATGCTCAAGAAAGAGGGGTTCACATGAATCTTGCCTCTTGGCCTTACAAAGATATCTGATGGCTTTTATCTGTAAGACAAAGACTGACTGCATAAGTGTGTCACAGCAACCTCCCCAGAAGGCTATACCATACCGTAGTTGGGAATCTATCACGGCGTAGTACACAGCCTTAGCGTTGGGAAAACCTAGCTCTTTCACAACATTTCTCAGTGAGTAAAATCCAGACGATAATTTTTCATTGAGAAGTCTGATGTGTTCGTCAAATTTTAGATTTTTATCTAGATGGAATTTCGATGCGGTGCTGCTTTCGATAGTGTTTGTTCCTGAAGAGATATCTGAAAATGTACATTTGAATGCTATTACATTGTTTTTTTTTTGTTTTTGAGTGTTAGAAAATTAGAATCGCACCAATCTTTTACTTTAATCATATTTGCACTCGTTCTGGTATTCAGCCTGTCTTCGTCTTTGTCATACTATATTAATGTAGTATCATCGGTAAAGATGTTGAGTTTTCCTGTAATTGAGATGTTAGTCAGATCGTTGATGTATAGGAGAAACAGGACGGGACCCAGAACAGAGCTTTGGTGTACGCCATATTTCACATCACTGATATTCGAATCCGAAGAGGTCTTGACAATTTGCTTTCTTGCAGTGAGATATGATCTTATCCAAGCATGACTCTTGTCCATGAAACCGTATCTGCTGAGTGTTTGCAGTAGTATATCATGGTTGACACAGTCAGATGCCTTGGAGGAGTCACATAGAACCGCTGCAGTTGTTTCCGCGTTGTTGATTCCATTATAAACTGTCTGCAGGAGAGAAAATATGGCATCAGATGTATTTTTGTTTTTTTGTAAAGCCATATTGACGTACACTCAGTATATTGTTGTTGTCTACAAACTACAAATACCATGATTCTTCATTTTACTAGTTGTTCAATTATTTGAGCTAATGTTGGGATATGGGATATTGATCTGAAGTTCGAAAAGAGTCTTTCTGTGAATGATGTGTTAATAAGTTCGACCAGGACATTGAGTGCATCGTCAGGAAGGATTTCAAATATTTTTATAGAGATGTCATCTAAACTAGAGGCCTTTTCGTTTTTTATGTCTCGAATTACCTCTTTCAATTCAGTTAGATTAGTGCTGTTCAAAGAAAAGGTTTTCTTCATATTGACACTTGATAGGAAACATTAAACGGAAGAGCATCAAAATGTTGACCAATGGAAAAAACCCAGTATATCTCGAACACTGAATGGGCACAAAATTCATAACATACGGCACAATTAGGCACAAAATGGGCACAATTTATCGAAAGTAATAAACTTTCACATTTCCATGTATGGGTCACAGCGTCGAGTTGGTCACTCACAGGAAAAACTCGAAATATCTCGAAAACTGAACAGACACAAAATTGAAAACACACGGCACGCATTGGCACAAAATGGGCACAAAATACCCATAACATTTCGATACCAAAATTCTGGGTGTGGGTCACCAACTTGAGGCACCTTCATAATATGCATATAAAACTGAATAATAACTGAAAAAAATTACTGATATCTTTGTGAAATTATTTCCAACATCTGCTATTGACCTGGTGAGAAGTAATTCATCTGATACAACTCCTTGCTGTTGTACGACTATGAAGATCTCTGTAAATACTATGTTTCACACACATTTTGAGATACATGAAATCGAAAATATCATGAGAGACCTAACAAACAAAAAATCTGTAGGTTTGAATGAAGTTCCGATATCATTCCTGAAGGAATATGTGCATGAACTAGCACAATATCTAACTCACTTAATGAATCACTGAGTTGAAGTGGGACAATTTCCGGACCTAATTAAAATCCCAAAATGTACACCGATCCTTAAAAAGGTGATCCGACACTACAGATCTATTTGTGTCCCGGATCCAATTTAAAAAATTATGGAGAAAGCAATGCAAATAAGGCTGATAAACTTTTTCGATAAATACAAACTACTATCACCTCATCAACATAGGTTCCGTTTGGGACTATCAACTGAAACTGCCTCAACTGATTTAATACAAAATATTCATGAAATCCTAGAGAGAGACACTCTCGCAATTGCTATACTTTTCGATATGTCAAGAGCCTTCGATACCATTAATCCACTTTTCTTGAAGACGAAGCTTCATGCAATGAGTGTGAGAGACTCTATCAATGACTGGTTGATATCTTTCACATAAAATCGTCGTATCGTTGTTGATGTGAACAATACATATTCAGGCGAACGACCCACAGAACAAGCAACACCAAAGTCATATTTTGAATTTTTAGATTAACTGCAGTGTTTTGAAAGTGAAATTAGAGTGCCATGGGAAGAAAAACAGTTGTTCAAACAAATTTGAGTTCGACCTAACTTGAAACAGTGCATACTTGATTATTTGAAATGTTTTTGAGAGTTTTGGGCTATAAAATTCGTTACTGATATTAGAAAATGGTTCGGTTTATGAACTCAGAAATGCCGATATGCTTTTGCCTATGGAATGGCCCAAGGCAATCCCAGAGCGGCTGGACTTATTTATCAAGAAAGATATCCCCATCGCATTGTACCAAATAGACAAACAGAATACACGGAAGGCTGTGCAAATCAGACACCTTCCAAAGCTCGGCTGCTCTTATTGGGAGAGCAGCAACGGTACGAACAGTGGAGCTGGAGGAAGCAGTTTTACGTGAAGTTGAGCGTAGCCCCGATACAAGTACATGAAAAATTGCACAACAATTGAACATTTCTCACTTCACTGTATGGAAGATTTCAAGGGACTATCAACTGTATCCTTACCACATACAGCGAGTGCAAGCGTTATTACCTGCGGATTTTCCCAAGCGTGTTGTTTATTCTACTTGGATTTTGCAACACCATGCAGCATCTCCGACATTTCTATCCCGTTTATTGTTCACCGATGAAGCGTGTTTTGCCCGAAATTCAATTATGAACTTTTATAACAATCATATCTGGGCTGAAGAAAATCCCCATGCGTTTGATGAACATCATCATTCACAACAGTTTTCCGTGAATATTTGGGTTGGTATTGTGAGTGATCATCTAATTGGACCTCATTTTTCACCCCCGAGATTAAATGGTCTAGGGTATCTACATTTTTTGGAATTTGTGTTACCTGTACTATTAGAAAATACCCCACTGGCAGTGAGAGAAGCAATGTGGTTCATGCACGATGGGGCCCCACCTCACTTCAGCATAGTAGCACGTCAATTTCTGGATGCAACTTATGGAGAAAACTGGATCGGTCGCGCAGGTCCACAGTCATGGCCACCCAGGTCACCGGATTTAAATCCATTAGATTTATTCCTTTGGGGGAATTCTAAGTCCCACGTTCATGAAACTCCAGTCAACACTGGAGAAGAATTAATCCAACGGATACGGGATTCATGCGGTCAGATAAGACATACGCCGGAAATATTTCAACGTGTTCGGCAATCGATGTTAAGACGTGGTAATGCTTGCATTGAAGTTGGAGGAGGCCATTTTGAGAAACCATTGTAAGTTTTGTGTTACTTATTATTGAATGTTTTTTTACTGAGAAAAATTGCGTACCATTTGTTTAATTGTGGTTTTAGTAAAGGGTTCTTCTTGTTTCATGTTTTTTTTAATTTCTGGCGTCACCACATAACAACAAAGTGATTTTTATTTTTTTTTCTCAAAAACATAGCAAATTAGGAAAAAATGCTGGGAAAAAAAGTTCTAATAGCTTAATGCGAAAACTATAAAATAATAATCTTTCATTTTCATAGCAATATCGACCACCTATAGGTCTTTTGATGGAGCTCCATAACTTCTATTCCAAAATTGTTTCTCCAATATAAACACTCAAATAAAATGCCGCTGTGAATTGCCATTCAGGAGAATTAATAATTTATGTTTACCTGTATGCTCCTTTTCTTTGTTCTACATTCGCTCATGGTAATCAGAAACCATTCGAGTTTTTCTTCTGACGACAAATAGAATAATTTTTCTGAATTTGAAAGTCAAGCTATATTGATAAATATCAGTTGTTATTTTTCTAAGAAATATTAGTTTGGAAACCCTTGTGTGCTGGTTATCCATCTTTTTTTCATAATTTGAGTCAACTTTCATAGAAAAATTAGGAGGCATTTAGGGATATTTGAATTTTTCACCAACTTTTGATTGAAAAGTTTTGAGGTTCATACAAAAATATAAATGCTGTTTTGTTCCAATGAGAATTCACCATTTTTCCACGAATGATGTGTTGGCTTGATTGATGGCAATTTCAGAATCAATGATTGAATTCTGAAATCTCCCTTTTTGACTGGCCGCGACATCGAATTTTCAGTTCATTATTCGGACTGCTGATTCCTGCCAAGCGCTTTCTTGCAGGGTGGAAGGAGCTCCCGTACTGTGTTTGATCCCATGTTATTTCAAAAATGTTCGGAATTCCTCTGACATACATGTTTGAATGTTATCTATATAAAGTTTCCCAGAGAGGCCAAACCTAACGAAAACATTATCAATTATACTTATGGTGGTTGTGGTAGATATATTATTCATCTGAAAACTTTCAATACACTTGGAGGTGGCGTCTTCCGTAATAAAAATAATACATATTGAAGTGGGGACTGAAGAAATCACTATGTAATTCAAACCATACATTTGTAGGCCAATCCCGATATTTCAGGAGGATTATTTGGGAATTCTTCACATATTTCACAGGTTCGTATCACTTTTTCGATGCTTTCATCAATTGACGGCTATCATACATAGAATATAAACAGAATCCTCATGAAATCACATTTGGAAGTTGTTTTTTCTGTTAGATACTACAGAAAATAACTTCACTTCATCGTAGATATTTCAATCTTCAGAAGAATCTTTCTATTCAATATTCAATCAAGAATGTTTCATCTTGCAGTACGTTTGTTGTGATTTTTTTGGTACCCCTATCCGGTAACACCGAAAAATACTTTGTTGTTTCCTGGTAAATTATTTACTCCTGCGTAAGAACGGCCAAAGTTTATTGTTCAAAATCAGGTTTACTCTTGTTTTGTGTATGATCTGGGAAAAATATCGTTCTAGTTCGTAACGGGTTGATTTGACCCCACAACATTGAAATCAAACAACAATTCAGACACATTGCCTGTAATCAGGGAATCTATCCGACATTTCCACATGAAGTCTGAAGGAACACGTTAGAAAAGGTCGGTTACTGAATTCCTTGAATAACCCTCTATACGTAACTTTCATATGAATGCCACTTCCACAATATTTTTTATGATTTCTCTGGTTATGTACCAAACGTTTGAGAGATATCGGTAATTAGTTTTCGAAGATTGAATAGCAAATTAGTGGGTATTCGAGGATTGGAAGAACGGCAGCTCTCTCGCCGCCATTTGAGGAGCGTTTGGGCTGTGGAAATAGTTCGTTGATTTATTGAGTTGTTGGGACACACGAATGAGTAAACGATTGATTTTGTCATTTTGAGGCCTGTGGAGATTCCAAGTGAGTTGTCAAAATTCACCCCAAACTCAATCGTTCGTCATACTGAATTCACTGATTGTATTAGGTGGATGGGAAGTATTGGAACAATTAGGTCTGTGAGCCGTTTATAGTACGAGGACAAACCTGTGAGTTGAAGAACTGAATACTGATTGTTGAATGTTGAAAACCTCTCAGCTTAGAAGGGTAGCTGTAATGCTAGTATTTCTGTAAGGGGATTGAGCTATCAACACCAACTGGAGAACCCTCAGAGGAGGTTACATAATTCAAGGAGGAATGTCTGGTAATTCATTTGATCTATGCAGATTATAGGGTTTCAGTAAAGGGCGTATTCATTAGTCAGGGATTCTCTGTGCAGCCACCTCTTACCTAATTCAGGGGATCAACCCAGCATATAAACTCTCCACGTTACTGATCGACTTATCTGGATTATGGAGCATTGTTGGTTTCCATTTTTGCGTTGTCGTATCAAGAATATTTGTATTTGAAATCAGTGCTGTTCCTATCGGGATCCTTCTGGTCTCTCTTCTATACCGTAGATGTAACTATTTCCTTGTTGGCTGTAAGTAGCCTGTACTGGAAGTGGCTCCGTGACAACACAGCGGCGCGTACTCTCATGTACCTCTTGTGGTATCTTGGGTATACTCAGACTATAACGATTTATCAAGTGCGGTCACTTTTAGTTGTTCACTATTATAATACCTTGAAGACAAACTTAGTATTTAATTTATCTCTCTCTCCGATCATTGTAATTGACTATCGATCTATAAGACCCTGGCTGTCTTCTATCTATGACTGGTTGGAATTGAATAAAGCTAGTGGCGCCCATTTTCAACAACCTGAAAATATATTTCTATATAACAACTCACCCCAACCGTACT
Source organism: Gonioctena quinquepunctata (assembly GCA_018342105.1). Lineage (NCBI taxonomy): Eukaryota > Metazoa > Arthropoda > Insecta > Coleoptera > Chrysomelidae > Gonioctena > Gonioctena quinquepunctata. The sequence continues at coordinate 54,470 of JAFIRS010001250.1, read as the reverse complement.
GAGTTCGGGCAGGAAGGGTTGCGCACTGGGAGCTATCGAGTGCGTAACAAGTTCTTCTTTATGATGAATTTCCTAGTCTGGTGGGGACGACTGACGCAAATAAAGGCCTCTGACTTACAAAAAGTGGGGTAGAAATGATTTCGATATATGTTTGTTTTCGACTTCGCGGAGTGCCATCGTAGTCCGAAATCTTGGATTGAAGGTACAAAAAAGTATTTTTTTTTCCAAATAACTCTTTAACGGTTGATCCTACGACATGGATTTCTCTTGTTTCGTATACTTTTTTTTACTGTCACTGTGGCATAAATTTATGAAAAGTATTCCATTCCATGGGTTTTTGTAACAGCCGTTTCGTAAATCAGGTATAGACTGTTCTTCGTTTTTGTGTTACGAAAATCGCTATTTCTCAATTTTTGGACGCCCAAATAACATTTATTGTATTCATCTGAGCAAATTAATGAGTTCCGTCGACACTGTAAATGGTCCACAAACACAAACTGATGTATTTTTTCAGGAAAGATTCCAAATTCACGTAGTTATATCTTGAAATATCAAACTTATTCCTTGTTGAAGATTGTCCAATTTGAATATATTCATTCCAGCATGTGCTCATTTCATATTTTATTCGGATCATTGAAATCCCGAAAATTATTACCAGATTACCAATCCTTGATTGCTTCTCTTGTAAGACAAATTGCCTATTGAGTGTCCCTTAACGATAAACAATTTTGAATTTTGGTCAATGAATACTCATCAGGCTTTTAATACGTTTCCAGGTGCGAAAGTCGCATAATGAAATGGTCAATGTCAGAGGAACCTGCCCCAGATACCTTCTTTCAGGCAATTGCAAAAAGGGAGGTGGTGGAGCATGTGGCTGTAGAGAAAACGGGTTGGAGTGCTCTGTTATATGCAGATTCTGCAATGGTGAATCATGCGGGAATGCACCAGAGGTCATCATCGGGAGCGACGATGAGGACGAGGCAATAACATGGATGGAAAACCAGATTCTCAGTGAGAAAAATATGTTAGAGAATAACACTAACAACGAAGGACCATCAAAAGGAAAAAAATAAAAGGAATATTATCAGTGACATAAATTATGGAATGGGAGCCCTACTCAGTTGCAAAAAAAAATGATCTGCGGGTTAGGCCGACTGTGGATACCATAATTTGAAAAAAAACACGCCGTTCACTCTACCTCATGGTGGTGTCAAAATGAGTTGATTTTGAATTCACAAAATTATAATTAAATAGTGAATAGCTACAAATGATTTAATGAAATGAGAAAAAACGAGAAGTTGGAAGATTTTTTGAAAGAATGTTCACGTTTTTACCGCTCTCACTCGTTGAACATCATACTTATGAAAAAAACAAAGAAAAATGTGGGGAATTCAATCTTCCTCAAATTTTTGTCATAGAATCAACCGTTGGGAAATTATATCGAAAATACAATTTTTCGTGCCTTTGTGCCCCCATGGTTCAAAACTTGGATTTTTCATCGAGCCAGAGTTAAATAACCAATAACAAAATTGTTTCTACCCCACTTCTAGTAGGGACTAAATTGAGGTTTCACAAAAAGTGTTTCAGTGGTAAATATTGATAGGCTGTTACGGCGTTGTAGTCAGATCCGTTCATCAGACAGATTGATCTATAATTAAGTTTTTTCGTTTATTATTTACAGTTTTTGTTCACTTTTAGTAAACATTTATTTGTCACCTGCCCGGCGAAGTTTAACATCGACGATTGGGAAATTAACATATTTGTTTACATCGATCGTAACAGAAAGGAGTCACTTCGTATTGAAAAATCCTATGAATATACAGTGTGGAAACCTATGATGGATTGAAATCCGTATCTCTATAACATAAATATATTTAAAAAAATAATCGGACAGGTCGATTTTTATTTTTGAAAATCAATTATATTTGATTTTTCAATTTCCTTTCAACCTCCTGCCCTACAGATCAACCCCTTCAAAATTTCGTAAAGAATAGGGAGGTTGAATTGTACCCTGTTTGAAAGCTTTCAAATTCAAATACAACCATCTATTTCTTTTTTTATATTTATCTGATGCATATTCGGAATAAAAGCATTTCAAATAATAAATTTATTGTGAAGATTTTGTCAAAAAAACAGTCAGTCAAGTTGTATTTCTGAAAATTAATTTTTTCCCAAAAATTGTATACCTTCTCAGTACTGTCCCCTACAGACTGGCATCATGTGAAATTTCAATTAGCAAAAATTTTATCATTAAAAACTTTTTCAAACACAAGCTTTCATTCAAATGCACTGAAAAGTTGAAAATATTTGCTTTGGATGTGTGACGTAGCTTATTCCGTGAGTTATAGATGCAGAAGCTTGTCGCGCAAAGTTTTCAGTTTAAATACAAAAGCAACAAGCGCTTGAACCTATAACACACGGAATAACCTACGTCACACATTCAAAGCAATTATTTTTTTATTTTTGGAGCATTTGAATAAAAGGTTGTCTTTTAAAACGTTTTATATTGATTATTCCATTTTGTGCTTTTTAGTACTGTGAAGCGAATTTCTACGGTCGGGAATAATGACTTTTATCCTTCGTTACGTTATTCATGACGCCATTAAACATTGTCAAACTATTTTTAAAATACAACTTCTACCCTCGGGCGCCAGATTTTGTAATGGTTTACTCTACTTACCAGGGCTAGCAACAGATGGAGATACGGATGTCCAGGGGTCTGGTTTATTTTTTTCAATTAATTGAAACCTCCAAAGGTCTGTAGTAGGCTTCAATCACAGCCCTTGAGTCTGGACTCCGGTTGCACAGACAGACAGACCTGTCTTTATCTCAACTCAAATACTGTTCTGTTAATAGGCTTGAAAAGGGAAACGTACTTTCTATAGAAGTTCCTAAATGTATCCACAAAATGAAAAAATTATTGAAACTTTTACTTCAATTAAAAAAAAATGTATTTATGAGAACTTCAACAATATATTTTATTCACCATATTGAACAGATGAACGTAAACCTATCAGTTCATAATTTTCAACAATGAACATAAACTAGAACACCTCTTATAAAATATAAATACACAATCCCGTTGTGAGGTGAGCTATTTCGTACTTCGTCACCCCAAAGACCGATTTTTTTATTTTCACAATGTAAATTCAGAAAGTTATTTTTTTGGTGGCTTCGTGGGGATTAAATCCACCACACTTCAACTTTATGACTTCGTCTTCAAACAAAAAAACTCGGGCTACTCGCAATAATCACTTTGAGCTTCACGGAGAGAAAACTGCACCTCCTCAATTTGTCGCACCACCCTTCGTCAAAGCCCAAACTACGGTGTTATCACACTCCTGATCTACCCCTAGCTAAGTACCAACTTAGCAGCAAGCAGTTATATGGCTAGGTTTCTGCGTACGGGACATCATAGTGTATTACTTATTATATTCAACTTTAACTTCAATTCAAGTGTCTTATAAAACCACCTCCAGGAATTCCATTCTGAATTAAAGAAACCTTATATCCGTATATTAGTCTTATTGTGATTTCAAGATAAAAATAAAACGTTACTCTGCAAGTATCTGGAGAAAAAAAAATGTCACTCGTGATCTAGTTTATTAATGCGCAAACTGCTCTCGTTCGGCCATGCATCACAACTTGAGCAAATTGTTACCTCCTGACAACACCCCAGAATGTAGCTGTGGGATCGTTTGGTTCATCAATCCCTTGCAAAATGTTAAAATTTAATATTTCGTTCAATCAATTAATTATTGATTCTATTATACTCTTAATACCTGCCAGATTCAAATATAAAACAAATGCCGGTGGCAATCCTTCCTAGTACGTAGGATTGTCATTTAAGATGAAATAAAGGAACGGACGATTGTCAACAATAATACTCCATTACATAAATCAATCCGAAATAACAACTCATTACATACTTCATTTATCGTGAAAGTCACGGGACTGGAATATTTTACACCCGTTAGAATCGTATGAAATATCTACCAAGAATGAAGTAAAATCAATCACGCTTTTCGCCAACCTGATAAACTCAAAGGGCTATCAAATACAGTAGGGGAAGATATAAACAACAGGGAAATATGGTTATAAATGTGTCTTAATGGCACAATCAAATCAACAGATTATCAAAGGTTTATACAAGCTTACGGTTACTTAACTACTCCAACAAAACTTTTCATGAATGCTTTATGAAAAACTATTCTCTTTGACGGCTCGCAGAACAATTTACAGTCACTTGTTCTCAGACTGAAAGAAAAGATCCCTTGCTCAGAACGGAAGTGGAAGAGAGCGATCCTAATTGAATTTCGGCTTTTATATCCACCGGATTCAGAAAAAATATCGGACAAAAAGCGTTTAAAGACAGACCCTCTTTCTGTCTTATTCACATAATAACTGGACCAGAAAGCAGCTTATCTTTTTGTCCTCTTATGAATAAGCACACTATGTTTTTACTAAAATTAATCTACCTTTTTCTACTCTCATAGTAGAAACAGTCATAAAAGTCTTTCATTTTTTTTGTGCGGTGCTAAAAGGTATCAGAACATTCTTTTGTTCGGTTTTGTTAACACTTATTTTCTAAACAGGTATTATTTTGTTGCCAGACCATAATTAATATTAAACTCCAAATAGGCAGGGACGTACCTAAGTCTCTTGCAAATTTTGGTAAGTCGTTCTTAGTTACGGAGCTTGGAAAAAATGCTTCGTTACAGTACTTGAGTACACTTTGATCCATGCATTTTTGTTGAAGCATCATTATTATGAGATCTTTTTCCTGTAAGATCTGAGCAATCTGGTCCTTTGATGATGATTATGATGATAAAGATCAACTCATCCGCCCTCTTGGAGTTACCATCTTCAATTAATGAATTATATCTAAAAATCAATGATATTCGACTAGATTCATTATCTCCGACCCCAAAAACCACGACATACCAATTTTGAATCAAATCGCGCCATAACTACAAAACTCGTCCGCCATCTTGAATTTGTGTATTTTGATGGAAATTTATAATCTCCGACCCCAAAAACTCCCACATACAAATTTTGAATAGAATTGGACCATAATTACAGGGATCATCAGCTATCCTGGAGCCGCCATTTTGATTTCATGAATCCTGTAGAAACATTCCTAACCTTCGACCCTGAAAACCCCCACATACAAATTTTGAATCGAATCGGACCATAAACCTGAATCTCGTCCGCATCTTGGAGCGCCATTTTGTTTTTCTCTATAACAAAATGTGGGGTAATCGCCCGCATTTCTGCGGGTATTTTATTTTTCAAGTCTTGTATGTTTGTAGGTTTTGTTTGGTAGACCTCATTTATGATATGACCCCATAAAATAAAATTAAAATACGCTGAGGTCAGGTGATCTCGCCGGCCATTCCAACGTACCTCTTCGATCTATCCATCTATTTGGGAATACTATATTTAAATATTATCTTACAAGATTTCCATCTTGTTGAAACCATAAAGAAGAATGTGGTTAATTCGGATAAACTGGATTAGGAAATAAATGTGTTAGTATAGGAATGAGCTCTGTCTGTAAAAATTCCGAATAGATATACGTTCACGTTACCCTCAAAGAATTCTGTTCCAATTATCCGATTTTCCAGAATGCCAGCCCAGACATTATTTTTTTCTGGTTTCTGAGTATATAACTCCCGCATCCAGTGAGGGTTTTCTCGTGACCAGTATCTACGATTCTGACGATTTACATGTCCATTAACGGTAAAGGTGGTGCCATCAGAAAACAATACATGGATAAGCAATAATTCATGTTGGTCTAACTTCCTCATCATTTCCTCACATAATTCAATCTTACGGTCAGGATCATCTTCACATAACTCTTATATAAGGTGAATTTCGTAAGGATGTAGTTTGTTAGCTTTAAACAGTTTTGTAACCATTGTATGACTTACATTATTCCGTGCAATTTGCCCTTCAATTGCCTTGCAGAAGGATTTTCTTTTTTTCCAACAATGCATTTAGTTCAGTATCTTCAACGGAAGAATGCTCTATTCTGAGCAAACACTTTACATGACCTAATTCACGAAATTATCTTTCGATTTTGCAAACCGTTCCTTGTGAAATAGGAGGCACAATTCAGGATACTTTTCATGAAACAAATTAACAACATCTGCTGTGTTCTAGTCATATCTCCATATCAATTATCATTAGGTGGTTATACATGAGTTTCGGTTAATAAGCATTTAAAATTACTACTAAATTTTAAACTATCACCATTGGCTATTCCCAATAAATGTTATTTTGTCAACACCACATTTACTTTTTGCCACATTTTCTACTATAACCTGCAAAAACAGCAAAAAAGTTAACACAAATAAATAAGTTTCATTTTCTTCAGTTTTAAAATGCCTCTTTTCCAGAGCCGAAGGACAAAAACATTAGGAAAACATAGGCAAAGATGGAGATTCCGTATCAGAAGCTGATTTTAAATAAGTACGTAAATTTACTTTACGAGTAATTCAATCAAACAGTACGAAGCAGTACCCACCATCATCAACAATTTGGACGAAAATTCCAATAAATTTCAAATCTTTCAAATGCCCCCTTGCGAATATGGCCCTCCTGCATAATACCTCTCAAACAAAGTGTACAATTCAAAAATTTTGAAAGGGTTTATCTGATGAAGTCTCCTAAAGTAAAACACTCCGGAAGCAAAATACCTCTCCATTCGGATTTCCGGGCGAGAGGTACTCGAGATGACTCAACATTGAAGAATAATTTTTGCAACATCCGCGGACTCAACAAGAACATCAATGACGTCCACCATCACCTACAGACGAAAAAACCAGATATTCTGGATCTAACAGAAACACAAGTAAACTCGTCCACCAACAAGGTCCATATGCTTTGTCCTGGTTACGAACTCCATTCTCGATTCAGGTTCAAAGGTGGAGTCTGCCTTTACGCTAAGGCTAACCGTGAAGAGAGTTTGGAACCGAAAGACTTTGATGTGATGTGGTTCAAGCAATCTGATACCAAACTGACTAAGTTCCTCTGCTGCCTTTACCTATCACCTAATGAACCTTCATATAACGACCTCTTTGAGTTTTTATCACTCAAACTGGACTACATTCAGGAGAACCATCCAACAGCTGAAACCATAATCATGGGATACTTTAATGTACATAACGCTGCCTGGCTCAAATTCTCTAACAAAACAGATGATGCGGGTCGTCAAGCCGAGGCCTTCGCCATCACTCATGGTCTAGGACAACTGGTCGAGCTACCAACCCGCATCCCTGATGTCAACAACCAGTCTGCAAATACACTAGATCTTTTCCTCACCACCAATCCTGACCCGTATAGAATAGAAGTTTGTGCCCCTCTTGGAAACTCTGATCACACCCTCATCTCCACAACATGCTCTTTCCATTTACCATCGAGCTGCACAAAACCACCCCGTCTCATGTGGCATTACAATTCGGCCGACTGGGAAGGTCTCCGTATGTTTTTCTCAGCGTTTCCATGAAAGAGAGTTTGTTTCTCTTCAGTAGATCCAACACGATGTGCTGAGACAATTTCTGAAATCATCATGTTGGGGATGCAAACTTACATACCGAATACCGAAAGAAGAACATCATCGGATAAGACCTGGTTTAACAGAAACTGCTCTAGAGCTGTGGCTTCCAAACAGGCAGCATACCATCGATGGCTAAAAAATCCGGGCCCTGAGACCAGAGCAGCATATGTCGAGGCTAGAGGCATATGCAAAGAGACAATGCTCAAAAGATGCCCACAATTCCAAGATAAGATCAAAACTTGCTGAATGTCCCAACGGATCCCGTTCATTTTGGTCTTTCGCCAAAGCTGTGGAAAAGAACTTCACTTCCAGCTCATTTCCTCCTCTAACCAAAGAAGATGGAACAATAGCAACGACTGCCTAGGAAAAAGCCAATATCTTTGCGCACCTATTTGCTGGAAATTCCACTCTGGATTCATCGGGAAAACAACCCCCGAACATCACACCTATTGACAGTCACATGCCCGAGATCACCTTTCGCCAACGTACTATCAGAAAGATTTTGCTGGGTCTCGACACCAACAAAGCCTGTGGATCTGACGGAATCCCGCCGATTGTTCTCAAGAAATGTGCCCCCGAACTAACACCTGTTCTTTGCAAGTTGTTCAACCACTCTTACAATTTGGGGGTATTTCCGTCCAATTGGAAAAGTCCCTGAAAAAGGCGAAAAGGCCCTACCTAGCAACTACAGACCTATCGCACTGCTATCTATTATTTCAAAGGTCATGGAAAAAGCCATCAACATCGAGCTCATGAAATATCTGGAAGACTCAGGAATTGTCAACGATAGGCAATATGGCTTCCGCCATCAGAGATCAACTGGTGACCTGCTCGCTAACGTCTCACATATATGGCAGCTATCTATTGAAAAGTATGGAGAAAATTTAGCTGTGGCATTAGATATCTCCAAGGCGTTCGATCGAGTTTGGCACCAGGGACTCCTCGCCAAGCTTCCGTCTTATGGGTTGCCCCCTCAGCTGTGTTCTCTGCTTGCTAGTTTTCTCTCAAAGAGGTCTCTGCATGTGGTGGTCGATGGAGCTTCATCTGACACTCTACTCATAAATGCTGGTGTTCCGCAAGGATCTATTCTCGCACCAACACTATTTCTACACCACATCAACGACCTGTTGAAAGCAACTTCATGTCCAGTATACAGCTTCGCCGATGATAGTACCCTCCCTACCGCTTTCTCTTCCAGGGCCCCTTTATCAGCCCGTGAAACTAGAAATGAACGAGGAAGAAATGTTAATAATATAAATATGGACTTAGCAACAATTCTTGAGTGGGGATCTAATAACTTGGTAGAATTCAATGCAAACAAAACACAAGCATGTCTTTTCTCTAGAAAAGCCGATCTCACTGTGCCTAACATAACTTTGTCAGGAGTAACCATACCACTGAAGTCATCTATATCGATGCTTGGTATTACTATCAGCAATAACCTTTTCTGGGAAAATCACGTGAGGTCCATTGCCAAAAGTGCATCCCAAAAACTTGTTTTCTTGTTTCGTGCCAAGAGCTATTTCACCCCCACTCAGCTGCTTATGATCTATAAGGCACAGATCCGACCTGTCCTGGAATACTGTTCCCATATTTGGAGCGCGGCACCTAAACATATCCTGAGGCTATTGGATTCTGTCCAAAAAAGGGCAATTCTTCTCGTCGGTGATGCCTCGCTTACAAACTCGCTCACTTGTCTGGAACACCGTAGAAAAGTTGGCGATTTGTCTTTATTTTATAGATATTTTCATGGGCGATGCTCTTCTGAAATATCAACAATCGTTCCTGCTTTGGCAGTCTCTTCGAGACTAACCCGTCAAGTTCAGTCATCACACCCCTCCATGGTCACACTGGAGACCTGCAGAACATCACTTTCCGAAGACTCGTTCATCCAACGAACAGCGAGGCTTCGGAACTCATTGCCTAGGGCGGTGTTCCCCGAGGCATACAACCTCCAGAAATTTAAGAAGAACACCAACTCCTACCTTCTTTCCCTTGGTTCCCACGATGTTCTCTGAACATCACAGGATATCCCTTTTCGTGGGAACCAAAACATAAAAAAAAAAAAAATCTGTAGAGCAGGATGTTGAAAGGAAGTTGAGGAGTTTTATGTAAAAAAAAGATCTTCAAAAATACAAATCGACCTGTTTGAGGATTAAAAAAATATATTTCTGTTATGGAGATACGGATTTTATTCCATTGTAGGTTTCCATACTGTATTATCTCCACCCAACTAGCACATATTGAATATTCGAAGAACTTCAAAAATTCCAATGAACTTATCGTTCCTGGGGTAGTATTCAAAACAATAAATGACCTACATAAATGAAATAGCCACCGCAAAGCCCCTGAAAACTTCATAGAATCAAGATGAATCCAAATGGCATTCAAATCATTAGTTGTGCTTTGTGTGAGTGTGTGTTTGAGTGTGCGTGCTAGGGTGCGTGTGTATGTCGTAATAATTCCAATTAAACTTATTGGTCGAAATTTCATCACCCTTCTTCAATTTGAATATCCCGCATATACAATTCTCGTTTGAATAGTTGTATGAAACTACATATCCACTTATCACCAGAAATAATACGGCCTCTTTCTCTAATCACTTCATTTCACATGTGAATTTCTTCAGATCGAGTATGGATCGTCTGCGTGGCTACTTTCGGTTCAGCAATCAGAAGTTTCGGCAGTCCTGCGAGACGGTTACGACCGCAGCAGGAACGCCTGCTGCTCATCGCTCGAGACGCTGCCAGCAAAACCAGCCCCTGGATGAGGGTGCGTCCGATACCAACAGCTATCAGCAGGACATCAGCCTCACCTGATCCAACAACGAACCAAATCGGTGAGAAGATATACTATATTATTTAATGATGATAAATGTTTTCTGGAAATCTTCCGATCTTACCGCAAAAAGAGACTCTCTAGATTGTGGCAACACTCATTATATATCATATCTAACTGTTCAATGCGAATCATCTTAAAAAAACTCAAGATTTGACTACACTCAAACGAATCAAATAAATTGAACAACAACGTGTGCTTTACCCTGTGCTAATGAAATGTGGGGCAACGATCTCCTAATTCCTCAAATTTTTTTTTTACTATTGTGCTATCATCCATTTTCATAGCATTTTAAATAATGGAGGATATATCATTATCCGATGAGCTCTACCAAGTTTTTCCTATCCCACAGCTGGGCAAGAAGAACTGCTCATTTTTCATATTGAAATCTTTCACACCTGATTTCCATATTTGTGCCTGAGGGACTGGGCTAGAGATATCCAGTTACATCGAATCTACTGCTCCAATCTGATAGATCTCACAACACTTGTATTAGACCTTTCCCATCTGTAATAGATTGGTCTTTCGGGTTCGTTACCTATGCATTAGTCTTTCACTTCGTGGTTGTGCTCGTGATTCCTTCCCGGGTGGTAACTTCTTCTTCTTCAAAGATATGTAGATTCGCATTCGACGTGATACAAAGGAATTTTCAATGAACACTTTTCAATCAATAATTCTTTTTTATCGCGAGTACTTTTGTTGCTTTTATTCCAAATCTGAATTCTGAACATAACCGAAATAAAGTATAATTCAATTCCCGAAGAGAATATGAAATAAAGCTTTCAATAGCCTTTCTCATGATATAAGTACTTATTTTATTCCAAGATTGGGTTTTTCTTTGGATTTCCAGAGAAAAAAAAAACATGCTAATGTATGTAATATATCTAACAGCTCCTCATCTTTTCTTCTCAGACTGACAAAATTACACTCTTAGCTCAACTTCATAACGTGACAAACTTGATTCTCTGAACCTCATCATTATTACTTACATCTTCATTCAAAAAAAAATTTATAAAAGCCTTGTTACTTTCTAGTCGAATTTCGGAATCACTGAACGGGTTCAACTTCAGAATATCTACCTAGTTATCAATGATATATCGAGTACTGTCTGGTGAAATACAATTGAACGATCAAACGAACTCACCCAAGTGAAGTTCGATCGTAATTGTATGAGGCATACAGTCCGAAGATATATTATTTTAACCCCCCCTTTCACAAATAGCCCATAATTTAAATTGGTTTGGCGTCTTCAAACCAAATGAGTTTGTAAATCGTGATACGGTTGTATAGGAAGGTAAGTTGTTCGGACTGTTAACCCATAGATTCACGATCGAACTTCACTTAGGTAAGTTCATTTGATCGTCCAATTATATATCATGAATGTGACCCATTTTCAGATAACTTGTGGTTTGATAACATTCCAACGAATCAACTATAATGAACAACAAAGTGTGCAGCTGGTCTGATATAATATATATATATATATATATATATATATATATATATATATAAAATAAATATATATATATATATATATATATATAAAATAAATATATATATATATATATATATATATATATATATATATATATATATATATATATATATATATATATATATATATATATGAATGGAAAGAATATCGAGGGGACTGGTAAACAAAATGGAAGAAATGTAATGGACATAGCCCTCAGAGAGAAATGTTAACCGTAGACACGTGTTTCGGGCTCTCGGCCCTCATCAGTACGTGTCTACGGTTAACACTTCTCTCTGAGGGCTATGTCCATTAAATTTCTTCCATTTTGTTTACCATTCCCCTCGATATTCTTTCCATTCATATCTATAATCCTGGACTTGGATGTCACGCAGGTAGCTATAGCTGTCTCCGTGGTGACGTTGGTTGTTGCCCTGGAATGCAGGGTCTGCTAACCGAAACCACAAATGTGCGGCTGGCTTCTGTTGTTGACTCCGTTGATTTGTTGTTTTCTACCAAGTGTTGTTCATCCTTGCACTTCTTCACCGTAATGATGAGGGCCGAGAGCCCGAAACACGTGTCTACGGTTAACACTCCTCTCTGAGGGCTATGTCCATTAAATTTCTTCCATTTTATAAATATATATATATATATATATATATATATATATATTGACGTTAGGAAATGTTTATGAAATAATTAAAATGATAATTCATTATTATTATTAGGTATTTAAGTTATCGTGGTTAATGCTATGTTTGTTTCACAATTTTTCAATACTCTTCACTATTCTAGGATCTCATATCATGTTCTAGTCAACGCATATGTATAAAAAAGCCAGTCCTGAAGTATCTCTATTGTCATAAGTATGTGACCAACAATACATCCAAATTGCACAAACAATAAAATAATATGGAAATTAAAATTTATGAAAAAACTTTGTATATCAAGTAGATGAAATGATATACAAGTTGGAACAACCTGTATGGTAAATCATATCAGGAGGAAACCCAACAGCGAGATGTCAAAAAAATGTGAGGAAAATAATGAAATATGAAAATTATGAAAACAGGAAAATGTCAAATATGAATTTTATCCAAATTTGTACATAGAATATAAGGTTAAGAATCAGATATTGTAGATAAAATCATGATAATAAGTTAGAATAACAAACAGTTATAAAAAGTGGGAATAAATTTCAAAATTTGTGAAAATAAACAAAATGTGTGTGTTGCCAAGAGGAAATGTAACAATCTTGTGAAAAATGGATAATAAATGCGAAAATAAAACCACGTACCAATTTTTGGAAGGAAAATTATAGTAAATTACAAGAGAAAAACAAGCAAAACTATCCAAAAACGTGTTATTTGTATTGCGTTCCTAAAAACGCACTAGGAGTACGACTATTGGTATCGTGGGTTGGTCTATGCTGGCATCTGTCGGTGACCTATTGATGTTGTACTAAATCTCGTATCTTCAAAATTCCACGATAACAGGTCTAAGCTCCACCACACAGATTATAGGTGTCGCTATCTATAATTTGATACTTTTCACATTTTCGTACGTACCGATTGGTAATAACCTACGAGATATCTGATACGAATTTGAAAGAGACCACAGGCCGTCCTGATGATTGGGAAACCATGAAACAGGCTGTAGACGGATGGTGATCTCCTTTGGATTCGTAACAGATTCCTCATATTCTCGTTATTTGTATTGCGTTCCTAAAAACGCACTAGGATTACGACTATTGGTATCGTGGGTTGGTCTATGCTGGCATCTGTCGGTGACCTATTGATGTTGTACGAAATCTCGTATCTTCAAAATTCCACGATAACAGGTCTAAGCTCCACCACACAGATTATAGGTGTCGCTATCTATAATTTGATACTTTTCATATATATATATATATATATATATATATATATATATATATATATATATATATATATATATGAACAGATGGTTCTGTTTTCATGACTGGTTAGTTTAAAAAAGTGTTCAAACTGTCTTGGGGTTGCAGTCAGATGTATCTTCCATCAGGCCTCAACGATAAGAAGAAAACCTTTGTTACTTGTCGAGCTTTCGGAATGTTTTTATTCTTCTCTCAATACATCTAGAAAATGATACAAAAATCACAAATATGTTGGTAATCAAAAGATGTGGAATACTCACTAACTTGAGGTTTAAAAGCATGAAATCGCAAAATTCTATAGGACAGCATGATGTTAAAACACATGGTACTCACATAAATAAACAACAGGTTACAGATTATAAAAACACATACTTATTCTAACAATTATTCATTAAATCTACATTCCACTCGTCGGGATTGTTCTGAGATACAAATTCGAGAAGAATGCTTATCGAAGGTCTTAAAAAACAGAGAACAATTAGAAAAAGTTGAAAAATCCATCAACACACATGTAGAAAACAGACTATAATTGTTGTAGATTGAAATATAGGAACTTGCGGTGATATCCTGGAATAAAATGCAGGAGGATATAAAATTGAAGTACATATTATTTGGACATATGATGAGTGAAATTTTAATTTCAAAATTTATGTGTAAATTTGACTGAGATTGTCAATGTTGGATGTTTTATTCAGACAATTCTCTTCTGAATTAATGGATATCATCTCTGGAAATGTTCTTTTAAAATGGGTTTTTACTGCCGTTATGACTTTGGCACTCTCATAATCCATTTCGTGTTTACTACAGATGACATGTTTGGCTAATGCACATTATTTTCTCTTTGTTTTGCAGTCGCTTCGTTTGTCCTATATATGTTTCATGGCAATCTGAACAGATAATTTTGTAAATGACATTCAAGTTGTCCTTAACTTCAATTCGATCTTTAGTTTCCGTAAAAAAAAAGCGAGACTGTTTTTAGATTTTTTCTAGCAATCATAACATTTGAGTTTCATTCAAATTCACCAACATTGGTGCCAGTTCTTCAATGTGGGGTAGTGATTTATATACTGTAATATTATTTTCATGTTGTCTTATAACGGTCTTTGAGGCTGGTTGATTATAATCAACCAGTTGATGTGTTTACTTGTTCTCGGCTCGAAAGTGGTATACTAAATAATATTTTATTAACAGATCTTTGGGATACAAATTTTCAACAAGAATGTCACGTAATTCTAACAGTGAACTTAACCTAAATTGGGGGTGTGTTACACAAGTCACCCAATTTTTTTTATGTATGTATGAGGATAGTATTCAATCGGTGAGAATGAAATGAGTGATAGTTAAGATAACGATCACTGCCATTGGTTTTCTGTACCATTACGTCGACAGCCTGTTATTTTCAGTCCTATACACTTTCATGTCAAGGAAGGGGATGCTGTTATCTATTTCTCCTTCAACTGTGAACTGAAGGTTTTCATTATAGCTATGAAATATGTCTAGAAATTCATTTATTTCATCCTTTGGAACAGAGAGGATGAGGACATCTACATATCTTTTGACAAATGGTACAGGAAACTCAACTTTCATCAATGATTCTTTAATCCAATCATTCAATACGAAATAAACTAGAATTGGTGAAATAGTAGAACCATTGGTTTGCCAAATTTTTTTTTATAATGAATATTGTTGAAAACCCAGTTGTTGGAATCAAAAATCAATTTTGAATTTGTAAAAAAATTAGCCAAATCAAAAGAACAATGGTTTTGAACTTCTTCCCAGTGATGGACTATTCTTGATATGATCAGTTCTAAGGGTAAATTCGTCAATGATGAAATAACATCAAAACTTACAATCATATATTCTGGAAGCAGTTGGAAATCATTGATGAAAGTACTGAACGTGAAAGAGTCTAACGTAGAGTCATTCTCAATATTATGAGATTCCGTTAGGATTTTGGATAGAAACAATGCAAGTTTCGAATTCGGGCAATCTATCGAGGAGACTATTGGTCTCATAGCAAAGGATGGCTTGTGTATTTTAGGAAGTGCATAGAACCTAGGTGCAATCGAATTATAAAACGTCAACGCCTTAACAGTGTCCTCATCAATCTGGTTGTTTTTTTCTGAATTAGAAACAAGTTAATTAGCTTTTTGTTGTAGTGTACTTGTTGGATCGTTTTTGAATTTTTGATAGTACTTATTGTCCTCAAGTAACTCCCGACATTTGTTCATGTAGTCATCTCTATACATTATTACTGTGGCATTGCATTTGTCACTTCTCACAATGTAAAATTGGGGATGATTTTTCAAAAAGATTTAACGTTTGTTGAGGTTGTTTGAGAGGCTACTTTTTGATAAATGATTTCTGTGTAGAAAATTCGTAATTATATTAGTATATTGTGATCTCAGAACATTCTTCATCTCTTCATAAGAGTCTTTGATAATGTATTCTAAATCTGCAAGTATCGAGAAAACACGTATATCTTTTGATTACCAACATATTTGCAATTTTTGTATCATTTTCTTCTTGAGAAAGGAATACAAACATTCTGAAAGCTTGACAAGTAACAAGGAGTTTTCTTTCAATTATTGAGGCCTGATGAAAGATCCATCCCACTGTTACCCCAAGACATATATATATATATATATATATATATATATATATATATATATATATATATATTTTATATATATATATATATATATAAAAGAGAGGAATATCGAGGGGACTGTTAAACAAAATGGAAGGAATTCAATGGACATAGCCCTCATAGAGAAGTGTTAACCGTAGAAAACTGTTAAACTCGGTGTGCCACAGGGTTCTGTTCTAGGACCGTTACTGTTTCTCCTCTATGTCAACGATCTTCCTCAACACATAATGGAAGGCTATGTCACAATGTTTGCTGATGATACTACGATAACTATATCGGGTGAAAACGCTGAGCAAGTTATCAGCAAATCAGAACGCATTATTGATCAGTTCAGCATCTGGTGCCAAAGAAATAAGCTCATTCTAAATACTTCTAAATCGATCAGTGTTAGTTTTCACTTCAGACGGAATATTCCAAATGGTCTATGCCCAAACTATGATATTCAAGCTTCTGAAGAAATAAAATTTTTAGGTACCTACCTAGACGACAATTTAAATTGGGAAAAACAAGTGGATCATATTTGTGCCAACTTGAATAAAGCAGACTATGCCATAAATCAGTTGAAATCTAGTTTGGATGAACCTGGCTTACTCAACATATATTATGCCATGGTCTATTCTCATCTAAGTTTGAATGTTATGGCCTGGGGCAGGGCAAGGGATTTTTCTAGAATTTTCTCAGCGCAGAAACGCGTCATAAGGCTAATCTTCAATATGGACTTCCGAGATAGCTGTCGACCCGTTTTTATAGATAAAAAAATATTGACAGCCTCTTCTATCTTCATCCTCAAATGTATCATGTTTGTCAGGCAAAACCCCAAATTATATGAGATGACTGCTACATAACGCAGTCATAATACAAGAAATGGTGATCTTTTGAGAATCCCACAACATCGAATTCAAATTATAAAAAATCCCCTCTTATAATGCCAACTTCTTCAATGAGTTACCAAATGTAGTCAAAAGAATCAGAAGTGATAAGATATTCCATGAATGCTGCCCATGAAATATTGACAACAATTGACATCAAGCACCCCACGCTTTTTTACGATGAAATACATTTGTTGTTAATTACTGTATTCTTATTTCAAACTCATTTAAAATTATTTTCCATTTTTTTGTTTAGTTTTCTATCAAAATATGTTTTTTAGTTTTTAAACTATTATTCCTATTGC
The DNA here is from genome assembly GCA_018342105.1 of Gonioctena quinquepunctata. NCBI lineage: Eukaryota > Metazoa > Arthropoda > Insecta > Coleoptera > Chrysomelidae > Gonioctena > Gonioctena quinquepunctata. The sequence continues at coordinate 36,858 of JAFIRS010001250.1, read as the reverse complement.
TTACTGGGCATCCAAATTTCAACGTTAGAGGGTGTGAGACCCATGTTCATCGGTCAATGATCGCTCATCTCTCTCTTTAGGCGTATATAAATTTCGAAAATGAAGGAACATGTGGGGTATTTGATAATAATATATCAGATAATAGATCAGTTTTTTTTTAAAAACTTGATCTGTATCGAAAAAAATCAAAACCAAAACAAACAAAATGTTTGAGAAGAAACTTCCGAATGAATAACATCATTAAATTTGAAAAGAAGAAGAATGAAGACTGGTCCTAAATTGATTCTCCTCGTAACTTCGATGAGGCTTTTGAAACTTTTTTAAATTCGTTCATGAATCATTTGGATCAGGATTTCTCTACATGAACTTTTATATATCGCGATACTGGTAAAAAATGGGATGATAGCGAGGTCATTCGTTCCAGTGGAGCTCTGAAAGATCTTTACATATTACAAAAAATTTATCTGAACTTGGGCACTGTTTACAAGAAATCGAAGCGGAAATATATTTCTCTGAACAAACATAAGCGTAAATGTCATTATCAAAATCGCATTTCAAATGCTGAAGATGATATCAAGGCCTCCTGGGAAGTAGTGGCTGATTTGACAAACAAACATAAAGAAATAAATAATATTGCGCTGAATTTGAATGGATATTTAGAAGTTGATTCTAATAGAGTTGCTGAGGAAAAAAATAACGATTCCATAGATGCACCCAAACAAATAATGGAAAATATATGTAATGATGAGTTTACTATACCCCAGAATAATTTCAATTGCTATAGTCTGTTTCTGAAACTTTTTTCTGAGGATAAATTGTACACTCTATCAAATTCTCGATTAAAAAACAAGAAATCTGCTGGATTGGATGGAGTTCCATGACCACTATTGTTGGGAGTATTGGAGGTGATTATTGAGCCATTGACAATTTCAGTTAATATGTCTTTGAAATCTGGAGCATTTCCACAATGCATTAAAACTGGAAAGGTTGTACCTCTCTTCAAGAAGAATGATCGTACTCTATTAGGGAATTCCGGAACCAATGTCTCGCAAAAGTTTTGGAATATGCATTCTTGGAAAGACTTCCATTATTCTTGGAAAAAAACACGGAATCATAAGCAATAGTCAGCACGGTTTTCGTCATGAAATGTCTACATCTACGGCAATGTATTCGTTACATAGACGCATTGCCCAGTTTATCGATAAGCAATAGCAATATTTTGCAACTTGAGCAGAGCTTTTAATTGTGTGAACCATCAGAAGCTGCTACATATATTGGAGAGTTTGGGCATAAGGGTATACCATTGAACTGGATTTTATCCTTTTTAAGAGATAGGAAACAAATTGTCATGCTACAGATCAAAAACTAAAGCCAAATAGAAACCATACGTTCGAGTAGTAGAGAAGTCGAAATGGGTGTTCCCCAAGGCTCAATTTTATTCATTTTGTAATTAAACCACCTGGATGCTATCATTGGTACCGCAGATTATACTGCGTATTCGGATGACTTTTCATTGGTTTTGGCTCCCACAGATAGTGAACACCTAATATCGAAATGTGTTGAAACAATTAATACAGTATCATCTCTTTTCAATAGCAGAAACTCATTTTCCAATATTCAAAAAAACACAAATGTTGAGAATTTACTCCCGTCAAAGAACTATTGATTATCTTGAAGATGAATCAGTGAAAATACTATGTGCAATACACATGTTCAGGTTAGGTTCTTGAGGGTATCTCTGAATGAAAACCTCTCCTGGAAATCTCATTGTCAACAATTATGTTCCAAATTAAATTCTCCAAAATATTTCCATTCATCGATATACGACCTATACTGGAAGTGAAACAGATGTTGAATGTTTACTACGCTCAAGTTGAATCAGGACTTGCACCTGGTACGAATTTCTATACGCAATTCTGATATTCATATGAATATGAAACAAGGAACAAGCACCATTTTCATGTGAATTTAGCTCGAAAAATAATAAATGAATATGCTCCTGATCATATTGGACTCAAAATATTCAACAATCTTCCGGAAGATCTGAAGGGTATTAACATATTTTCTTCATTGGAACAGTTGAATAATTTTTTATTGAAAAAATGTATGGTTTTCATACAAAATTAGACTTTGTGATCAATTATGTGTGACGAAAGTGTTTTTTTTAATATTTTTTATCATTCTATTATTGGCTTCTGTATATACTATGCTTGTCATTTTTTGTATATACATATTCTTTTTTTTTAAGTGTAATTTTTTATTTAGATATATTGATATAATTTTACTTACTGAATGACAATTCCAATAAATGTAAACTATGACGAAAAAATGGAAATCAATATTGATCGATTGATTGATTGATATAAACATCATGAAAACGAGTATTCTATCACAACTGTAACCAGAGGAAGCTTCTCAATCCATTCAGTGCGCATAGCACGGATCAGATCAGTTAGCATTAGCATTGACGAGGACGTTTGATGACTTGATTTTTTTTGCCATTTCCCAATTTTTGATTTCTTAGGCGAGAAATATGGATAGTACTAAAGCAAGTCCTTCCAACCTCCTCAAACGAAAAATAAGTGAAATCAAATTCATTATTCCTAAGAAATTGACAGAACCAGGATTATAAGCGTTATTAGAGGGTTCTAGCGATGAATTATGTAGTGATAGTGAGGATGATTTCATACCGGATGACTCAGAATCGAAAGATGACAGTACGGATGATGGTGACGGAGGTGGGAATTTTGTTTTATTTTTGCATTTCATAGCTTTCATTTCATTACAAACACAGTGTTGCCGAATTCCACAAAACTTCCAGCTGCGAGATATGTTCCAGGTCACATGACCCATGAGGAACTTTTTCAAAACTTAATGAACTATTGCAGGCAACTCCTGGTAACGGTGTACCAATTGATTATTTTCTCACAATTGTTGACGATAAAATGATCGAGCTTATCGTTAGGGAAACAAACCGTTATGCTGGAGAGGTATTTTGGAAAAATTTTGAAATTCAAGATGGAAACCAGTAACTTATGATGAAAATGATGAAGTATATTGCGTTGGTTTTATTCACGGGAACAATACAATTGAATCGACTGCAAGACTATTGGAAGGGGCACTCACTATTCAACCTTAAATGTTCCTCTTAACATATGAGTCGCGTTCGGTTTCTCCTAATCATGACGTGCATACATTTTGCGAAAAATCCAACTGAAGGAGCAGTTAGAGATCGACTGTATGAAGTGAGACCAATTGAAAATTTTTTCAATAACAAAATGTTTGCACTATACTACTAGGCATGTTTATTTTTCAGTGTATTCGTAATTGTGTTATAAATGAGGGTGGAAGTATTAATATTTCGGTTAAGTTTATAGAGAAGTAAGGGTTATGACATACTTATGGCTTATTTAATATAGTGGTTCGAAGTCATTCTAAGCTAGAATACCGAAAGTAAAACAAAATATTTAAGTAAAACATACAGAATAACAATCAAAACAATGACATGACCTCATCTCTTTTATATAAGCCATAACTATGTTATAATCCTCACCTCTCTACAAAATATAATGGGAATTCCTAAATTCGGCTAAGCTTAAAGAAAGCAAAATGTAAAGCAGCTCTGCAAAAACTTTATTACGAAATTATAACCCCAAAGTAATTTTGATAAAAAGTAAGTTCAAAACCGACTACTGAAAAATCACGCTCTAAAAAGAATGAAATAACAATATGTTCAAAAACTGAAACCCGACTACTGAAAAATCACGCTCTGAAAAGTATGAAATAGAATTAAGTTCCAAAACTAAAACCCGACTATTGATAATTCACGCTTTAAAAAGTATGAAACAAGAGAATATTCTGATCTAAAATTGGTATGTACATACTATTCACTATTTACCATTCATCAAATAAACAACTCACACGTAATATATTTCTATATATTCAATACATATTCATAGGGATGTTCAGAGGATAGCCGTGGTCATATGCCACTCTGCCCTGAAGCTTGTGATCGCTCACTACTGTTAGAATGTATTGTCTTGTTAGGGTAGCTGGCATATGTCCACGGCTATCCTCTGAACATCACTATGAATATTTATTGAATACATCAAAATATATTACCTGTAAGTTGTTTATTCAAAAGATAATGAATATTGAATAGTTTGTACATAACAATTTCAGATCAGAATATTTTCTTGTTTGATACTTTTTGAAGCGTGATTTTTCAGTAGTCGGGTTTTAGTTTTCAAACTTATTCTTATTTAAACTTCAATTCACACAAACAACAAATCTCCAAACACCACTTATAAAGTATCATTTCTCAAATTCATTCATTCTTAAATCAAAAACTTCAGATAGGTATCCACATAAATCGATACAGAAATATTTCCCCATCAAATGAATTTGCTACCCCCAAAGCCCATGAATCACAACACAAGCAATACACAACGCTCACTCCAACCTCCGCCCCCCCAATTACCAATTACTCAAATAACACATCCCCAAGATCCTCCTATGAAACCTATGAAACAAATGAAACAAATGAAACAAATATTACACATCCACCTCAAGTAGGCCTCAATCACTCGATGCAAACTTCATTTTCCTGACCTGTTTTATTTTATGGTGTTGCACGAAGTGCATATGTACTTCGTGTCACCTCTTTTTCCAGTAGTTAAACGCATGGTCAAGCATAGTCAGTAATGATTGAAAATACTGGAATTATCACAATAAAAAACACAATAAAAAACACTAGACAATACTCTCGTACTCTTTCGATTCTGAGTCATCCGGTATGAAATCATCCTCACTATCACTACATAATTCATTGCTAGAACCCTCTAATAACGCTTATAATCCTGGTTCTGTCAATTTCTTAGGAATAATGAATTCCATTTCACTTATTTTTCGTTTGAGGAGGTTGGAAGGACTTGCTTTAGTACTATCCATATTTTTCGCCTAAGAAATCAAAAATTGGGAAATGGCAAAAAGAATCAAGTCATCAAACGTCCTCGTCAACGCTAATGCTAACTGATCTGATCTGATCCGTGCTATGCGCACTGAATGGATTGAGAAGCTTCCTCTGGTTACAGTTGTGATAGAATACTCGTTTTCATGATGTTTATATCAATCAATCAATCGATCAATAATAATTTCCATTTTTTCGTCATAGTTTACATTTATTGGAATTGTCATTTAGTTAGTAAAATTATATCAATATATCTAAATAAAAAATTACACTTAAAAAAAAAGAATATGTATATAAAGAAAATGACAAGCATAGTATATACAGAAGCCAATAATAGAATGATAAAAAATATAAAAAAAAACACTTTCGTCACACATAATTGATCACAAAGTCTAATTTTGTATGAAAACCATACATTTTTTCAATAAAAAATTATTCAACTGTTCCAATGAAGACAATATGTTAATACCCTTCAGATCTTCCGGAAGATTGTTGAATATTTTGAGTCCAATATGATCAGGAGCATATTCATTTATTATTTTTCGAGCTAAATTCACATGAAAATGGTGCTTGTTCCTTGTTTCATATTCATATGAATATCAGAATTGCGTATAAAAGTTCCCTGATTCTTTAAAACATGGACACAGGTTTCGAAAATGACGAGGCATGAAAGTGTCAAGATACAAAATGTTTTGAAGAATGTTCTTCACGATTCTCTGTCAGAAATTCTTGCGATACATCACAAGATTCATTTTTGTCCAATAAAGATATTTTTCGTACCAGGTGCAAGTCCTGATTCAACTTGAGCGTAATAAACATTCAACATCTGTTCCACTTCTAGTACAGGTCGTATATCGATGAATGGAAATATTTTGGAGAATTTAATTTGGAACATAATTGTTGGCAATGAGATTTCCAGGAGAGGTTTTCATCCAGAGATACCCTCAAGAACCTAACCTGAACATGTGTATTGCACATAGTATTTTCACTGATTCATCTTCAAGATCATCAATAGTTCTTTGACGGGAGTAAATTCTCAACATTTGTGTTGTTTTGAATATTAAAAAATGAGTTTCTGCTATTGAAAAGAGATGATACTGTATTAATTGTTTCAACACATTTCGATATTAAGTGTTCACTATCTGTGGGAGCCAAAACCAATGAAAAGTCATCCGAATACGCAGTATAATCTGCGGTACCAATGATAGCATCCAGGTGGTTTAATTACAAAATGAATGAAATTGAGCCTTGGGGAACACCCATTTCGACTTCTCTACTACTCGAACGTATGGTTTTAATTTGGCTTTAGTTTTTGATCTGTAGCATGACAATTTGTTTCCTATCTCTTAAAAAGGATGAAATCCAGTTCAATGGTATACCCTTATGCCCAAACTCTCCAATATATGTAGCAGCTTCTGATGGTTCACACAATCAAAAGCTCTGCTCAAGTTGCAAAATATTGCTATTGGGCATTCATCCTTATCGATAAACTGGGCAATGCGTCTATGTAACGAATACATTGCCGTAGATGTAGACATTTCATGACGAAAACCGTGCTGACTATTGCTTATGATTCCGTGTTTTTTTCCAAGAATAATGGAAGTCTTTCCAAGAATGCATATTCCAAAACTTTTGCGAGACTATATGGTACAGTTACCAGGCGATAATTCCCTAATAGAGTACGATCATTCTTCTTGAAGAGAGGTACAACCTTTCCAGTTTTAATGCATTGTGGAAATGCTCCAGATTTCAAAGACATATTAACTGAAATTGTCAATGGCTCAATAATCACCTCCAATACTCCCAACAATGGTGGTCATGGAACTCCATCCAATCCAGCAGATTTCTTGTTTTTTAATCGAGAATTTGATAGAGTGTACAATTTATCCTCAGAAAAAAGTTTCAGAAACAGACTATAGCAATTGAAATCATTCTTGGGTATAGTAAACTCATCATTACATATATTTTCCATTATTTGTTTGGGTGCATCTATGAAATTGTAATTTTTTTCCTCAGCAACTCTATTAGAATCAACTTCTAAATATCCATTCAAATTCAGCGCAATATTATTTATTTCTTTATGTTTGTTTGTCAAATCAGCCACTACTTCCCAGGAGGCCTTGATATCATCTTCAGCATTTGAAATGCGATTTTGATAATGACATTTACGCTTATGTTTGTTCAGAGAAATATATTTCCGCTTCGATTTCTTGTAAACAGGCCCTTTTTTTCCAGGAGGCCTTGATATCATCTTCAGCATTTATTTACCAGTATCGCGATATATAAAAGTTCATGTAGGGAAAGCCCGATCCAAATGATTCATGAACGTATTTAAAAAAGTTTCAAAAGCCTCATCGAAGTTACGAGGAGAATCAATTTTGGACCAGTCTTCATTCTTCTTCTTTTCAAATTGAATGATGTTATTCATTCGGAAGTTTCTTCTCAAACATTTTGTTTGTTTTGGTTTTGATTTTTTTCGATACAGATCAAGTTTCAAAAAAAAACTGATCTATTATCTGATATATTATTATCAAATACCACATATTCCTTCATTTTCAAAATTTATATACGCCCAAAGAGAGAATGAGATCATTGACGATGAACAGGGTCTCACATCTAACGTTGAAATTTGAATGCCCAGTAAGAATAGAATGAATAATAGTTTAAAACTAAAACAGCTTTAATAGAAAACTAAACAAAAAATGAAATGATTTTAAATGAGTTTGAAATAAGAATACAGTAATAACAACAATGTCAATGTGTCAATATTTCATGGGCAGATTTGGTAAAAGTAGAATCATTATGAAAATATCTTAAAATCACCCATGCTTTTTACGATGAAATGAATTTGTGTTAATCACTGTATTCTTATTTCAAACTCATTTAGAATTATTTTCAATTTTTAAGTTTAGAGTTTTCTATTAAAGCGTGTTTTTTAGTTTTTAAACTATTATTTATTTTCAACTTTTTAGTTTTGTTTTCTAATGAATCGTGTTTTTCAGTTTTTCAAACTATTATTATTATTATTGAATTTTTTCAACTATTCTCCAATTTTGAATAGAATCGTACCATAATCACAAAACTCGTCCGCCATTTTGGAGCCACCATCTCGAATCCTTCAATTATGACAGAATAATCATAATCTCCGACCCCAAAAACCCCCCCATACAAATTTTGAATAGAATTGGACCATAATCATAAAACTCGTCTGCCATTTTGTAGCCGCCATCTAGAATTTTCCAATTTTCGCACAAAGATCATAATATTGGACCCCAATAACCCCTACATACCAATTTTGAATAGAATCGGACCATAATCACAAATTTCGTCTTCCATTTTGGAGTCGCCATTTCGAATTTTCAAGTTTTGACAAAATAGTCATAATCTCTGACCACGAAAACTCTCAGATACCAATTTTGAAGCGAATCGGTCCATAATCACAAAACTCGTCCACCATATTGGAGCCGCCATTTCGTTTCTTTTTTCAAACAAAAATTCCTTAATGCATTGTCACCGGAATTATGTACACCTGCCAAATTTCAAATCATTCGTACGTCCAGAAGTGGGTCAAAATCGCGCCCAAAGGAGTCGGTTACAAACAAACAAACATACAAGTGAAGCTAATAGAAAGCGTGTAAAAGAGAACGAAGCTTGAGTCAAATTACTTAACAAGCAGACATTTTCAGCGGAAATATATATCTTCAGACTTCTTTGTCCGCAAGAAAATGTAACATATTTGGCATATTTTATCAAATGTAGCAGCACCGTAACATACCATTCCGATTGTATCATGAATGTTACATCTGTAACACTATAGAACAGAACAACAGTCCTTGAGAAGACGACCACGTGAAAATAAAAAATAGTGTCATGTTTTTTGGAACAGGAGCAATGTGCGTGTTTCGGAGCAGTGCCGTAATACTGCCAGCCGCCTATCACCAATTTTATACACGAGTTCACAAGCTTTTTATTTTTTTACTCTTACAATAACCCCATCTCCACGGCATACAACCGTTTCCATACATCTATACCGGAGGATCCTCGAAAACTTCGAAGTAAACTGTTCAGAAACAAAAAAGTTGTGGATATTTTCTGGAAGGAGTCGAATTTTTCACATATCTCCAGGAATTCAGAATAATTCAAAAAGTACAAAACGTATTCAAAAAATTCGAATGCCATTCGAGAGGCGTTTTTACAATGAATTTAAAAACTATAAGAATATTCCTCTATGAGGAGCGTTATTGATTGAAGCATCAAATAAATAACAAAATTTGAGGTTACTTTTTATCAAGAAAAATACCCCCGAATCACCTGTCAAAATACTTTCCTACAACAGAACTGAGACTAATCCGGTTGAACATGTCTAATATATCCTCCAACAGCACAAATAGTCTGATTAACAAGTTAAAAAACGGGTTAATTCTTGTCCCTGGTCCAAAAAATATCTGCGATAGCTCATTCGATTCATAATGACATCTATAAAAATGTTTCTCGAGCATTTATTAGCACATTGCAAATGTTATTAACAAATTGAGATGAAAAAAAAATATATTCAGTTTTTCGTAATAACTCACAAAATATCGATAGTAGGTTTTTTTTCATTTATTAGCACATTGCAAATGTTATTAACAAATTGAGAAGTTAATGTTTTTAATTATAAATATTCAACGTCGAAAATAGGTCTCCGCGTGGCCGTTACTGCATGAGCGCAACACTGCTGGAGACAGTATATCACAAAAAATTTTTGTTTATAGTAATAAATATTAATTAAAAAATTTGAAAAACTCATGGTGTCATCAGAACACTTGAGAGAATGAAGCCCCGTTGGAAATACATTTTTATGTAGATTTTTCAAAAAGTTATACGATTGTTAATTAACTTATTTTTATCCAATCTCTGTTTACACAAAAGTCGACATAAAAGTTTAAATAATTGACCTATAAATTGTTTGCTCCTTGGAGCCCTTCTTATATACACACCCAACAAGATCACGTGATAAAAGTTCATCAAAGTCTTATATTTTATTTGTTATAATTTTTTTAAATGAACAAAAAATTCAATATAAAAAAAGTTGTTAAAAAAAATGTTGAAAAATGTTATTATACAGCTATTTTTAACCGACGAAACCAAAAAGGAGGAGGTTCTCTATTCGACCCGTATTTTTTTTTTCCATCATATTTTTTTATGTATGATCACGCATAACTTTTTACTGAGGCGTCCGATTCCGATAATTCTTTTTTCAGTGGATAGGGTTTACTTCGAATTTAATCCCATTTGAATTTGAAAGATGAAATATCCCTAAGGGTAGCGGAATGAAGGATATTGATCACTCACCCTCTGAATTCTGGTCCGTTAACCGATTCTATCAGGCATAATTTTGTACGGAGTTCTTCGATTTGGATGATTCTTTTTTTAATAGATAGGGTATACCTTATATTTGGATTTCGAAAGGAATTAGCCACCCTTACGGGTAGAAAAATAGGGGATAATTGATTTTTCACTAGTGAACACACACATACGTAGTGACAATGACAGATCGCTACTGACATTATTCTTGTTCCACATCCGTCAAAATCAGTATATTTTATGAGAGGATGGAATGATATACAAAGTAATGAAATAAACTAACCAGAACAACTAAAATAATTTATATTACAACAAATAGAAAAAGTAGATAATCATATTATTTAACTGGTAATAGTTGAAGTAAGGTGGGTAAGTAAGTGATTTTGGAAGTAATCAAAAAACAAGTAGGTAGTAATTGGTAGATTTTAGCCATAAAAAATTGAAAAATAAAAACTTTTTTAACAAAAAATTAAACCGACGAAATACGGAACTGAAAAGTAAAAAATAAAAACTTTTTAACAAAAAATTAAACCGACGAAAAAATCAACTGAAAAGCAAAAAATAAAATAAACCTTCTTAGTCTAAATGATAATTGAGCTCCTAAACTAATGTAAGTAACTGATTTTGAGTCGGCGCCAAACAAACTAGCAATGGAATTAGGTAAAGGGTAAAATGATGGCAGCGAGATGCACGGCTGCGTTTTGATGACTTCTTCTATAGATAATGATCTTCGATAATTGTTTGTTTGGCGCCGACTCAAAATCAGTTACTTACATTAGTTCAGGAGCTCAATTATCATTAGACTAAGAAGGCTTTATTTTTGTTTTCAGTTGATTTTTCGTCGGTTTAATTTTTTGTTAAAAAGTTTTTATTGCATCTGATAATGGCATTGATTACCCTAGAAAAAAAAATTTGGAGGTCATTTGTTAAGAAATTATTTATAAACAAATAGACAAGTATAATATTAAAAAAAAAAATCTTACCATTTTATTGTCAAGACAAAACGATGATTCGACAAAATAAACCTTGAATACATTTTTTAATTACTTATAATCGTTTTTTTATATTTCGTTTGTTTAAATAATTAATCGAGAAATTGTTTTCTCTTTGAAAATTATAATTGGCATTTCTCTATGGGTTAACAAAAAAAAATTATCAATATTTTCATTGTTCATTCAGTTGACAATTTGTTATGAACAATTTGTGACCCTCGGTTTATGTTTTTCCTGGTAGTAAAAAAAAATTACAAAAACAGCCATATGTAACAAAAAATTATTTAAAAATTACAATTTTAATTGATAAAATATAGAGAAATGCCAATTATGATTAAGGTAAAAACCGTTATTAATTATATAAACAAACAAAATATAAAAAAAAAATTATCATCATTTTGTCTTGACAATATTTTTTTTTAATATTATACTTGCTTATTTAATTATAAACAATTTCTTAACAAATAACGTAAACAAATTTTGTTTTCTACGGTAATCAATGCCATTGTCAGACGCAAAAACAGCTGTATAATAACATTTGTCAACAAAAATTTGTTTACAACATTCTTTTAATATTTCATTTCTTGTTTATTTAAAAAAATTATGATAAACAAAATATAAAACTTTAATAAACTTTTATAACGCGATCTTGTTAAGTATGTATAGGAAGATCTTCAAGAAGCAAAAAATGTATAGGTCAATTATTTAAACTTTTATAGATAGATAGATAGTAGATATCTCTTTATTCCCAACAGGTGTACACCCAATTACAGGAAATGCTTAGGAGGTAATATTTAACATAACGAATTACAGAAAAGAGAAAAAATAAAAAAAATGTATATCACACATATACATATTCATATAAATACACATACACACATATATAATACGGATGCATGAACGTCCAAATGAATAAATTAAATAAAATGTACATGCGTGTATGTAAAATTAATGTTTTTTTTTTTTTATGTTTTGGTTCCCACGAAAAGGGATATCCTGTAATGTTCAGAGAAAATCGTGGGAACCAAGGGAAAGAAGGTAGGAGTTGGTGTTCTTCTTAAATTTCTGGAGGTTGTATGCCCGGGGAACACCTCCTAGGCAAAGAGTTCCAAAGCCTCGCTGTTCGTTGGATGAACGAGTCTTTGGAAAGTGATGTTCTGCAGGTCTCCAAAGTGACCACGAAGGGTGTGATGACTGAACTTGACGGGTTAATCTCGAAGAGACTGCCAAAGCAGGAACGATTGTTGATATTTCAGAAGAGCGTCGCCCATGAAAATATCTATAAAATAGAGAATGGAGTTCGTAACCAGGACAAAGCATATGGACCTTTTGGTGGACGAGTTCACTTGTGTTTCTGTTAGAGCCAGAATATCCGGTTTTTTTCGTTCTGTAGTTGATGGTGGACGTCATTGATGTTCTTGTTGAGTCCGCGGATGTTGCAAAATTAATCTTCAATGTTGAGTCCCTCGAGTACTCTCGCCCGAAATCCGAATGGAGAGGCATTTTGCTTCCGGAGTGTTTTACTCTAGGAGACTTCATCATTATTACTATTAGGATGCACCTGAAAATAAAGGAGGAATTGGGGAAAAGGAAGGGAGACCGGAAAGTATCGACCGAACACTGAAACATGGAATGATCCATTTCACAGCACACAAAGTCGATATGGTGGTATTTCACCGGGCGATGAGACCATCTTCCACCTACGGTTATCCTTTAGTCGCCTCTTACGACAGGTAGGATTTACTTTAGGATGAAGGAAAGCTACTACTGAAGAAGTAACGCTAAATTACTCGACAGATCAATGAGAATAAGAACTAAGAAGCTCAAGATCTATTGGTAATACATTCCATAATATGTTTGAGAGTGCTCACATTGATGTCACATGAATCACAGATAAAATTATAATTAGAACACATTAATGACATTCAGCACAATGTTGTAAAGTGCGACAACTTACCTAAAATAGGTTTATATTGAATAATTCGGCAGAAGGATCAGCGAATTTTCCCTTTTCTATTAATATCTTGGTTTTATTTGGAAATCACTGACAATGCGCTTTTCTATTTTATTTATTCTCAACTCTTTTTTTCCCAATAGCAACATAACATTTCAAAATTACGACTTTTGTAAAACAGAGGTTTTAGTAAAAATTACCTAACTAACAATCGTATAACTTTGTGAAAATCGACATAAAAACGTTTTCCAGCGGGGCTTCATTCTTTCAAATGTTGTGATGACACCATGATTTTTTCAACATTTTAAATTAATGTTTTATACTATAAAAAATTATTTTGTGTGATATACTGTCTCCAGCGGTGTCGCGCTCATGCCGTAACGTCCGCGGGGACCTTTTTCGGATTGAATAAAATTATAAATAATGGAAATAGAATCCTGAGACTCGTAACTTTTTTATTGAAATTTTCTTCTTTAAGGATTTTCTTCAAAACTTCTCAAATATCAATAGTTTTGAGTTATTGACGAAAAACTCAATATTTTTTTTTTCATCTTAATTTATTGATAAAATTGCAATTTTGTGTGTGCTAATAAATGCTCGAGATACATTTTTCTAGACGTCATTTCGAATAGAATGAGCTATCTCACATATTTTCAGGACTGGGAACAAGAATTAACCGTTTTTTAAACTTGTTAATCAGACTAAAAGACCAAGGAATTAACGTAGACATGGTTTCTTACGAATTTATTAAACAAAATGTGTACTTACTAACAGACATTTGATCGAAAATCTTTGAACACTCTTTGTTCTATGATTCGATTTGTATGAACTTGGCTTTTTTTTAAGCAGCTTTTGTAGCGAGGACCATCGATTGACTAGTCCGATTATTTAAGAATCGGGTCCATTTTCGTTCCCGCGCAATTTAAATCGGGCGTTAGGCAAAACGCGGAAAATCGTGTTTATTTTCCTAACGACATGATTTGTCGCAGAATAAATCAAAATATTTTGTAGAAAAATAACAGACTACATTTTTATGCAGCACATTTTCCATATCTCCAATACTTCTGGTTGTAGTTCAAAATATAAAATTCAAAGAATTTTTTTTTTTTTTAATTTTAGCGCCATGGAAGGGTGAAGAATTGCTCAATGGATACTTCATACTTTCAAATTCCTAAATCCAGTATTCCAGCTATTTTGAAATTTTCGTTGGGTCAATAACTCTATTGATTAGATTATAAAGAAAATGTATTTTTGTCATCGTTCTAACATGTTATTCTTGTCGCTTCGGAATAAATAGGATTATGTCGGCTATTATCTAACACATATTTGCAATTCTATCATTGTTGAGTTTTCGGTGAAATGATACATTTTGATGAGAATTGAGGTGTTTACAACTTCCTTTCCATGTTGACTGAAGTAATTTCGGTAATATCACCAGTCAACTTCGATAATCTCTTAACTATCCTAATTTCTCATGCAACTGTCATTTCCAAACTCCAAGAAGTTGGTCCAAGCTTCACTCAATGATATTCTAATTAGAAATGTTCCTAACTTGTACATCTGAATTTCAATAATACGGAACTGCACTACTATAGTCAATAGGTTCGCAGCTCAATGAATATGAGGAGAAATGAAAAGTAATTTCAGCAAAGTGAACTCTGAACTTTGTCCAACTTTGCAGTTGAATAATTAGAATTCAGAGTTTTGATGGAATATTCTCACAGAATATAAATGAGATGTTTGATACTTTTTAAAGCTCATTTCAACAATGTAGATTAATGTGAGTGATTCGAGAAACTATGAAACATTCCGTCACCAAATTAACTTTTTCAGCATCATGTAATATATATGGAAATTCCAGAAGAATATGCACCTGAAACCAGAAAAATAGAAAACATATTGCGATATTTTGAAGTGTGTCTCAAACTGGCTACCTACCAAAACTCCTTCGGCCTTCGGCTTAACGAGATTACGTTAGCATTGAATGTAAAATATTGTCATAACTCTGAAGAATTCTGGGTGCAATTCTGCAGGTTTGAATAAATGATTGTTGATTAGTTGTTCCATGGTTGTTCAATTATTTCATGTTCGTTATGCATTAAACTAGGAAGAGTACTTTTCAGTGAAAGTAATGAAATTTATTGAGACAGAAACTAAAACAATTCGAAAATGAACTGAATATCTGTTAAAGAAATCACAAAGTGGAATTGTCAGTGTATATGAATATAATAATATCTATATTGAGGAAAATAACCAAATATATTGCAGATGAAAAATTTGAAACAGTCATCTAATGAAATTATGAAACTTCATTTATAATCATTATTGATGGTAAATCAGATGAATGGGAAATTGAGGACAATTGAGTGTTGAGTTGTTTCCTAGAAGGCAAGCAATCAAGGTTACCCTTCAACATCGATCCAGTGATATTTATATATATATATATATATATATATATATATATATATATATATATATATATATATATATGAAAGAGAGTAATATCGAGGGGACTGTTAAAAAAAATGGAAGGAAGTTTGATGGGCATAGCCCTCAGAGAAAAGTGCTAACTGTAGACACGTGTTTCGGGCTCTCGGCCCTCATCCGTACGGTGGAGAAGGGCACGGATGCACAACACTTGGTAGAAAACGACAAATCAGCAGGTCAACAAACAGAAACCAGCCGCTCATTTGTGATTTTGGTCAGCAGACCCTGAATTCCAGGAACAACCAACTCACCACGAGGCAGCTATAGCTACCTGGTGAAATCCGAGATCCAGGAATATAAATATGAAAGAGAGTAATATCGAGGATACTGTTAAAAACAAAATGGAAGAATTTAATGGACATGCCACTCAGAGAAAAGTGCTAACCGTAGACGTGTTTGGCTCTCGCCTCATGTACGGTGGAAAGGGAAAGGATGAACAACACTTGGTAGAAAACGACAAATCAGCAGGTCAACAAACAGAAGCCAGCCGCTCATTTGTGATTTCGGTCAGCAGACCCTGAATTCCAGGGCAACAACCAACGTCACCACGGAGGCAGCTATAGCTTCTGTTTGTTGACTCCGTTGATTGTCGTTTCACAGTGTGTCATCCCCCTTCTCCACCGTGAGAGGCCGAACCACTCTGATTCTGAAGCCATTCCATTAATTCCCATTCTGTAACGTCCCCTCGATATTAATCTCTTTCATATTTATTTCCTGACTCGAATGTCACGAGGCGCAGCTCCTCCGTGGTGACTGAATTTCCTTGATCACCCTGACAAAATCCAATGAGCGGCTCTGTTCATTGCGTTTTCACCATGTTTTCTCCGCCTCCACCACACTGTACCGCAAGTACTCGAGAACCAATGCCATAACCTTCCATTGTCAGCCTCGATATCTCTTTCATATTATTCCTGGACTCGGATGTCACGCAGGTAGCTATAGCTGCCTCCGTGGTGACGTTGGTTGTTGCCCTGGAATTCAGGGTCTGCTGACCGAAATCACAAATGAGAGGCTTCTGTTTGTTGACTCCGTTGATTTGTCGTTTTTCTACCAAGTTTGTTCGTCCTTGCCCTTCTCCACCGTACTGATGAGGGGCCGAGAGCGAAACACGTGTCTACGGTTAGCACTTTTCTCTGGGGGGCTATGTCCATTAAATTCCTTCCATTTTATATATATATATATATATATATATATATATATTAATATAGAGATGTACACGGTCATTGTGAATCCCGTAAAGCATATGAACGAAACGCAGTTTAGCCGGGTAACTGTTGGTCCCGATATCGGGCTCTACAAGGTATCACCCTGTATCTCTTCACTGGGTGATCAGAATTGAATGTAGGTCATTTCCCCACGTTTTAGATCGGGACACACAATATATCATTTCCATTACCAACATACGCGATATAGTTCTTTGGTTCGAACTGTAGGGGGCGCTTTCCGTATATAGGGATATACACTGCAGAATTATATACTTCTTTGTAGAGCCCACGAACTTTTGTATCGTTGTGTAGCCCTAAATTTGGCAACATCGCAATCGCTGCCTTCATGAATGTAATATATATAGCGCAAGGAGTAGTTCATAATTCAATATTAAAAATATGTATCGTTCGTTTCTCAGATTAGGGAATTTGAGTTCGAAATAGTTACAATATTTGAAGATATATTTACCAATTCTTTTTCTTAGGGGAATTTTGTGCGATCAGATCTAAATGAAGGATGGTTGGAAAAAAGAACAATATAACCAATATTGGCTTGAAAGCCTTATTCTTCAGTTTTCATCGTAGATTTAATTTTTGTACATCAAACGATAGAAGAACATTTACACTGATGTGGACCATATAGGGGAGACGGTCTACCAAGAATATTAGGCAAATATAATTTCCAACTGAGGAGCAATATAATGATTTCAACCATCGTGAAGATTGGATATCGAAATTCTCAACCATTTTTTGAGGCAAAGGCACTTTTTTATTGACTTTCTTGGAATGCAATTTTGCGGTCTTTTGAAGTTAAAATTTATAGAACTTTTCATGTTTTTTTGATCAAATCCACTTAAATTAATTGATAAAAAAGGGGGAAGGAAAGAACAGTTCACCTATACAAAATAGGTTGAACCACCTGAAATCATCACATTAAATTCAAGCCCAGATGAGTCTGTTGAGGAAAGATATTTTGCATTGTACACCGGGAATTCTCTCATCAGTTCTCAATTGCGAAAAAATACATACACATGAAGTTCCGGTTCATTAATTTATTTTTTCAATCCCAGAAAGCTGCAACATCGACAATATTGAAGTAATAACTCGACAATATGCATATTTTTGTTGGCAATTCAAAGATCTGGTTGAATCTTCAGTGGTTCAGAATTATTTGTTCTCTACAAAATATGGTTTTGTAATGCTTGATTAAGATTATCTCCTGTTTTATTTGGATAATAAAAAATATCAATACCGGGAGGGTGCTTAGAGATCGATTGTGAATAAATGACAAAGAATCAAATTACAAGTAGTATATATTTCGTCCAATTGAATCAAAATATGCAGAAATATATGATGGAAAAAAATATTCTGGAAAAGCTAGTTTCAGGAACAACTAAAGATAACAAAATTGAGCTTCTCAGGAAAGTAGGCAATTGTTTTTTTTTTGTGCATCTTTTTTAACCATAGATATCTTTAGATATGGAAAACAAATCAGAACCAAACAAAAACTGAATTATTCGCTGATGAGTACTCAATATTTTTTTGGGGTATTCCAATCACATGAAACCATTGATTTACTTGGCATACAAACAAAAAATCTATATTTTCACAATTATTATTTCCATGGAAAACTGTCTAGATCTATCAAGGCAAATTTTATGTGAGCGGCAGTTCGTAGAGTGATATTTTTTTCTTCTATCGGAAAGTTTTTATTATCTTTTGAGTATTGATATTAATGAAATATTGAACAGAAATTTATTATCCACTTTTTTACTATCTTACTTTTGAATCAATATTTATAACTCCGAAATTTCAGGATGAAATATCAATTTGATGAATATATGAGATATTGAATTTGTTGTTCCTTCTCTTCCCGCTAAGGAAGCAATCGACTATACAAAAAGCCTGAACAAACAATTGGATGAGAGATTGGTCATCTTATTTTTACTCCATATTTGACCCTGAATGGAAGTAACGTTATGTTCTCATGATGTTCTGATCGGTGCTATTTCATGAATTATTCATAAAAATAATGTATATTATGCCGAATAGGATTCAATCATTCAGAAATACTAAAATACTGAAACAGTAATAAGTATGTTCCTTTGAGAAAAACACAAGGAGTTAAATATTCCAGTTTCTGATGAAGGTACAGATTTTTTTTTGGATTTTCAAATCTTTCAGAGAATTTGTCATCTATTGATATTTCATTGCAAAATTTTGGAGATAAATATTTGTTTGGGAGTAATACTTCAAATGATCGAAAAAACAGTTTCAGTTCAATATTTTTTCCTCGGAATCATTTGCCGAATGATAATGGAAACCTTATTGAAAGAAATAAATATATTGCCTGTTGCTTAAAGGGACTCCTTCATTGACTTTTAGAATTTGACTCTATTGATAGATCATTCAATATTTTTTCTTACTGGAGCTCCCCTGAATGGATTCATTCTTGGAGTATATGAAAAAACAATTAGCACAGATAATTTTCTAACAAAAATCTTATATGAAAAGAGTTTTCGAGTTGAATGAAATGATTTTTTCATCATATACTTCTTCAAGAATAAATAATGTTTGATGCGATATTAGACACTAATGGAAATGGTGATTTTTGGTGGTGGCACTTTCTTCTTGCAAATTTAAATTGTGTAAATATCGTTTTTCTCAATATTGTACACACAGTGGAAAAACTTATTTGAAGTTATGATTTTTAAACCCGTAAAATGAGGGAGTTACCTGAATAAAAAACACAATTATTGAATTTAACATTATAAATACAATTCAGAATGAAATAAAATATTGATTCGTTTGAAAATATGAAGAGAATATTCATAAAATCAAATGTTAAATCATCTGCGACTGAAAGATAAACTTGAGTCACTATCTCCCATCGTTCAAGATAACCTCTTGTGAGGAATTCAGGTTGAAAAGGGAAATATTCTCAATTGAATATTCAATAAAAATATTTTTCTGTGAATAAAAAAATCCACGATAAAAATTAAGTTATGTTTTGTGAATGACTAACAGAAAACAACTACTCCCAAGGCTTAAGCCACACTGGACATTGAACTACATCTGATAGATATTCTGAAAAGACCCTAACTCAAAAAAAAGAATCTGAAATTGAAAATTTGCTTATTCATTGAGATGATCATTTGAAATACAATTTTCTTTCATCGATTATTTGATTTTCTATTCCAGTCTTGATTAGGAACTCATAGAGATGAATGAGGTGGAGGAGAATGTTTTCCAAAAGAGAGTACTCACCAGAAATCATTTGTGAAATTGACGCAAGAGAGGCATCGCATTCACTAGATCTTCAATACATTTTTGTCGACGAAAATCTATTTCACGCTTCCACGAGAATCAGGATGACCGGAAGGAATGGGAAACACATTTTTGGAAGCAATCTCACTTTGCAAAGATGGGAAGTCAGGAACATTTCTGTCGGGGAGAGGCACTTTGGAATCAGTGTTTTTCGACATCAAAACCTGTTATGGGGTATGATAGATTGATTTGTTTGAAAATATGAACAGGATGTTCATAAAATTAGATGTGGAATCATCTGCGACTGAAAGATAAACTTTAGTCTTTATCTTCCATCGTTCAAGATAACATATTGTGGGGTACTCATGTTGTCAATAGAAAATTCCACGATAAAAAGTTATTTTTTGTGAATGTCTAACAGAGAACCACTACTTTTCCGACTGGAACAACGCTGGGCATTGAACTACATCTGATAGATATTCTGGAAATTCTGGAAAGACTCTCAAAAGAAAAAATCTGAAATTTAAAATTTGCTTTTTTATTCAGATAGTTATTTAATTTTCTATTCCAGTATTAATTGAGAACTCATATAGATGAATGAGGCAAAGGAGAATGTTTTCCGAAAGAGAGTACTCACCAGAAATCATTTGTAGCATTGATGCAAGAGAGGCATCGCATTCCCTATAGGTCTTCAATACATTTTTGTTGACGAAAATTTATTTTACGCTTCCACGATCATCAGGAAGACCGGAAGAAATGGGAAACACATTTTTTAAAAGCAATCTCACATTTGAACCTGTCATGAGGTAAGGAGATTGTTTTGCTTGAAAATATGAACAGGATGTTCATAAAATCATGTGGAATCATCTGCGACTGAAAGATAAACTTTAGTCACTATTTTCAATCGTTTAGTAGTGCAAGAGCTGATGATATATTTTTCCGAATTATCTGAGCAATATGCAGACTCATGTAAAGGAGTGAAGGATAGGTATATAGGAGTGTACCCTTGTTGAACATGCAAGGGGAATTGCTCTGTTTGCCTAGTATGATCAATATTCAATTAATTTACGTTTTATCGAGGGTAATATCATATGTGCTAGGGGTTTTATCTCTAATTTTTTTTTGAAATTTTTGAGAAAGCATTTTGACTGGAAATTTTACTGACTGCGATTTGCGGCCGCAAATTGCACGAGTTAAATTTCCTTGAGGCAAAATGCTTGAGGGAAAATCTCAGAGATTTTACGATGAAATCCTCTAGCACGAATGATATTTGATGAGAATATTTCCCACATAACATTTGAAACTGGATAAAATTATCAGAATGCATGTTATATTTGAATTTTCAACGGGGAAAATTACAACAACTCTTCTTGTTCCAAACTTGAAGGAATCGTGTGTCCGTTTCGAAATGCCTTGACCCTTGACTAATGTGGCCATTCCATAGTTACCTTTGGTCAATCTATCTTTCCAACAATCAATTCATTCAGCTATTTTTGGTTTCGCAAATAAAAATATATTTCCTCAAAGAACTGAAGTGCTATTCGTTCATTTTTATTGCATACTTGGGAGTGTTTATCCACCCATACACTGAACACTGAAATATGTATGTCTTCATTTGTAACGAATCCAATTTTTATGACCCTAACTTGAAAAGTAACGAACTCCACTTGGAATAAATGATAGTTTAAAAACTAAAGAACACGCTTTAATAGAAAACTAAACTAAAAAGTAGAAAATAATTTTAAATGAGTTTGAAATAAGAATACAGTGATTAACAACAAATTCATTTCATCGTTAAAAAGCGTGGGGTGCTTGATGTCAATTGTTGTTGATATTTCATGGACAGATTTTGGTAAAAGTGGAATCATTATGAAAATATCTTAAAAAGCACCCCACGCTTTTTTACGATGAAATAAATTTGTTGTAAATCACTGCATTCTTATTTCAAACTCTTTTAAAATTATTTTCTACTTTTCAGTTTAGTTTTCTATTAAAGCGTGTTCTTTAGTTTTTCAAACTATTATTATTATTATTTAATTTTTTCAACTATTATTCTCCAATTTTGAATAGAATCGGACCATAATCAGAAAACTCGTTCGTCATTTCAGAGCCGCCATCTTGAATCCTTCAATTTTGACAAAATAATCATAATCTCCGATCCCAAAAACCCCCACATACCAATTTTGAATAGAATTGGACCATAATCACAAAACTCGTTCGTCATTTCAGAGCCGCCATCTTGAATTTTCCAATTTTTACAAAATAATCATAATCTCCGATCCCAAAAACCCCCACATACCAATTTTGAATAGAATTGGACCATAATCACAAAACTCGTCCGCCATTTTGGAGCCGCCATCCTAAATTTTCCAATTTTGACAAAAAAATCATAATTTTTACCACGAAAACCCTCAGATATCAATTTTTAAGCGAATCGGACCATAATCACAAAACTCGTACGCCATATTGGAGCCGCCATTTTTTTTTTTTTCAAACAAAAATTGCTTAATGCATTGTCACCGGAATTATGTACACCTGACAGATTTCAAATCTTTCGTACGTCTGGAAGTGGGTGAAAATCGCGCCCAAAGAGTCGGTTACAAACAAACATACGGTTACAAACATACAAGTGAAGCTAATATAAAGCGTGTGAAAACTAACGGTACCCCTATACAAACTTCCAACCCTCACTTCAACCTCAGTGTTGAATTTTAAAAAATCCTGAAATTTGTGATTTTTATTTAAAAAGATAAGCCCAAATGCCAATTTTCTCGACTCTTACTTCAAAACTTTCACACCTTTTCTCTCCCCCACCCCCCTCTAAGGATGGAATAAGAATACGCAGAGGTTGATATGAAAAACTTTATAATTCTCACATATCTAGTTTCTCCAGATACGAGAGTTTTCCTGATTCAGAATTATATTCTTCTAGAGCTGAAAAAGTCGATATCTCACTCGATGTTCCATGGTGTGAGACTAC
This sequence comes from Gonioctena quinquepunctata, assembly GCA_018342105.1. Classification (NCBI taxonomy): domain Eukaryota; kingdom Metazoa; phylum Arthropoda; class Insecta; order Coleoptera; family Chrysomelidae; genus Gonioctena; species Gonioctena quinquepunctata. The sequence goes on along the minus strand of JAFIRS010001250.1, from coordinate 13,658 downwards.
TGATCGACTTTTTAATATTTCTTAGTTTCTCTGCAGATATTTCCATACAACCGGGATCATTTTCATTTTTGGTATTACTCGTCTCGCAGCTACTCAGATCGGAAAATTCAACTTCGTCACCTGAACCTGACGAAAAATCAACATTTTTGGAGCTATCAGGTTTTCCCATACGATAATCAACCTGGTAATACAAAAAAAAGTGCTGGACATTTCTGCAAGTCACCGCACGCTCACTGATTGAAAATCCCCAATAAATATTTTGAACTGAAAAACGCGCGAGGCAGTAGAGGCAACGCCGCCGGGACACACAGAGGCCGTTTCAATATAGGCAATATACGTTTGGGATTCATAGCGTAGTGAAAGAATAATTGGCTCTACAACGTTTCAAAGGAGTATACAAATTTCTAAATATTGAGAATTGTTACCCCTCTAAGTGTGCTTCGACGGAACATGATGGAATGATGTCATTGCACTGGAATATACTCTTCGCCCATTCAGAAAAGTGTGGGTTCAAGAGCGACCCGTTCATTTGGTGGGCTTCACAAGCTACCGTGTACAACTATATATATATATATATATATATATATATATATATATATATATATATATATATATATATATATATTTATATTCACGTTATTCGACACGAAGCATTATGACTGAAGCATTGGATTTAAAAAAAGATTGGATAAATAGGGACCTATTACCGCTACATTTTAAAAATATTTTCATCTTGTACAGGATGTGCCGTAAACACGAAACGTAACAAAGTTGTTATTTTTTAAATGGAATACCCTGTATATTATTTAGTTTTCGGATTTACCGATCAAAATAAAATCAACATTCATCGAGGTTCAGTTCACCTAAACATTATGGTTTTTGAAATATCTCTTATTTTGTGAAAATGTAGTATCAGTTTTAATGCGCTAATTCTCAACTGGTGATTTCTTCTTTTAACCAAATTAATGCTAGAGGCTACTCACTGAACAATTTTCATATCGCACTAGTGAAATATCTACTAAATTATACAAGGGGTGTAAAGATTAGGGCAAAATAACTACAATCTTCAAATAGCAATAACTTGTTTAATTTAATCGGAACGCCATGTATTTTATGTCATTAGCTGATGTCAAATTTAATTGTCTATCGAATACAGCTAACTCTTCACGTTTTCTAGTAAAATGCACATTTCAATTTTGCCAACTGATTTACAAAAATGTATTATTTATCTAGTTGCCTATGGCGTTTCGACAAGTTGCATTATTATTTCCGAAATTCCCTGGCAACTTCAGAATTGGACATTTGTATAATGGAAAAAATTGTTAATATATTGGACTCATTCATTCAATAGAATCATAATTATATTATCAAGTAGTTTACTATGAATTTCGTCTTGCTTGTCGAATAACGTGTCAGAGAAAATATTCAGATAAGTGTAATTTCCATTTCAATGACAATAATTGCAATGTAGATAGATAGGCTGTCCCCATTTCTAGCACTTTACATGGCCACTCCACTACTTGAATATTGTACCACTAATAATAAAGGACCTATTCATATGAGCCATCCTTCACAACCGTTAATTGAGTTTCAGAATGGCATATAGTGTTGAAGTTTACGTAAGTTGTTTCAACGTGGAGATAATCAATTGGTTTCCTAGAAGTGAAACAAACTGGAAAGGGGAATGAAATTGGTAGTACGAAATGTATCACTCTCCAGTAAAATTGAAAAAACTGATGGATTGAGGGGTTTTCCACAAAAATGTCAAATGAATATACTAACCTTATGTGAGACGAAAATAGTATATTAAAGTATAAGTGGATAAAAAGGGCTTTAAAACACGCGCGATTTTTCGAGCACGACGGCGCAGCCGGAGTGCTCGAAATAGAGCAAGTGTTTTTAAGACCAGTTATCCACGAATACTTTACGTTATTTTTTTTTATTGGTGCCCTTTGAAATCATATACAGTGCTAGTCAAAAGTCCCCTCCCCCCCTCGTATCTTTTGAACGGGTATACTTATAATAATGAAATTTGGAGGGTGGAAATAAACGGATGTAGGCTTCTCAACTGGTCATAACAGGTGACGCAATAGTCATAAATGACGTCACAAGGCCACTGTGACCAATAATTTTAAATGGGACCCTATGGCAAGTGACAGCTCGTTTGAAAGGTATTGAAAATACCTATTCAGTCATACCAATTTTGTTTGGGTTTCGGCTGATTTTGATTGATAAATTGAAGAAATACGAAAATTATAGTTTCGCATTTAATTAATAAAGATTTTAAAGTACGCCTCTGGTTAATTGTCAAAAAGGTTGACGTTTTTGAATTCTAAACTTGTCAAAAGTGTTTATACCTTGAAAATTTACCTAAGCTATTGTTTAACGAGACGTTTAAGTGTTTACATAGGCAAAATGGTACGTACTGTAGCCGACAAAGTAGCAGCTATCTTAATAATTGGTGAATGTAGAAACAATTTCCATGCAGCGGAACGACTGTTTAATGAGAGGTACCCCGATCGCCCTTTATCGAGGGTTTATTTGAGGGAGCTTTTTCGGAAGTTTGAAGCATCAGGTAGTGTTCAAGATGCCAAACGATCTGGTCGACCAACAATTAGTGATGACAAAAAAATTGACATAATTGGAGAAATGGTAGTAAACCCTACTTCTTCCACAGCCCAAGTTGCGTCTATCTGTGAAGTCAGTCAAAGGACAGTACATAGGGTGTTGGCTAAAAACAAATTTCATCCATACAAATTAAAAATGGTGCACCAACTTTCAGATGATGACCCCGACCGAAGACTAGAATTCTGTGAAACTATGTCCAATAAAATGAACCAACAACCAGGCTACATACAGACAATTTGTTTTAGTGACGAAAGTACTTTCTTTCTCAATGGAAATGTTAACACTCAAAATGTGAGGTATTGGAGTGACACAAATCCTCACATCTTTCGTGAAAAACATACTCAATTTCCAGAAAAAGTAAATGTTTGGGCAGGTATTTTGAGAAACCACATAGTTGGGCCTCTTTTTCTCAATGCTAACTTAACCGGTGAATTGTATCTGTAGATGTTACAAAATGATATTGAGGCGTTAATTCTTGAAATTCTAGAAGATAATCCAGATGAATTCGACAACTTGGAAATAACGTTCCAACAAGATGGTGCTCCTGCACACTATTACGGTGCAGTAAGACGTTACCTAGATGAAGAATATCGTGGTAGATGGATTGGACGACGAGGTTCGATAGAATGGCCAGCTCGGTCACCGGACCTTACACCATTAGATTTTTTTCTATGGGGGTACTTGAAATCTAAGGTTTACGCTACAGCACCTGACAGTATTGCCATTCTGAAACAACGAATTGTTGAAGAATGTAGGGCAATTTCCGCTGACACACTGGGACGAGTACGACGAGTACGACAAGGATGCATTACTGCCAGGAAGTAGATGGAGCACATTTTGAACACTTATTATAAGAACTGGTTCTTAAATCTTTATTAATTAAATGCGAAACTATAATTTTCGTATTTCTTCAATTTATCAATCAAAATCAGCCGAAACCCAAACAAAATTGGTATGACCGAATAGGTATTTTCAATACCTTTCAAACGAGCTGTCACTTGCCATAGGGTCCCATTTAAAATTATTGGTCACAGTGGCCTTGTGACGTCATTTATGACTATTGCGTCAACTGTTATGACCAGTTGAGAAGCCTACATCCGTTTATTTCCACCCTCCAAATTTCATTATCATAAGTATACCCGTTCAAAAGATACGAGGGGGGGAGGGGACTTTTGACTAGCACTGTATACTGGTATTATTACTACAAAAAATAGAAATAAGAACTAATAATGCAAGGAGGTTGAATTCGTGATGTGACATCAGTATACCTTTCGTTGTCATGGAAATGAGAAAAACATTCATTTGCAATTTGTTACCAAAGATCAATATTTGTTGTCACCAGAGCTCAAAAATGAATTATTCTAATATCGATTTTTTGAATAGTGAGGCAGAATCGCGGGTAATACCGCGAAAATCCAGTGATATATATAAAAAAGAATATGAAAAGTTCATCAAATGGATGGAGGAGCACATATAAATGAACGAATTGTGAGTAATATTTTATTTAACGTTACAAGGTACTCCTGTCAGATCAATAATCAAAAATTTGTCATTTAGACTTCACGTTTCTCGATTTGTTGATGTTGTCATGGTTACCTTTAAAAAACGCGCGTTTTTTAAAGTTCGATTTAAACACGCTGAGGCGTGCTTTAAATGGGTAAAAAGGGGCATCAATAAAAAAAATTGTATAGTATAAGTAAAGTGTATGAAAAGGGCTTTAAAACACGCGCGATTTTTCGAGCACGACGGCGCAGCCGGAGTGCTCGAAATAGAGCAAGTGTTTTTAAGACCAGTTATCCACGAATACTTTGTGCTATTCTTTTTATTGGTGTACTTTGAAATCATATATACTGGTATTATTACTACAAAAAATAGAAATAGGAACTAATAATGCAAAATAGTTGAATTCGTGATGTGACATCAGTATACCTTTCGTTGTCATGGAAATGAGAATAACAGATATTTATTTGCAATTTGTTATCAAAGATCAATATTTGTTGTCGCCAGAGCTCAAAAATGAATTATTCTAATATCTATTTTTTCAAAAGTGAGGCAGAATCGTGGTTAGTACCGCGAAAATCCAGTGATATATATAAAAAAGAATATGAAAAGTTCATCAAATGGATGAAAGAGCAAGAGGTAACACATATAAATGAACGAGTTGTTAATAATATTCTATTTGACGTTACAAGGTACTCCTGTCAGATCAATAGTGAAAAAATTGTCATTCAGACTTCACGTTTCTCGGTTTGTTGATGTTGCCATGGTAACTTTAAAAAACGCGCGTTTTTTTAAGTTCGATTTGAACACGCTGAGGCGTGCTTCAAATAAGTAAAAAGGGGCACCAATAAAAAAATAATATTTGGAATACTCTAGGGAATACTAATTGTCAAATTTGCTCAGTACTGCTGGAAACTTGGTTCGATAGTTGATTGTTGATATGAAGCTTTTTTGACAATGACAACTGTACGAGGCGCATACCAAATTGGCCTCATTGTTCGATTACCAGATGAGTTACTCTGAACTCAACTAACAAGAAATAGTACTGGATATAACTGCTAAACTCATTAACTGAGTTATTTTAATATTTTTGACAATAACATCTCCACGCCCCTGAAGTTGGGTACCACTGAAAAGTATTTTTACGAAGCGTTCGAATGATGTATCACACATAGGGGAATTGTCATTTGAACTTTCGTAGTGGGGTTAGATGAGGCGGAGGGGGTGAAAGTATCGGGCCTTCCCCCGACTTTGCCCCAAAACGGGTTTGTGCATTTTTTTTTAATTTCCGGCTTATTCCCACTGGCAACATTGGAATTTGACATGTTGTATAATGAAAAAAATTGTGAATATATTGCACTCATTCATTCAATAAAATCATTAGTATATTATTATGTAGTTTATAATGAATTTCGTCTTGCTTGTCGAATTACTTGTCAGAGAAAATACTCAGATAAGTGTAATTTCCATTTCAATGACAATAATTGCAATGTAGATGCAGTCCTCATTTCTACCACTTTACATGGCCACTCCACTTCTTAAATATTGTACCACTAATAATTCATAAACTCTTCTTTGAGCCATCCTTCACAACCGTTGATCAAAATTCAGAATGACATATAGTGTTGAATTTCACGTTGGTTGGTTATACGTGGAGATAATAAAAGTGGTTTCCTAGAAGTGAAACAAACTGGAAAGGGGAATGAAATTGGTAGTACGAAATGTGTCACTCCCCAGTAGAATTGAAAAAACTGATTGATTGATTGAAATTACACTCAGTACCATCATAGGCCAATCAATAGAGATTTTCTGCTCTATTGATTCTGTGACAGGAAACCGACTGTGCCATCATACGAAAAATGGTTCGTAGTTATATCCTGTTATGTTTCCTACTCTCAACTGTCATTGCTTGATTTGTTATAGACATTTAAAAGCTTTTTTTTTTTCAATTGTTTTTGACTTGTTATTCGAAAACCAATGGAGCGATCTCGATACTCTGGAAGGAAGAAGTGTAGGGAATAAAAATGCAAATAACAAGCCCTAACGCGACTCAATCGGATTATTAGTAACTGTTTTTATTAATTCATTACTCCGCCACTTTCTAAGTGGTAGTGCAGGCTCTTCACGACATAGTAGTGATCAATATGTACTTTAAGTGTGAAAAACTGCAATCTGAATTTAATGCACTTCATTGCAGCAGACCTGGATGCGTCATAGATGATCCGATTCCAATTTTTCAAAAAGATTTCGAGAGTAGAAGTATAGTACTAAAAAACGTTCATTCTCATTTTGCGTTTAAGTGCTGCAAAAAAGGTGGAAAATACTTGCAAACGTGACCGAAAATGGGCCAGTGAGTGAAGGCGGCTGGGTAGGGGGGGTAGGGCAGCAGACGCTCCCATTATGACCCCCACTCCTGAGGCATTTTCATGCACTCGCCGGTATTCGGTCATGTTTGCAACTATTTCTCACCCATTTCGCAGCATTTCAACGCAAAATGAGAATAGTCATTTTGTAGTAGTATACTTCAAATCTCGATATTTTTTTGAACTTTTGAAATCGGACCATTTATGACGCATCCAGGTCTGCTGCAATATAGTGCATTAAAAAATCAAATTGCAATTATGCCATAACTAATGATCCAACAGTGCCCGACATTTTACTCATAAGGTACAAATCAATCACTACAAAACGTGAAGAGTGCTGAAAAGGGAAACATGGATACCCCACAAAGGGTTATCTTGACGATGGAAGATAGTGACTAAAGTTTATCTTTCAGTCGCAGATGATTCCACATCTGATTTTATGAACATCCTGTTTATATTTTCAACAAATCAAGTGAAGAGTGCTGTTATGAATTAAAAAAAAAACAGTTTTTTCGGTTTTATTCCGTTTATAATAATATGGTCGAGTCATGCCTGGGCTCATTTTCTTTGCATTTTGATTCTCTACAATTCGCCTAGTTTCGACCCAAGCACCATTATAGTGACGGAAACTGATACTGCAACTTCGACTCTGTGGTTAACACGTAATCACCACTGAATCTACCACTATACAGTAAAAATAACTGAAATTCTATTTTTGTATGGTTGCAGTCACGTAATTCCCATCTATGGTAGCCACTCCACAGTTCTATAACTTATGAGTGTCAATTGAGGTGTCTGAAACATTATGGCCAGTGAGCAAATCACTTTGAAGGTTTTCAAACTTAAAAGTGGAAAATAACCGTTGCGGTAACCATCCTTTACCACTTAAAAGTCACAGTCACTTTCAAGAGAGAATGATAGTTAGGGTGACGTTTTGGTAACTTCCATAAAACCTTCAATGTGGCAGGCAGTTGATTGTGATATGTGGTGATGGTTGCTATCTCCATAATTGATAGCAGTATGCATTTAATAAAAGTCACTGAAGCTCGTCCAGTATTGAAACGACCACTTTGGCCTTCCCCTACCTAACAACCAATTCTCTTCGAAGATGTCCGAACTATGGCTAGTAATAGAAATTGCATAGGCGTACCAAATTATTTGCGATACAAGAGAAGCAGAGAACTTACACTCCTATAACTTCTGAACGAAAAAAATATTTTTCGACAAATCTGACAGAGGGATATAGATATATTTGTACAAGAAAATTTTAATAAATAACTGCACTACCTATTTATTAATCCAACAAACCTAACCTTTCAAACGCTGCATGCCAAGACACTGGTGAAGATTCGCCGTAGCACTGCAAATCGTGTCCAATCGTGTTTTCCCCCTCTCTGCCTACCAAACGGTCGTTTCAATAAGGGACGAGCTCTACAAATTACAATAACCTTCAAAATTCATCATTCCGCGCGATAACGAAAGCTAACCTAAGTTTTCTCAGATTATTTTATTCAATATGAAATGGGTTATGCGTTTTCAATAGACAATTTCATTTGATTCTGAAGTGCCCGTAGATTGGTCCGTGCGATGACGAAAACTAACCTAACTTTTCTCAAATTATTTTATTGTGGCTTACAAAAAGTTCGTTTTACCTGTTACGTGAATGATATTCATTCAAAATAAAATGGGTTATGCGTTTTCAATAGACAATTTTTCTTGATTTTGTATGAAAAGTTTAATTTAAATAGATCGGATCTCTGACTTGTGCTCCTGCTTAATATTTATACCTTAATTGTTAAAACTGTTTGCATAAATGCCATCATTTTCATTACTTGTTAATTGATAATTGTTACTCAATACTGGATAATTTTTCATTGGAGCTGCATAAATCCACTATACTTGCTACATGTCCTTTTTTAACAATTAATGAAAATGTATCCGCAATTTCGAGGTTATAACTTTGAAGTGGCAGGTTATAATAGCCCGACGTGTTTGCCCCTCTCAAGGGTATAAGACCTATTGTAATTTTTAGGTTATAACTTTGAAGTGGTGAGTCATGGGCCTGCGACATGGGTGCTTATTTTCAGTGGTGGAAAAGTTAATAATTTAATTTGTTGAAAATATAAACAGGATGTTCATAAAATCAGATGTGGAATCATCTGCGACTGGAAGATAAACTTTAGTCACTATCTTCCATCGTCAAGATAACCTCTTGTTGGGTATTCATGTTGAAAAGGGAAACATTCTCAATTGAGAATGTTTCCCTTTTCAACATTAATAATTTAGTTCCGCTGGTCACTTTGTGTTGGCAGTAGCTTAAGGGTGCTATATTTACACTTCCTTACACTTTAAAGTTATATTCTCCAAAAGCCGCCATATTAACAGGAATATGCTGGGTCGCCATTATTAGAGAAATGATCGAAATATTCAATGAAGATTTATTTGTCATCAGCACTGCATCAAACGTAGTAATTTATTACGTAAGTATTTGTTTCAACTAACCAAGATTGATAAAACAATGTTTGAGGGATTTAAGTACACAATTTCAGAAGCGAGTTATTTCCAAAATTATGTTTTCCTTAAATGAAGAGTATTCAGATGGCGTGCTCACAATCAAGCTACAACACCCATATTTCGCATAAAACTTTCAATCGTTTTAATTTTATCTCGATCCGAATTATCCAAATTCAATATATCAGAATCAGAAATGCTTTATTGTCAAAAAAAACATTAATTTTGTTGACAAAGCTACTCAAACCTAAGATAAAAGTTACTACATATACATTTTCAAAAAACAGCACACTGTATAAGTTTAAATAATTGAAAAATATAAATACTGTAACAAAGTTTAGGCAACATTAAAAAATTTATATGTATGTATTTAAAAGCTAAAAGTATATTTGAGCATCCACAATGTAACTATCCCCTTAGGAATTTTTATTGTAAGTTGTGAAATTGTCAATGAGGAATTCATCTGCATTGTAATAGACTCCTAGACAAAGGAGTTTTTTAACCTCTTTACGAAATTTGTAATTATTATTTATTTTCCTGATGGGAAGAGGAAGATGGTTGAATAGTTTTTTTCCATTATAAAATATGGATGATTTGATTTGAGAAGTTGAGGGAATAGGAAGACTGATGTTATAAATGATTCTGGTTTCGTAGTTCGATTGATGAGGCAAAATGTTCTCCTTGTAGTTCTCATGAATCAGACAAACTGATTCTGAAATAAAGAGGCAGGGAAGGGGTAAAATTTGTTGTGATAAAAAAAGAGGTCCACAGGAATCACTTATTTTTTCTTTTTCTCAGCACCCTTTTTTGGAGCATAAAAACTGAGTTGGTTAAAGTTTGAGAACTTGCACCCCAGAAACAAATTCCATAGCGCAAGTGAGACTCACAAAGCGCAAAGTTTGCGTTTCTTGCTGATAGAGAATCCATGTTGGATGATATTGTCCTTATACTTACTCACGCATTTGTATGTTATAAATTTTTATATGATCGAGTATTAGAAATGAATCAGGCAAAATGGAAGAATGAGGAACATTTATCATAAAAATAAGTTGCTGAACAGAGATCGAGCTACATATTATTTACACAAACGCAATCAGTTGTTCAACATGTCTAGTGTCGGCCACTACATACACACGTTTTTGCCAGGTGACCATAACGTGGTTGGAATGTGGCTATCTGAGATCCAGAAACGTAGATCGGAACGTAGCAGCCACCAAAAAAGTGTTCCCCATTTTGGTAGCCGCCGCATGATAGAACCGTGTATATTACGTGGCAGTGGTTGTGGTCAAACACCTCAAAGTTCTCCAGAATTGTGGCCGCTACGTTCCGTCCACTAAAAATGCTACTTGGGGAGATTGCTTCATTAGTTTTCAAGTTACAAGTCGAAAACTATAAAAAAATGCTCTTAAATGTTTATAGCAAATTAATCAATGACAGTTGGGAATAAGAAACATGGAAGGATATAACTACGGACTGACTTCCGTATGATGGCCCAGTTGGTTTCCTGATAGTATTTTTTTCACGAAAAAATGTCTTTTGATTGGTCTATTATATTGTTATAATGCATATCCATTATAATCCAATCTGGAGATTTCTATGGAAATTGTGGTATAAATATCTAACGGATGCCTTAACGGTGTGATATTGTCACGAAAAAACGTTCCCTCGCATTTGTGGCTATGAAACTGAAATGGAATGGTTGAATTCAGGGAGGGTATTGTGTGGAGGAAAGAATGAAATTGCCTTTCTTTATTACTGTCGAATTTATGTTCTTCATACAGTAACATCCCAATACCCAAGGGGACGTATATCTCTCAACCTGTCGCAAACGACCTTTAGGAATCGCAAGGAGTTTCATGTTTTCGAACATAAAATCGTGACATAATATTTTTAATGTCAACGGAAAATGGTCTTACATATTTAATTACAAATTTTTCATATCGTTCTAAGAATATGGCAGGTTTCTCTCAGTTCAATACTTGGTAGTAAATATTTCAAAAGCAAAATTTTCAACAATGTTATGTTTTGTCCGAATCTTTACTTCAAGTGGATTCATTGCGAGGAAAACTGGAAAAAGTGTTCGTCCTCATTCTTTAAAGAGCTGAAATTGTAGGATATTATGCACTTGTTTTCCAAATACATTTTGGTTTCAGAATATTAGGAGCGCAATACTTTTATCAGGAAAACGGTCAAAACTTTTCCGATTTTAATGTTTTGTTTTTTAAAATGTTGGCAATTGAAAATACCTCAATCTTTAAAAATTGACACTCTTCATGAATTCTTCTTCACTTTCAAAAGTTTCTCATATTATTGTTGAAATAACATAAAAAATTCTTGAATTTGAAGAACGATATCCAATGACTTCGTCTATCGTATACCGTATAGTAAAACCCAAAAACTATAGAACGAGACGTACACTAGGCAGCTGGTCGACGTACTTCTGTGGGGTCGGAGAGTCATATAGAGCACGTCTTTGATTAAAATCTCGATCTTGATTTTTCAAAATTGAATTACTGATGAAAAACTAGCTGAATAAATAATTAAAACATTTCAAATTGTTACTGACCAGCAAAGTTGAATAAATAACTGCACTACCTATTTATTAATCAAAGAAACCTAACCTTCCAAACGCTGCATGTCAAGACACTGGTGAATATTCGCCGTAGTATGAGCAGCCACATCAAATCGTGTCCACTCGTGTTTTCCCCCTCTCTACCTACCAACAGGTCGTTTCAATACTGGATGAGCTCTGCAAGGAACTGAAAAAAATAATTATCCCAACAACACAATCAAGCGGAGTACTCTAAGCTCATACGTCTGATAACCAACGTAATACCATATGTCCTATTCAATTTTTGCCGCCCGTAGGATATTCAATTTTTGCCGCCTCTGAATTTTGATACCTTAGTCCACAATCATATCACTTGTGCTATCCATTCAGCCAGACACTCTTATCGAATGGTCATGTCGTTTGTTCTGGCGTTACAACACAAATACGACTACGCAATTGCATGCCTTAAGCGCGAAGCGGGTAGGTATGCTCTACTCTTGCCTAAAAATCTAAATCCGATGTTTTCTCACATGAATACGATGTACATGTATATTATTTAAGAAGCAACTTATCAGAAAGAAAAATGATCGATGAGCTCATAAAAATTATTTTTTCAGATATGATTAATTACTTTTTATATAAAAAAAAGTTATTTTAATGCCATATCGTGTGGATTTTTGAAGATCGTGTTCACAGTAAACACGATATCTTTCTAAAAAATCATTTTTTCACTTCAATTATTTTTTAATATACTCATTCGACTGGAGAGAAGCCGTTGAATAAAAAATTGCTGCTTAGTATTGTTTTATCTTATTATAATTAATTCATTCCGATTGGCATTTTCTGAAAAAGTTGGCTCTGTGAAAAAGGTAACAAATGTACCAATGTAAACATTCAATTTAAATAATTCGTGTACGACATGAGCGCTTGAAGCATGCTCATTTGGATTTTCCAAACTTTTTCTTACTACAAATAAAATAATTAACTGATGAAATGTATCAATTTTCTAATCAGCAAATTGTCTAACTTCATATTTTGTGGATGGAATTTTTTTATTGTAAATTTTAATTTAAATTAAAGACTATATCTCTATAAGATATTGAACTAGTTTTCTATTTAATAAAAATCAATATTAGTCAGTATTTTTTACGCATAAGGAAATCACTTTCTGAAATTGAATTTGATAATTTGCAAACTTGCTGCTGCTATCATGATTAGACCATCGATATTATATCAAGATTGAATTGTGTAAAGACATCTCATAATTATTCATCATAGTTATCAGTGAAGAAAATATGTAAAAATAACTAAAATTTCGATTTTTGTTAAATATTTTAATTTCTCTCCAATTTTCTAAATTCGAATTTTGTGTTGTATAATGTTTTTTTTTTATTTATTAACTAAATTTGCCGCCCCTTAAAATTTGCCGCCCTAGGCTCCAGCCTACTCAGCCTGCTGGTAAATCCGCCACTGCCTTGGCTTATCTGAAAACATCAAAATAATTGGCCATTAGTATGATGAAAGAACAACATTGGAAATTACCAATACATTCAAATCAATACTAAAGACAAGACATTGTTTTTATAACATATCTTGTTCGTGTGTGTAAGTTATACGGAGTGAAACATCGAGGCTATTGATATTACGCCAAAAAAAACATCGAAATTATATAATAAAAAGAAATATAGCTGGTTTAAAAATATCATAAAATTTTCTCACATATCCGATAGCGGTCATATATATAAATATTATATATATATATATATATATATATATATATATATATATATATGTATATATATATATATATATATACAGGGTGTATCAACCGTGGGTGGACGATAGCTGCTTCCCTATTTGAGAAAGGAAAAAATGTCTCAAATAAAAGTTGTAGAGAGCAACGAAACCTGTTCCTAAGATAATTACCAACAAACCAATAAATGTGTGACTTATCAAAGTTATGTTTTTTAAATGAAATACCCTATAGATTTTCCCTCGATTGAATTCCTTTGTGACAGTATTTCTCAAAGATATGGGTTATGGTGGGGTTTATGTCACAAAATGGATTCATTCAACACCAACTATATATGATTTGGAATAAGACA